>VZRJ01012016.1:44839-63624 GCA_013397565.1 Ptilonorhynchus violaceus | reverse complement strand
CCCCCCGGGCCAGTCCCGCGCCCGCCGCGCACCTGGGCGGTGCGAACAGCCGGGCTCGGGCCGGGGATCGGCTTTTCTCTAACGGGATTAAGCGGCTCTCGGTGACTTTTTCCGTGATAAGTACTTTCCGGGAGAGTGCGATACTACGTGGAAAGTGGGAGAGATATCACCGGCGAGTCGGGCTGTTTGTTTACCCGGGTTATTCTCCCGGAGGGAGTGGGGGGGCGGATCCCCCGGCCAGCGCACGTCCCCGCCACCGGGGGCTTGGGCTGCCTTTGTTGTACAGAGAATTCCTGAAATCTTTATGTTGGCACATCCCGAGTGGATTCCAGCCGTGCCTTGGGCTTTGGCTAACTGGGTCAGGGGAAGTTTCAAGTTAACAGGGAACCGTGAAACAAAGGAACAGGCAGTTCCAGAAGCCAAATGTTTAATTGCCCTGTTAAAGTGCCTTGGCATCGGCCGTGTTTGCGGTGCTGGAGCCCAGGTACATTAGATTTTCATCCTGCAGTGCCAAGGTTGATCTACCAGTGGCATGCACTTACTTCAGTAGACAACTCTGCCCTTACTTACCCCCTACTTGAAACCTGTTTGCCTATTTTTTCCAGCATGAGAAGTACATGCTGTTTGAACATACTTGTGTAAGAGTCACATAACCAATCAGAAAACTTTCATGCCTCCAATGTTGCTTTCTAGTAGTTATTCACTTAAAACAGACAGAATTTCTGAATTATATGCTCCTTAGCTTGAACTTTTAAAATGGCATCGGTTCCCACAGCTACCATGATACTCAAGTGCTCTTCACCCCACAGCTGTGCTCCTGCAGATGCTGCAAAGGTTTGCTTTGTTTTGACCTTTGAAAGTAGTTATCAAGGTTGCATTATTTGCAACAAAACGATTTACCTTTTCTTTTGTTCCACAAAGTTTTTATTTTAGAGGTTGAGAACTGTGATTCAGCTATAGTTCAGAGAAAATAAAAGAGAAACTCGCATGTGCTATGACTGATAGAACTGCTTCTTTAATTTATGAAGCATTCGTGATCTAAGGGTTTATGTGTAAGCTCTTCCAAATAGTGATCCTTGTCAGGATCCATGAAGTCCTGACATGGCAAGAATCAGGTACTGGAAGGCATAGGAAGTTTGCTTGTATGAATTAGTTCTAACTGAGAGATCGTGAGGCTGCTTTAAGAGACTTGGAAATGTAGTAAGCATGTGTGTGCCACTTAGACGTGGTAAGTAAGATTTATACTTAATATAACATTATTGTGAGGATTATGAGAGTGTCATCAGGTTTCTTGAGGAAGCTTTCTGCATGTATTTGACTTTTAGGTGAGTTTACTGTTATAATTGCTTCCGAACTGTTACATGCAAACATCTTGAACCCTAAACATTGGTTTCAAGTAGTGGCAGTGATTCCTCTTCCCTTTACAAAAGGATGTCACCATGGAGAAACTGCATCTAATTGTGTTTTGGTATTGCCCTGTATCACTGTCAGTGCTGTCTGCTCAGGTGCTCAGTGCCACTGCACTGAGGTTTTGTGAGACTAAAGGTGAGTATTGGGAATTATACAGCAGAGTTAGGGTGATCCCAATACTTTTCATGTAATCTAAATAGAGCTCTTCAGAACGAAGCATCAAAGTAATTAAGTGTCTGATACTTTTTTGATTGCTTAATCCCCCCTTTCCTGGTTCAGTGTCTTCTAAGGACAACCAGGAAATCTTTCTTAGTGATTCAAACAATGTTTAGGCAGTGGCAGGGTTCACAAAATGGGATGTGTCATACCTTTATAAAACCTATATCCTTAAAAGCATCAGAAAGTTCCTGGACCATAGTAATCCTCAACTGGGAATGGCCTAATATTCCAGGACTACTTCAAAGCTGCCTTTAATTTAGAGCAAATCCAGGTGATAGTGTTTGTGTGTGTGTTTTTTAATAGTTACCGACCTTGTCTTTCTCCAGAACTTCCTTGTAGGGTAAAGAAAATCTCATGTTACAAGACTGTTCACTTTTAATTGTTGAAATAACAGTATTTACATGCTCAGGGACCGTGTAACTTTTGTCGTGTCACAGCTGAGTCAGTTTCATCTGGTTGTAGTAATCCTAGAATCGGTCATTCTAATGACAGGGGGAACAAAGCACTCACATGTTAGAACGCCTACAGGTTTTTGAGGTTAGAGATTTTTAAGTCTGGTTTATTTTCAAATAGGTATGAAAATACTGATTGCTGGGAAAAAATGAATTTATTAAATCTGGCAGTTGATCCTTGGCATGCAGAAAGGCTGTGGATCTTAATTCTAAATTGCAGTGGATTTCTGTGAGCTTTGGAAGATTTCTTAAACATGAGACAATCTATTTGTAAAACAAGTATTTATGGCAGTACATATATATGGCATAATTTTGTCTTCAATATTTGGGTCTTGCCAATAGTGAAGGATGTTTGCAAATGGTGTGTTACGTACAAAGATTGGAGCACTGACATGGGTATGACTGGTTTTGTATGACCCATGCTGGCATACACACACCAGTGCACGTCATCTTTCAGAGTCAAAGGTTCTGTCTCAGTCCCATGACCATGTGCTCTAAATTCATTGAGAATCTACACAGCCAAAATAGAGCCGTTCAACTGCTTTTCTCAATTATCTGAACGTATCCTCTTCCTCAGAAAGGGATCCAACACAGGATCTATGTCTGTTACCGTGAAAACTTTGCTTACTGCTTCTTCCCAGAGTCTTTGGAGCATTCTGTTGCTTTTTAATGGTCTTTTACCACTACTTGGGTTATCCTCGTTTCAATTAAGAAAGTAAATATTTTTTCCTGAGTAGGTAAATTATGATTTAGAGCCTGCTGCATTTATGTGGGTATTTTTGTTTGCTTGGTTTTGGGGGTTTTTTTGCTTTGGTGGTTTTTTTTGTTTTTGTTTTGTTTTAGGGTTTTTACCAGACAAAGACAGCATTCAACAGTAGAGGGCTGAGGTTATTTTTTATTTAAATATTACATGATTTAAACAGGTACTGACTGCAGCATAGTAATTAAACATCTTCATCCAGCAGCAAAGTACACTTAGGTCATTTAAGATGTTAAACTGTTTTATTTGGCTTGTTATTGGTATTTTTTTTTGTTTAGTTCTCTTTTGAAGCAGGTGATTGCTTTTTGGAAGTGCATGTCGCTAGGGGATACTGTATTTTTCTGTTTCAAATGAGAATGCAGACTGTGTCAACTCCTTTCTGTTCAGTATAAGATGGCCCTTGCATTTGTGAATGTATTTAGGATGTTTACGATCCAAGCTTAACAATAACAGAGTGAGCTGTGGGAGCTCTGGTTTGATATCTGGTACAGCATCTGCCCTGGTGTGTATTCATCAGCTGCAGGCTTTGTTTTTAGGAAACATGAGCTACCCAAGTCTTCCTGAATTTAGGTCAGCATTGTCATTGTGCATCTGAGTGTTGGAACCTCAGATAACCATGGTTGCTAATCTAGGAAGAAAACGAAACTCATTAGTGCTCTCTTTTCACATGAATAACGTGAAAACGACAGACAAAAATACTGCCTGATACAACAGTAGGGTCAATAAGAAGTGTGCAAGGCAAAATATAAAAGGCCTTTTGTTCTGATTTTTTTCCAATATCTGCTTCCTTTTCGTGCTTTTGTCCCTGCTTTTGTTTTGTACCAGCAATCCAGAACTGCCTTTGAGACATTTCTTTTTTTTTCTTAAAGGTGTGCAGTTATCTGGGGTGTGGTTTATATACATGTGAAATGTCAGATTTAGCATGTCTAGTTAGATGTGGGTTTGTTTTCGTTGAGTTAGGCGTGACTTCAGGTATTTTGGACCATTGTGGCTTTTTCCTAAGACTGGTTCAATGATATCTCTCCCAAACGCGTTGTGTTGTCATTACTCTCTTGTACCAAACTCAAATTTTTTAACATCAGTATTGTATTGGTAAACTGAGCCTGAGCTTAACAATGCAGCCTTATCATAACCAAGATTTCACATATTGATTCAAGCTATTTGTTATTTGCTTTGCCTCATTAGTTTTTGGTTGGTTTTTTTTAAGGCTTTAGAGAAAACCCGTAAATCTCTCCTGCACGTCACTCTTAACAGCAAGGCTGTCTATAGTCTGGCTTGCACTCTCTATTCTAACATCTGCTTCATCATCTAGCTCTGCTTAATAGCCAGCAGATTTGACTACTGGTGTCTCTAGCCTCCTTAGCACAACTTTGTATAAGCTGATTCTGAGAATCTCCAGGAACATATGGACTGTTCAGGGAAGGGACGATCTCTAAGGAGGGGCCAGAAACAACTGCAGGCTGTGAAGCTGTGTCAAAGAAGTTTCCAGGTCCTCCTCCTCTGTTTTCATTCCCACACTCCCAGTCTGATCCTTGATGCTTCTTTACCTTAAGATTTTTTCAACAGATCAAGCTATACATATGTGCTGGTTGTTTTCCAAGCTATTTCTGAAAGGCTATATGGCCCAAACAAAACACAGGTATATTCTGGAAGTTAACAATTGGCTGTCACAGTAATTCTTATCACCCGAGCAAAAGCGTGTAGGAAGAGATGCTTGTTTCTTTGCTCTCTTAATAAGAGAATTCTTTGGCGTGTAGATGTTACACAGATTTTTGTTGAAAGATGAGAAAGAACAGAATATTGATTTTTTCACAAGATGGAAAGTAATTTGTGGCTTCGTTGGGCAATGGTTGTCTCTTTTGTAGTTGGGTCTGAAGTGACTAAAGATGTGATCATGCTTCTGTCATCAGTTTACATGAAGTATGCTCTACATCTAATTAAGACAGTATGGCTCTTTTCATCTGTTGAGGATTACAGCAAAAGGAAGCTTTTGCTTTGATCTCATAAATGTTTCTTTAATGGAGAAAAAAGCTCTGTAATTCTTTCCCCATTCTCAGAAATACATTGTACTTTCTGAGCCATCACTTGTGTGTTCTCAGTCAGGAAAAGTGTACTGTTTTCTTTCCAATAAAACTTGGTTTCTGTTCTTCCTAAAAAAGTACAAAGACAGAAAAACGAGAGTGGATAATAATTCTCCAGCAGGAAACAATGGATGAAGGAATGTTTCAGACTTTTTGTTGTTCTACAAAAGTCATCCTTCACTAACAATGCATGTACTAGCAGCTTTGAATTTGTTTCCAAATAAAGTTGAAGGAAGTTGATAAACTGTGAGTCAGTCTTTCTCCCTCTAGATACCTGGAGATTTCACGCACCATTTAACCGAAAGCAGGACTTGGGAGTAACTTGTGCTTATTGTGTGGACTTGGCTTCTCTGCATACAACACTAGTCGTGGGGCTGCATTTCTAGTGAGAATTAATAGGCTTTGCTCCAAGAGACAAAAGATGAACCAGAGCTGCATTAAATGCTTTTTAGACTTTGCAAAGGACTGGCTTTGAAAAGCACTTTGGGTAAGTTTGTCAAGAACTATTTCTTAGATCTATAAGGGGAAAGTTTAGAGTTAAAAAAGTGTTAAGGGAGAGGATAGGCAGAAAGAAATATCAAAACTTAAAAGGAGAAAGTGTAGTAGTACTGAAGTTGTTAATGACACCGCCTTTGAGGGAAGACTGGATTTTACCAATATGTTTCTGCTTTTGTGTGAAAAAGAATATTGTCGTGGACTTTTACAGTCAGAAGGTCCGTGAAAACTGGAATTGTCAAAAACTGGTCACTTCTTCTCTTGTCTTTTCCTTCTCCTTTATGATAGCCTTTTCTTCTGCCTTTATGATAGCACTGCCAAAGCTATCAGAAGTCAGGATGCATGCAGGCTTAATGACGTTTGCTGTGCTTGCAGGCTTCTAGCAGTACTCTGCTTTCCTAAGCTTCTTAATGCTTTGTATACAGATGTTTAAAGTTGTAGTTAAGTGAATTTTTTTTTGAACCTGGAGAAGTAATTTTTTGCTTAATTTAATTCATGTGGGTTTAATGTATTAATTACTTTTCTTAACACATCACAAAATTTCAGACTACATACTCCTTATCAGCATGCAACTATGTAGGTGAAAATTAATTTTTTTCCTCTGACAATTGTAGTGGTACTCCTGAAATCTAAAAGATACTTGATTTTGTTTTGCTCTTGTGAGATCAGTCACATGTATTGCTGTTCAGTAATAACTTGAGATAGTTCAGTGTGTGCATGCGTATATGTAATTACAAATGCAATTCAATATTAAACACAAAATATGGGTAATGCAGGATTGTAAGTAATGTAGGGTCTTGAAATAGCTATACAGTTCTTGTTGTTAAGATCTGAGTATTTTATAGTACAAGAAAGGAAAATTAGCTTTTTTCATCTTGGTTTGTAAATAATTAGCATGAGATACAAGATTATCCCAACAGAAATACAGACATGACTAATAATACTAGGCAATAACTAAAATGTGCAGTTTATGGAGTTGTTGTTCAAGGCTTCAGTCTTCCTGTGACATCTCTTCTTTCTATATTTTTATGTATATAAGTGCATAATATTTATATATGTAACTATATATATAAGCATTCATTTCTTACTATCTAAGAAGCATTACATCAGTATTTCCTTAATTAGTTTTGCAATCAAGTACATCACTTTGAATATTGCAATTTGACAGTACTGCAGTGTTTCCAAAACGTCACTGTTACTTCTTTCAACATGTACATCTGTCTCCACCTTTGTAGTTCATCCCTGAGGTCTTTGGCACGCACAGTTACTTACCTCATGGCTAGAACAATTTTGGCATGGGATGTGGCTTCTGGCATCATGTGAGGCACATTTTTAATGACTAGTGGGTATCATAATGGGAGTCTCTAGCTTCCTTAATTCTGTACAAGCCATGTAAGGAAGTGTTTCTCCATGCCTCTTCTGAGCAGATCAGATAAATCTCTTGTGACACTTCCAGTGAGAGAGATTTCTGGTGCTCTGGTGCTTTCTGGTGAGAAAAGTTAAGGCAAAAGCTATTTTTGTCTGTCACTGTCTAAAATGGTCTTGAGTTTTCTGTGCAGATCTCTTTTATTCCCTGGATGGATTTGACAGAGAAGTTACCTAGTGCTCCATTAGCAGTTGAAAGATTATAGACAGCAGAGATTTAGCAAAGGATTAGTCAATTGGAGAGTGTGCATTATCCGGCCAGGCTTAGAACCGTGATTGTCTCTTCAATCATTTTCATTAGTGTCTTATTCAAAGATCGAATTACGTAACAATGACGTTTCTGGAGAATCTGGCAGGAGTTTTTCTTTGGTTTCTCTCTCTCTCCTGCTAACTGTCCAAGCCTGGGAGAGGGGAAAAAAGCATTATTTTTCTGCTTCAAACTTGCAGCATGTTTTAAAAAGCAGCATTTCAGATAAGCGAAGAGGCATGACTTCGGTTGCAGCATCTGTGTTTGGATGATAACTTAGCGTGGTGAAACTCTTGAGAAAGGCAGGATGCGGTACAAGAAATACATCACTATTTTAGAAGCAGCAATAGGTATTACTCCCCTTAACAAGAGGGAACTGCTTCCTGAGGGTAGACATGCAAATCTGTGGCAACATCCAGGGTAAGTGTTAAAAAACAATCAGCGAGTAACCATGGGAAAACTATGTGCTCACCTTGAAACATGCATTTTGAAAACTTGTTGTCAGAAAGAGGAGAGTTATTCATAAAACAGGTAATCTTTTTATTTACCTTCCAAGCTCTGTATCTTCAGAAGTTGTGGTTGAACTTAGGGGTTTCATTAGAGATTTCTGTGTACTACCTGTCCTGGGCTAGTAGAATAAGTAGAAGAAGGTGTTATTTCTAAATCAGGAGTTTGCTGAAGAACAGAAAGAATAAACACGTGTATACTCATCAGAACAAAAATGAAATGGTTATTTTGTGGGTTTTGCTAGCTACTAACCTAATGTGTGTATGTTTGTGCTTCCCCTCTCCCCATTTGAAAATATTCATATTTTAATTTTTATCTGTCAGAGAAGCAGTTTCTAAAATGGGGAGAAGAACCCACTTTTGTCTGTGCAGGCAATTTTACTTCTCTGCTTAGAAGCAGGAGTTCATCATATTTAGGAATACCGTTTCCCTACAGGAAGATTTTTCTGATTTAGTTAAAAACAATCCAGAGTGCTTTCTTGTACCACACAACTTGAGTATTAGTCTTCAGAAAAATCCTTCTGTTTGTAACTGTTTCCACCAAAAACTTTTATTATGTGGAAAACGGGATTGCTATTCTCTCCCACCTGCCCCTGTATGATAGCACTGATGGATGGGTGTCTTCACAGTCCTTCTAGTCTCTCGTATTTTTGAATACAACAGAATGCTGTTTTCTTGTTTCAGACATTGCAGAGGAGTGCAAAATATGAGAGGCTTTTGTCCAACACCAATTAGTATGTTTCTATTGGTTGGGAATAGTTCTGCATAAACAAGACTTCAAAGAAAACCTTGGATAATAATTTTGGCTGCTTGACTGTAACTGAATTCAGATTTGTCCTGTAATTTTTCCACAAAAGCACTTTCTTTAATGGTGGTAGCAACAGTAAAAGCAATTAAACTACTATATACCATATGATTTCTATAGGTTTTTTGTCAGATCTCTCACCAGAGCTACAAAAACTAGTCTAGAAAATACACGGATGGAAATGGTTTTATGCCTTTTACTAACACAAGTATTTTTCAAGTTAGTCGTAAATTTCCAGTGTCATATTAATGAGTGCTTGTAGGGCTTTTTGTTAAAAACTTGCCCATTAAAAGGGGTTCTCAGTAGAGTATATTTGGACACAGGACAGCAGAGTGTCCTAGACTGCAACTTCCTTTGTTCCATGTAAATTATCTACATGCAAATCTCTTTCAATTTTTCAGCTGCTCTTTATATGTTGCTGAAGTGGTACGTGATTGCTCCTGCTGTTTTGAGAAGCTGTGTTGGAAAGTAATGATACATTCTTGTAGAATTCTGTGTTTTCAAGTAGGTTAGTTTGGCGAGAGTCACAGCTTGAACCAAGCCCTCTAAAAATGAAACTTTTTAACTGTGTGTTTCTTTTGTAGCTGTGCCTGACTTGCATCTACTACTGAGTGTTAGTCAGTATCAAAGTACAAAACACAGTGTTAACATTTGTTTTTATTTCCAGCGTTCTTCATCGGACATCTCCCTACTTTCGGGGAGAGGTTTCGTTAACGTGATTGTTGTACACACTTGGAATTTCAAGCTAGTTAAGATGTATTTGGATTATGTTTGGATTTGCCATTCCAACAGTTTCAGAAAAGCTGTTGTCATTGGACTGTAATAGGGATCCCTTTTATGTTTTTATTAAAACTTTCAGGGAACTAAAGGTTGGTAGCAAGCAATTGTGGCAAAGTAAACAGAGTTGACAAAAAAAGCGCTGTTCTTTTTGTAGCTGCAGACTGCTTATTCCATACAACTGGAATAAGCACATCATTAACTCACTTTGCCAACATCAGCTTATCAGTCGACTTCTAGAGGTACTCTGTCACATTCTTTTGTTTTTAAAAAAAGGTGTTTTAAATGTGTGTGTGTGTGCATAGGAAAAATTGTAACACAATGAGAGACCTTCCAAAACCAATGCTGAATATAGGGTATAGAGGTCCTTATCTGTCAACTCCTCACTACACAAATTCAGGTGCGTAATTAAACACTTCCTTTATTTTTCGTAATCATCTCCTAAAATAAAAAATAGCACTAGAGTGTAATGCTAGGTCCAGAGCAATTGCTTGAAAGTTGTAAGAATTCTGCTTAAAACCCCAGACTACTGTGCAAAAGAAAGCTGGAAAGGCAAATATGTTATTTTGCTAAGATACTCATTTGTATTTTCAATATCAAAGACATTACAAAGTTAAGGTTTTTTTACTTCCATCTTTGCTTGGAATAGGGATGTGATTTCTGTGACAGATTGAGTTTTATAACATTTGGCATCTTCACATAGGGAAAATGATGGCAGCAGTGGTAGTTTGGTTTAGCTTGTTTGTCTGACTTTTCTGCAGCCTCCAGAATAGTAGTCTGTGCATAGCCTAGAACAATAGAGCTGAAGTTTGTTCATAATGCACAGCATAGCTTGTGCTGCTCTTTAGTGGTCATATAAACTCATATTAAACATCTTTTTTGTTCTGTGACTTTTGAAATCATGCCTTGATTTAAACCAGCAATTTACTTTTAGAACAATGTCTTTATGCTGGATGAGCATGGGGAGAAAGGGGAAAATAACCTTCTAGTTTCCAGGTGTGACACCTGGCAGGTGCTTGCATTGTAGCATGTCTTAAAAAGTTGATCTGAAACAAAATGTATTTTTAAAAATATTTTAGATGTTTTAAGTTTGCTTTTTCGAGTCTGTGACCTCATTATATTTGTGCTCAGGAAAAAGTGAGTGTCACACATAAGACACATCAAAACTGGGTCCAGACTTGTAGACTGTTGGGGAAGTTCTGCAGAATTCTTTCAGTATCTCTTTCTTATGGCTCTCAAGCTATCTAGAAGTGGCTAATGGAGTANTGAAGATGGAACACTTTGGAAAGATGTTTTTGAGAGAGAGGATTTTAAATTATCGAATTGTGTGTTGGTTTTATTTTAAAAACAAGACAAAAACCGCTGGTAAACCCTAACCACTGGCTTGTGTTCTATTTCTGTCAGAAGTTCCTACTTCATCTTAGTTAAACCATTCATTTTCTGTTTTCCTGCTGGGGATGATCAAGGACTAGGACAAGGGGTCAGGGAGAGGAGGAGCCCTTTGACAGGGATGTTGAGTGGAAGCTAACATGATACTTGTTCCCAAGAGGGCGCAAGTAGAGGTAGCTAAAGCCTGTTGAGGTAACTGAAGTTGGCAACTGAAGTTCTTAACTTACCATCTGATGTCCTTGGAGTGCATGTATCTGATTATTCTTACTGGAGTTATGCTCAAGGTACAATGCTGTTACTAGCTTTCCTTTGTACAGTCTTGTGCAAGCTAAACAATCAGACTAAAACTAAATTGAAACAAAAAGCCAGATGGTTTGTGGCAAGGACCAGTGCAACAAAGTGACTATAAGTATGCTTCCTGTCAATACCCTATTTCATTGGCAAAAAATGCATTGATTGCTTTGCATGCAGGCTTGTGTGTAAATATTGCTGAGTATCTCCTTTTTTCAGACACTCTTACCACTTGATTGCCAGAGAAGTTAAAGCACACCAAACTAATTAGGGAAATATATTTTATATCCTCTTTATCTCCAGGACTTCAGTGTTCCAGGCTTCACAATCAGTCTTTTGTGGTTATACCTGACTTAAATGAAACTTTGTTTTTCAGGGAGCAAACTACTGCACTGCCGTCTCCTTGTGAGTGGGACTGGGAGCGCAGCTGTACATCAAGCCCAAAGCATCGCACAGCAAGTAGACAACGACACTCAAAAATCGTCATTCCTCCCAAGGTACTAGTCAAGTTGCATCAGTTAGAGCTGGCCATTAGTTTAAAATGATGTATTCTTGTCATGAGCTAGCTAAAATGTATATTCTTTTGGCTATGTTTTTACAAGGTTTTAAGAAATTGCACTTAGTAGAGTAACACAATGAAATTAGAACTAGTTCTTTTGCATTCCCAAAGAACCTTAAAATGATTGCATGCACATTTGCTGAAAGCTTGATGATGTACCACAGACCTCCAGAAGAGGAGAGGTTTCTGAAGTGAAGTCAATATTCTGCTAAAGTTATGCAAATAGTAATGCACAGGCCTGTACTAGTTCATCTCTTAGCTAAACATTGGTAAAGAGTGAATGTAATCTATGATGATGTCTTCAGCAAATATAAATATTTAGCCTGGACTTGGGGATAAATAAATTACTTTAAGCACAGAGGGTAATATTAATGGGAGTTGCTTAGTGACTCAGTCAGTCCTGGGAAACAGAATAGCCACACAGAGGGAGAGTTGTTTTGCTGCATATTTTCTTACAGTACATCATTAAGGTAAATATAATCCTTTTGGCGTATTAACCTTGCTTTTGAAACCTTTTCTCAAGTGCTTCCAGAAGGACTATAATATGCGTCCTTAGTTTTATGTGTCGATCTAACATGCTTGGCTTGTTTTTGTAAGTCATTAACAGATGATGATTTTAAGAGAGGAAAAGGTTTTTATGCTGATGTTTTGCAAAACTAATTGACTTAACTTGCATTCTTGAAATGAATAGCTATTGCTGCTTTAGTCATTTACTTAGAAATGTGGGTATCCATTGTCCTGTCTTTCTAATTTATGACATACTTAACCAAACCTACTTCTCTGTTTAATTTTCTGGAAGTGAGGGAAAATTTGATATGAGAATATCAGTGAAACGTAGCTAGGCAGGAATGTCTCAGCCGAGGTCTCCAGACAAGCAGCCTCTGACATTTTCCTCAAAACAAAAACTTTCAAGGGTAAGGTATGCAAACTCTACACTAGGGAACGTGGATAGCTGTGAGCTCAACTCTTAGCTAAATAAACTCCAGAACCATTTATCTGTGAGGTCAAGATGGCTCAGAAGGTGCATCCAGCCACCTTGCCTGTGGGCTTCTAGGAGTTGTAAAACTGGAAATTGAATGACTGGTATGGCTGTGTCCTTCTGCTTTCTCCCTGATTGCTCTTACTGTTTTCCTTTGGACTCTTGCCAGCTCACTTCAGTCACCCGTGAAAAACAGCACCCAGAAGTGGGCATTAGTACCCTAGCTGGGACCTTGCTGTTACTGAATAGGGCTGCAGAACTGCTTTGTTTCTTAATAAGCTGGTCAGCAGGAGGTTTGCCAGTATAAATAGGATGGGGAGAGGCAGAACTTTGAAGCATAGTTTTAGTGCTCTAAAGGACTAACTTGGCTGAAGAACTGCTGTCTGGAGCTTTGTTTTTTAAATTAACCCCTATATCATAAAAAAAGTAACACATCTTTGTGTATGTTAGGTCTTGTGCATTCTGCATATTCTTTTGCTTTTTTTAAATAAGCATAATGATCTCCATGAGAACAGGATCTTTGCTTTCTTGATTGGGTTGTCTCAATTAATTTGAGCCATAACAGTTGATTACCATGGTAGAGTTTTTGATGTTGTAGGGTTGACTTCTACTGGAGAAAGGCAGATAAATTGCTAAAAGCAGAGGATTGTTTTGCAGCCTTGCCAGGAGTAGTCAAGAAACATGGAGACGAGAGGAAGGAAATGAGATGTAAGCAAAATCAATGTTCAAACAGAATGTGCCTGCTGTTTAAAATGAACAAGTTGGGGCTGGGGAAGAGATTTCCTTTCAAGTGTTGATACACGCTTCTTACAGTGTTTGGGATGAAAAACAGTACACACTTGTGTGGTTTGGATTTGTTTAAAATACACTGTTTTTTCATTCTTTAGAATAATGGTACTAGTTTTTGTAGCTTCCTAAAGTAACAGAGGTAGAAGTGCTTATGACAAGGAAAGCTGTTTCAATTTGCACAGTCTGTAGAGGAAGGGATGGGGGGTATGGGGTGTGTTCAGGTAGAGTTACTGTTAAGACCCTGTTGTGCTCTCTAGCAGTAGGTCAAAGTATTTCATTTGCTTGCCTTACTAGTGTAATTTTCAAGGCACTGCAGTGTAATTTAAAACATTGTTCAGGTGAAAATGTGTTTAGAACAAATAGACTGTATTTCTTTTTCCAACAACTATAATTTTTATTAACTGTTATCAAATACCTCTGCACAGTCATGCTGTTTTATCTATCCTATGAAATGTGCTACACATCTGTATTTTCTAATTGGCATATTCTTTGCAAAAAAGAAGTAGTAACAAATAAAACAAGCAGTCTTCCAGTTTTTTGCAGAATAAACTTGTAATGTGTGAGATCTAATAGAATGCTGACTGTTGAAAACTATTGAGGAAAAATATACGTTACATTACATTATAAAAAATATATATTACCGTATTTCATACTGTTAATATCTAGTGCTGTTCCTACTTGTTCAGCAGGTAACGGTATTTCAAATTTTTTTGTGAACTTGAACTTGAATTTATTATTTGCTTAGAACAGTGCTGCTTCTTGCTGTAAATCATTATCTAAGTTTTTAAATTTTTGTTAATTTGAGGTGTCTAGGTAAATCTCCAAGTCCAGGTTTAAAAAATTAAAAATATCCTGCTCCTGAGAACATCAAAATGGCATCATGAGTGACAGAGGATTTGATACTGTTGTTTACCCCTTGAAAAATATGTATGGAGTGTGGGATGCTGTTTATCTTGGGCTCTGTGTTTCTTCCAGGGACATCTATACTTTCTAAAAAGCAGGCTTAGTATTGCTGCTTTGAGACCTGGAAAGTGTGTATAGCTGTTCATCCTTACACTAGACCAGAGACAGCCAACAGACCAGACTCTGCAGCTGAATGCCAAAATCTTTATGTTTCATAATCACAAGCTGTACTTTGGAAGTGGAGACAAGGGGCAGGATAATGATTGCATCATTCAGCTTTAAGCTGGCACCTGAGTCATGCAGTAACCCCAGAATGATAGGAGGTTTCTAGTGCAACCTCTTGCCCAAAACAGGGTCAGCTGTGAGATCAGAACAAGTTGCTTGCAACTTTACCCAGTTGGTTTTGAAAACCTCCAAGGACAGAGACTGTACATCTTCTGTGCAGGGGGTCCGTGGTTTGTCTATCCTCATGGGGAAAATTTTTTCTTACATACATCTGAACCTGTCTTGTTTGAACTTTGGCCCATTGTCTCTTGTCTACCTCACACTACTGCTAAGAATCTGGCTGCGTCTCTTCAATCTCCTCCTGTTACCACCTGTCCAGAAGCCATCCTTCGTGCAGGCTAAACAAACCCAGCTGCCACAGCTTCCTCTTGCCAGGCCAGTGCTTCAGCCCTCACCATCGTGGTGACCCTCTGTTGGACTCACTTCTACACACAGTAGCAAGTGCTGAGATAGTATTCAAGGTCTCTCTTCTCCAGTCCCTCCAAGACAGAGATTAAGATTACTGTGCCATATATGTGACAACCCCAGTGTAGAGCTGCGTGTTTGAACCATATGCATGTAGCTCCTGAGCAGGTCGAGAGTCAGAGGTCAGCTACCTACACATCCTCTAATCCTGAAGGTTGAGTCTGTTAGGGCCCAGCTTACTATATAAAGAAGCGGACGTAATTGGATTTATGAATCATTTAAGTAGGACTGGGCTGACTGATTTGTGTGATTTTGCAGGCTGATGACAAATGGCAGTCTAAAGAGATTGCCTGGAAGGGAAGGGGGAAAGGCTGTTTGGCAACACAGTATTTTTAGAAACTTCTACAGTGTCTCTCATGACAGGATCATGAACGCTTGCTTAAAAACAAGAGCAAAACTGACATCTCTGTTCAGATAGTTCAACAACTGGAATAGCAGCCTACATTCCCAGCATCTCTTTCTGAAATCAGTTCCCAGCTCTTGAAGGAAGTTGCCTGTTTGCCATGCTGTCTAGCAGCACTACCAAGCATTGAACTTTAACATTTGAAGAAACAGAAAAATAATTGATGGTCAGAGGGACAGGTTAAAAGGCTTGGTGGTGCAGAGGAGGCGGAGAGACCCTGAATCTCAAAATGGTTGCTGCAGGCAAGCTGCAGAATAGCCTTACGCGGTCGGCTGGAGTAACTGTGAGAGGCAGCGGCTTGTTTTAAATTTGCATGCTGTAGTGTAGTGTTAAATGGGTGTTCCCTCTGTGGATGCTGGAAGTGGCACAACTGCTTCATTCACAGTAGCATTAGATAATTTATGCAATACGTCCTAGGTTTTGCATGACTCGGGCCACAGTAAGTGATCTCTAAATTAGTGCTATGCAGACCATAGATTGTCTGATTGTAGGCAAACAATGTCTCCCTTGATTATTTAAACTGAAAATCTCAGTGGGAAATGTATTCCCTGCAAGTTATTTGCACGTTTTTCATAAAGTTAATACCAATAGTCTTTCCATTGAATTTAATTTTAAAATTTCTGTACACCTACATAACATGCCATGAAATCCACTGCAGATGATGCTGCTTTCTACAGTTACTGCACATGCAGAATACCTGGTCCTAAATGCTGCAGAGAACAGAGCTGCACATTTGTAGCCCAGTTCATATAATTTTGACATGGTGCTGCTACCTAGCCTTTACTCTTTATGACACAGTATCCCTTGCAGGACTGACTACAACTCGACCTGCACCTCCCGTTTCAAAGGCGGACCAATGAGTGAAATGTGAACGTAGCCATGCCTCCAAACACTCAGAGTGCTCAGGGATCTTCATAGACACATCAGAGCACTTGGCTGGGGCTCCTGCCACTCTTCTGCTTGTGTTGCTGTCCCAGGTTGAGTTTTGGCTAGTTTATAGGTATTCTGTATCCACACTGGGGGCTCTTGCGGTGTTCCAGAGGAGCTGAGACAGCAGGAGAGGTTATATGTAATCGTAAATGATGTGCTTCTTTGAGCTGCAGTTTAGGGGTTTGGTTTTGTTTTCCTTTGGCTTACAAGGGAAGACAACGGCAATGCTGTCCTCCCATGAAATAGCTGCGAGGTGAATTGAATGCTTTGAGAACTTGTTCTCCCTTTACGTACCACAGGAGGCAGAAACTTGAGGTGCTGGAGGAGATCCTGCAACTCTCATCACTGTTTGCACTGGTATCTTGTATCCTTTCATTTGTTGTTTAACTGGTAACATCTTTCCCTCATAAGGCCTACTGGCATGTCCCTTCTGGGAGGACATCTTGGTCAAAGAGCAGGCCTGAAAGGCCTGGAAGTTTGTTCTCAGTGGTTGAATTGCAGGATAAGAAAATTGGCAATCGTTACTGTGCTGTTTCTTACATCTATCCGTGCCATCAGCATGAGCATCTGGGCATTTGGCCAAGCTCTAGAGAGAGCATGAGCACTAGAGGCCACTTAGTGGTCACATTTCCAGGCTGGTATGGGATGATTTATACACCCATTGTGGCAGAGTAGCTGTTTGGTTTGAGAAAAGAAATAAGAAAGCAGGAAAGTATATGTGTACTCTGCTCTTACAAGTGAGAAATTTTATGGACAAACATGGGAAATATTTTGATAAGCCCACATGGATTATTTTCCATCTGTTATTGCAGGAAACTAAATGGAGACAAACTGATTGGCCCTTCTCAGATTGTGTTTTGTGATAAGGGATTGAAAACCAGCCTATCTTGCTTGCATAACTGTGGTCAGTTCCTGCATCTGTGTTACACTTACCTCAGGCTAGCTAAGTGTGTTAACCTTGGTTGTTGCCCTACAGCTCAGGGAAGTACAGCCTCTATTAATGATAACACCTTGTGGCTTTGATGAAGTCACAGAGCACGCCAAAAGGAGGCCTTAGGTCAAGCCACAGCTTTTGTCTGGAACAAGAAATAATCATTCTTGGCCTTGGACAGGATAGGCAGACCCTTATATTGCTCTGAGTGGCACTGTCTGCAGTCCCCACAAGGCTGTGTCTAGTGGGGGAATCAAGTGGTAGCTCTTCGTCTTTTGCCAGCACCTGTGTGGAAGGAAGCAGCTTCAGGAGGCTGGTGCCTATGCTGCCATGAACTTGGTATGTGTGTTAAGAGACTGCAATCACAGGGATCTGGTGGGTTTTTCTTTCCTGCCTCATGTCTGACAAACATTCCTTTCAAAAAGTATATTGCTATCAGGCTTAAAACAAATGTTGCTCTTGCATCTAAAACTGTGTAGTTGTCTGCAGCAAAATCATGTTGTTTTCATTGTGTTGTGTCATTTCAGCAAGTACTGGACAGTGGATTTCTGTGCTAATGCTGTGATGTAACATTCTATGCTGATGTTGCCAGACAGTGCTGTTTGGAAAGCTGCCTCCAGTCTGCAGAGGTGTGCACTGATGTGGAGAGTGACAGCTGTTTTGCCTTGCCATGCTGTATCTCATGGAGGAATTCTTGATGGCAGAAGCTATCATAGGATCCATGTGTGTGATCCATGTGGCCCTCTGTGCTTCATTTTTCCAAGTGGTCCTGACTTTGGTCACATACCAGACTGCTCGTGTTGCAACGAAAGTTGTATGGTATCACTCACTTGTAAAACTGAGAGGAGGAACAAGATGAAAGAAGAGCAAAGTTCATGCTTTGGCTTTTTTTTGCTTCTTCTCTTCAAATTTGAGGGTAGGCTATATACAAAGTAGCAGACTGTTTTAATTTTTTTTTTTTTAAACATTGGCTTAAGAAAGCTCTTCCCTTACAGTTTGTTCTCATTCTTCGTTTCTTCCTCCAAGAGTTGATTTAAGTATTGCCTCATCCACCCAAAATAGCATAAATCCAGGAAGACAGCAGCACTGGGAAAGAAGTCTTTATTTCTGAATATAATGTGGTTGAATTTCTGCCCATCTTCTCTTCCTTAGTGCTTTTAGTGACCACTCATTTCTGCAAACTCTTAACAATAGTTAATTCAAGAATGTGCTCTTTTTTTGAATATGTAATTACAGCCCCCAAACCAAGCAATTTGGCCTCTGAATTAATAGCAGCGGTGTTGACTTTCAAGACTGATGTGGAGGGCTGTTAGGTGGGAAGGAAATCTGACGAAGGCTGTGGACATGAGGAGTCCATCAGCTGTGTGGGGCCTTTCACATCCACGTCCTCCTAAAAACACACTGACAGAAAAGGTGGACGTGACTGGTGCATGTCGATTTGACAGAACAGGGCTGCAGATACTGTCCGAAAGCCTCATGTCAGAAATGGTGCCCAGGCTTGGGCCACAGGCCCCATCGCCCCCATTCACCCTGTGACAGGCGTCAGTTGCTGGCCGCTGCCAAGGGCAGGAACACAAGAAATATTTTTGTAAATGGAGAATAACAATTCTTTTCTTCCCAGGGAGAATGGAAGTGTTTTTTCGCCTCCCCGGGGCGTTTGCAGGCATGATTGGCTGGCGGCGGG
>VZRJ01012016.1:0-44615 GCA_013397565.1 Ptilonorhynchus violaceus | reverse complement strand
TGTGGCGCGGTGCGAGCAGCGCGTGTGACACAGACGCTCCGGTGTGTTTCTAACCCGCGGACCGCACCTGCGGTGTGTTTTTAACCCGCGGACCGCACCTGCGCCACGGCGGCACCGCCGAGCCGCGCCGGGACCACCGCCCTGCCGGCGGAGAAGCCGCGCGTGTGAGGGGGGAGGACCCGCTTAGTGCGGGCTGCGGGTTCGCTCCGCGCTTCCCACCGGCGCGGGCTGCCGGGGACAATGCTGGAGCCGAGGGCGCTGGGAATACCGTGGTTTTGCCAGTTAAATGGGAGCGGAGAGGCAGCCTGTCCTCCGCAGCGCTGGCCGGTTCCTGCGGCCCCAGAAGGCGACACGTAGTTTTGTATATTAAGTACTGGTTGGGCTCAGAGTGCAAGTCAGTGTTTTTACCGAAGATACTCCAGTTTCTGTGGAGGAACAAACTCACAAGTTTGAGAAAGAAAATCTGCTTCTCCCTCTCACTGGTCGCGGCTTTTTTTCTTTTTTCCTTTATTTTTTTTTCAGACTGTCAGTTGCTGAGCTGCAGTAATCAATGTAGCTATGAAGCGCCTAGGAGTAGCAAGCAGCATCTGTCAGGAGTGAAGGGGCGGTGTGGTGTGCGTGCCGGCATGCAGGAAACTGAATTTATCTCTAGTCACTTCCCCCACCCCCACTAAAATGTGGATGGAAGCCATAAACACTTATTTGTGCCTCATACTTTGTTTCATGCCTTGTAGAATAATCAGTACTCTTAAGTATCCTTGCAGTGTATGAAATCTGTTTGTATTAGACAGTGTCCAGTATTGCATGTGTTAGTGGTATTTATTGGCCATTGGTGAACTACCAGTTAATTATTTTATGGGATTATTTCCAGACTCCGTGTGTTCGGGTTGGTTTTTGGTTGGATGGCTTGGTTTTTGGTTGTTGTTGCTTTTGTTTGGGTGGGTTTTTGTTCACCACAAAGGTTGTGTTGTTGATCTGAGTAACTTACTCCACCCTACTTCTGTTATCTTCATCCTCACCTGTATTTGAGTGTTTCATCTCTTCTTAATCCATTTTGTAAGCTCTTTGACACAGATCCATCCCAGTGTATTTGACACTGTTGTGCAGTACATTTGGTAAGTAGGTGTAATCACTTGCTGATAGCTCTGGTGAGAGAAATAGAAACAGCCATAATAATGTGCTGGTGACTTGCCTTGAGGGGTCTCTTGGGGATGAAGTTTACATGTGTTGTCCTGAGATGGATGGAAAGTCTGACTCATTTGAGTGACAGGAGTTAAAAAGCCTATATTTACAGATGTACACTTGATATGGCTATAGCTTAAATACTTGATTTAAACAAAATCATAGTCAGTATAGAATGATTCCTGAAGTAAGACACTTTGCAATGTATTGTAGCAAATGTTGTACTGGTAGACTATGGAGTCTGTCTCCTTTCATTTGTCTCAAATAGCAGCATTTTTTCAGCCTGCTTTTATCAATATTGGTGGAATCCTTTTGAAGTTAATGGCAATGCTTGTGTTGGCTTGATAAAAAGTGTGGGTTGTCAGGTCTCAACTGACTGTATGGCATTTCTTCAAAACACTTTAGGGACTGCCTTTCATGTAAGAAGTAAGAATTAAATGGTTCGGATAAAGCTTCTTTTTGTTTCACAGCTCTGAGTCCATGCACTATGGAAGTAGGTTGTATTGGCTATGAATTCAGTGCCAGCTTCTCTGTCAGCAAAATGGGAGCTTTGGCTGATCTTTCCTTCTGCCTATTGTGTGAAGCTGTGAGAAAGCTCATGTTTCTTATGTGCACTGAACTTCAGTAGGGATACATTGTCGGTGTAGCTACTGCAATGGTTATATTCCTTATAATACAGTTACTAATAAGACCACAATTCCATTTCTTTTATAAAGACAACAGTTTGATCATTATTCTGTAGAAAAAGAGAGAAAAGTAATCTGGAGAGATACTACAGCTATGATTTCTAGCTTCTTTATTTTTCCTAATTAAGCTGTGCAAACAGTATGAAATTTATAACTGTACTAAGAATTCTGACTGTAATTCATGATTGTGTTAAAATTGCAAATGAACTTAAGATCACTTTGTTTTTTAAAACCATATTTAGATTATGTTTCTTACTGTGAAAATTAAGAACTCTCCAAGAATTTTGTGTGATCTGTGCTGATAAGACAGACATGTACTGCAAATACCAGCCTTAAGAAAGAATTATGTTGCTGAATGCATCCTAACTAGAGTGTAGTGTGGAAACCAGTATGTGTGAGAATGCTGTGTGAGAATAAAGCATGATCTAATTTACTAAATAGCAGGAGAGATGCCTTCATGAACTCTTCAGGCATCTGTATTCCACAGCTTCAAAATACGGTAAAGAAGAAAATGCTCCTTCAAGGACTGCAGTTCTCGGAGTTAACTAAACAGGCAGATAATCAGCAGCAGCTTTCCAAGTGTTTGTGTCTTGTGCTGTGCCCTATTAAGTAATTGAAGGCCAATATCTTTTTGTGTATTCTGCTGCTGCAGTCTCTAGATCTGATAAACAATACTGCATGAGTGTTTCATAACTGAGTTTTGGATGGTTCTTGTTAAAAAAACCACAGTGTCAAAAAGAAAAAAAAAATCTTGGAAAAAAACCAGCTCTGATCTGCAGCACCTGAATACAGCTACAAGAAACAATGCACCTATTCATTTATTTATTAGTTAATAATATATATATTCTTAGCCTGCCCTATCTTTTGCTTGCACATGCGTGCCTATTCTGTGATGAGAGAGCATTCTGAATGCACAGCCGTTAGGATTCTTAGTCAGTATGAACTTTTCAGAGAGAATGCGGGATGTCCAGCTAGACTGTCATTCTAGGCTCCACAAACAAAGCTGTGAGAGGCAAATTGTTAGCTTTTGACTGAACTGAGCAGCTTGCTGCCAGGGTCAGCACTTGGCACTTATTGCTCTTCTATCTATGTTCCAGCACTTGGAAAAATCTAGTGGATAATGTGGGTTTCTCCTAGTAGGCTGAGGATTCTTATGTACAACCAGTATTTCAGAAGCTTTTTGAAGAGCTGCAGAACAGGATGAAAAATAACTTACATTTTTTATTTCTTTGTTTTCCTAAGTAATATTTATTCCAGAAATAAAAAGTGGTCAGTGGTTTTGGTTATTCTGTTCATAGAGTTGATACATTATTAAAGCAATTGAAGTGACAGTAGCATAGCTAATTGGTAGCATGTGTGTGCATGCTCCTTAGATGATGCATAAGAACTTCTTTTTCTGTGTGGAACTGTACTTCCGTTGTTTTATCTGTAAGCTAAGTAATGATTATAGTTTGGCTGTAAATTTTTATTTTCTAACACTTTAACACTTCAGTTTCCTAAAAGTCTTACAGTGGGGTGTTGTTTCTGACTCAGTACTTTGGCAGGAACTCCCTTTCAGTTGCTGGCAGCTGACAAATACTTGTACGTGCTTTACCTCAGTATAATATGTTACATTAGGTCAGGTTGCAAAAAATCCCAGTGTTAGACTTTTAAGGCATACTGTTGGTTGCAGACGGATGCCCACTCACATTTCCAATAGCTGCTGTGCACTCAACTCCCCTTCTTCCCTGGCTATTTGTGTGCAGTGCCCAGTGCACCTGAAAGATTTAAGGATGAGTTAAGATGGTGGAAAAAGGTGAGGAGATCTTCAGTTGTGTACCTCAGACACAACTATTGGTAGAATGTGAGAACCCCTGTGCCAGAGTACTGTTGACATATCCCTCTTTGCCATCCCTTTGTTGTATGTGGAATATTTATAATCTAGTTCTGACATATGCAGATCTCTTGAGTATGTTTTGTCTTTTTCTGCATTGCTTTTTGTTTGACGGGTTATTATGATGCCTATTTAATATTGCTATGATGTTGAACTATAGAATTTAATTCATTAAATTTTATTCATTAACTTCTCTCTACTGTTTTTATAATTTGACCTAATTTTCAGCTCCTTTTTCAAGTTTTCTTTTCCTGCTTTATCTTGTAGAAGCCAGATGAGTTCCTAATGTCTTCTGCAGCAATAAGGATGGACCGAAACTCTTGGATAACAATAATTTGAAAAAATAATTAAGTTTTTCTTAGATTTATGAAAAAATATTTGTGGGGTTTTTTTTGTTCGTCTATTGGCAGGTACATAATTTCATGTTCTTTCGGATGGGAAAAAAGCAGAACACTTCATTATGGTTTGCTTCTGCTTTGTGTGTCAGAAGGTTCTTGAAGTGTATAATGCTCTTTCATGTGGCTCAGACCACAAGAAGAAAACTTTCTGTTCCAAATCTCAGTTGAGAATGAACTTTTAGTTGCTACCAAAATGAGATTTGCTCTGGGTGGTAATTTAATGGAATAATTTCTAGACTTTAATGGTTCTGAGCTGTTTAGTTTCCCTTCAGCCACATATGCAAAAGGATTCTCTTGTTTTTCTTTTTTAGTTCTTTTCAAAGCCTCATGTGGTTTATGAAAGTTGCAAAAGGAGGAATAAAATTTTTTCTGTCACTCACTGAGCTTGTTCTGGTTAGCTTATTCTTTGTGTACTCAGTTTGCAGTTCAGTGGAAATGGCCCTATTTCATAGGGACGTGTCAATTTGGTTTCATTTAATGGTTGGAGTGATGCCTGAACATCATTACGTTGATGTTACATGCATGTGAAGTGTTGACTTTGTAGAAATATTGCATCAAGGATTCTAGTTTCAAATTGTTCTGCTGGCATCCTTTCAAGTGAAGCAAGAATGGCTGCAGATAAATTTGGATTAGTGCTGTAGGAATGAACCAGCCACGTGAAAGTTACTATCTTGATACTAAAGAAAAGGGGCAGCTGACTTAGCCCCTCTGCCCCTTGTGTTGATTTACTGTCTGTTTGTTGACTGCTGTCGTTAACACTATTGATAGGAATAATTTCTACATAAGCTGGAGGTGTATGTGATAGGTTCTTTATAACAATGTGTTCAAATGTTAGCAAAGTCATGCATACCATGTGCATAACTGCATGGTGCACTTTGAGTTCACATCTAGGCTCGCAAAAGCATTGAGGGGAAGGAATGGAAAATATTTGAATTTTACCACTGTCATCTGCCCTTCTGTTGTTTTCTTGCCTCAAAGTGTTTTATCAGTGTCATCAGGTATAGGTGAATTTTAGTGTAATACTGCTTTATCTTGGATGATAGGTTGCTGGTGACACCATCCCAGAAAAATTCAGAGCTGTGGCTTTATGACTAATGTTGTTGTTTGAAAAAATAATTATACTCCATTGGAGGCTCTTTGAGGAGGAAGCTTTGCTGTGAGCAAAGAGATTCTGAATGTGTTTTTCTGAAGTAAGTGCAGGTGGCTTAATCCACTGTCTCATGATATTTGAGGTCTTGGGAGGAGCTGGGTGATTGTTTGTTTCCTCTTCTTCCAAATATACTGTGAGGACTGTCAAGATAAGACTTAAAGACCTAAACCCTTCAAATGCAATTCCTAGATTTGCATTTGCGTCTGTGCATCCCACTGTCTGGATGACAGAAAAATTGCTAAGCTCTCTTTTGCAACAGATTTTGTTTTCATTTTAGATACATGCAAGACTTGTTAAAGTTTAGGAGTGAACTTCAGCAATGCTCTCTGGCATGACTGAGTAGACTGTTGAGACATCTTGAGAGAGAGAGGTGAGTTGCTTAAGACCTTGAAGGCAAGAGTGTGGTGGCAGAAGGAAAGGAATGCAGAGAGGTATGACTAGTGTGACTGGAAAACCATGAAAAGATGGCTAGTAAATCGAACTGTTTGTTGTGGCATGTGTATGAATGATGCTGAATGTATGACTTCAGGCATAAAACAGCTTAATTTTATAGAGTTTTGGTATCTTTTGGTCAATTTTCAACTGTTTTGTAATGGCAAATTGAATTAGGTTCTTGCTGTGATGGAAATTTAGATACATTTGAAGCTTTTCTTTATCTACCTTGTGTGTCACTGTAACCTTCTGTTTGATGTTTGTGTTCTGTGAGGTTTGTGATAAGATGTTGGTACTTGTATGAAATACATTGTGTAGTGTGAATTTTATGGGGTTTTAGACTTAAATGCGATCAAATGTACCATTTTATGCATTACTCAGAGCTATATTCAGGTTTATTTCCTTCAGCCCAGAAAACAAAGCTAATGTGACAGTAGGTAATCTTACTACCCCAGGAATGCTTGACTAAAAGTAAAATGCTTCCAAGAATATGACATATATTTCTTCTATTAATAGAGTGAGAACAAAGGCTACTAAAAACCTTAACAGGGAAAGAAAATCTGGTTTGGGATGAAGCTCGGAAACTAACAATTGTACCATTGTTTGAATTGTCTTGCATTATAACTGGATGATTAAATATAAATGCTGACTGATTGGATTGTATCCCAGTAATGAATTGGCCTTTTAAAAACTGGTTGCAGGAAGCAGTAAACAGGTACCCAGCTTATTTTTCCTGGATTCCAGAGTTGCAGGTGTTGAATAACCAGTGGAATATCAATCTCCCGATGCTAGAGGTGGTCACTTCTACTGCTTGGTTTGCTATTTGAATATGAATTCAGGAAGATGAAACATTCAAAACCAGTAGCAGGACAAGGTGTACCACTGAAGCTGAATAAAATTATAATTAGAACTTTGGACCCTGTAGTGCACATAGTGCTTTGGGTTTTTTTTCTTTTTTAAGATGCCACAAGAGTAAAAGCTATGTTTTAGCCGCAGAGAATAAATAATTCATGAAATGAGGCACTTCAGGAATGGTGGCTGCACTTACTTTATTTCACAGTTAACTTAATTTTTTTCTTAGTGTATCTAGCTTAATGAAATTCATTATTTACACCTACTGAGTTTAATTTACCTCACCATCAAATCCAGATACTGCAAGTACACCAGAACAAACTTTTTAACTTTTTTATTATGCCAAGGAAAAAGGGTCCTCTTGAACTCAGCTTAAGCACAATCTGCTGTAGCACTTTGGTTCTTAGACTTCATTTGTGTGGGCATGTCCAGGAGCAGAAGGGAGAGAAACAGTGTGACTGTAAAGAAAAGTGTTAGATTTACAGCTAAAGTGAGTGGGGGTGGCTAAGTCAGAGGTAACTTTTAAAGCTAGTATTGATTAGGTGAACTGAAATTTCAGTGTCACTTCAGTAGTGTTACCTTCTTGTAGCATGTACAAAAAAGCCATCCTGGCACCGTAGTCTGTGTGACAAGGTGAAACTCTAGGAAAACCATTCAGAAAATGAAACAGCAAATAAACTCTTCACTTTCCAGTGTGTATGTACATATGCAACATACAAGTAATTGATATGTCAGCTTTTAACCTAGATTAATTTCAAGCTTCAACTGAAAGCACTTGGCTTCCGGGTTTTTATCTCCTCAAGTGTTGCTGAGTTTTTCAAAAGAGAGGTGGTGGAGAAAACTACTGCAAGATTTGGGCACATACTGTGCCCCAGAAGGTGAGGTTTGCTCTTTTCCTTAGAGCCTCTTCAACACCTGTGGGAAGAATAAATTGTCATTTGCAGGGCTCCTCCACTGGACTGGTGCTGTATGTCCCAGAACACTTGGGAAAAACAGCTTCTGGCTATCCTCTGTGAAGCAATACGTGAAAAGGAAGAAAACTTTGGTGGAAATAATGTTGGTTGCTGGAGTTATTTCTCAAGAGGCAGAAACTGTTTTCTAAAAATTAAAATAATTTAATTGAGAAGGAGGTGGGGGCAACAGGGAAATGGGATCTGTTGTTTTTTTTTCCCAAAAAAATAAATTGTGTTTAAATTGAATGCATTCCCTCAAAAATTTTGAAGAATTGATTGCTTCCTATTGGGGGAGCACTGGAACAATTTTACCAGAGCAATGACAGAACTGCTGTTGGGCAAAAGATAGAGAAGAGAACTTGCTCCTGAAATAGATCTAAGCCGAATTTTTTAGATTTAGGTTATTGGTAGGTAAGAGCTGAGTATCTTGCAGCTGTGTTTTGAATACAATCAGTTTCTTTTTTTGCCCTCTTCATCTTCAACAGGCTTTTGTTTCATTTGTAATGGGATATTGTACTGGTTTTGGATGATGCATATGTATGCATCTGAGTCCAGTAGAATTCAGCTGTAACGAGTGCAGACTACTCCACTTGTGTCTTCCACTCATCCCAGAAAAGTTTTGCATGTGTACTTTTAATTGGAATAACATATGGAGGTTGTAAATTGATGCAGAGTTTCAGTGTTTGGAACTTGTTACACTCTGCTGCATAAATACTGCTTTTTGCCCTTCTCACTGTTCCCCCACCCCTGCCTCTGATCATGGTAAATGGTGACCTGCTCCTGGTAGGTGCCAAAGCAGTTCAGGTGACTGCTTTTGTAGTAGCACCCTTCCACAATAATTAGAGAGGGAATGGGCAGCTGTTAAAATGATAGTTTGTTCAATAAGTGTCATTACTTTCGAAAGACACCACACAATCCCTAGTAATTTCTGCATACTCAATTGAAATGATTAACTGTTGCTCTTACTGGCAGAGATCACAACTACTGTGAAATACAAATGAATTAATTTTAGAAAATCCCTCTGTGTGTGTGTTGTTTACTTTTCTGGCATAATGAGAAATTGTCCTCCTATGTCAGCAAAATCAGGACATGAAAGGACCTCATGGTACTTTCTGAAGGTGTAAACTGCTTAAGTTCAGGTGAAAAGTAGTTTAGAAGAAAAAGTTTCAGTCTGAAAATGTAACTATAACTCTGCTCTTTATCGTTAAGTGCTAAAATGTAGCATTGCTAATTTTCAGGTACCTATTTTCATGATGTCTTGGTGTCTCTGTCCACGTTAGTGCATAGTTTATCTTCGAAGTACCAGATGTTTCTCTTTTTTTCTAGAGCATGAAACTGCATGGGAAATATGTTTATTTCCTTTGTATAAACAGTGCAATTAATTCTTGAAATAAATGTGGTGAAAAGGCACTTAATAAAAAAAACAATCCCAGTCTGTTTGATAATAGGGTTTGTGCTTGAGACGAAAGAAACAAAACAAAAAGCACCTGATAAACTTGTCTTAACGTCACCTTTTCTGTCATCTTTACTGTGAAAGGAAAGTTTTGAAATAGGATTTTGTCCTAATGAGAATTCTCAGAATTTTTTTTACTTCTGCGGGCTATACTCATGAGGATCACTCAAAGGCCACCATGCAGTCAGCNCTTCGGCACGCCTGCTGGTCACTTCGGCACGCCTGCTGGTCACTTCGGCACGCCTGCTGGTCACTTCGGCACGCCTGCTGGGCTTGCTGGTGCCTGCTCTAGACTTAGGGGCCTTGCAAGTTCTGCAGGAACTGGCAACGCCGCTCCTGCTGCTTCTGAGCCTTTGTAACATGCAGCATGAGGCGGGAAGAATGAAGCAGGCTTGCTTTCTGCTTGCCTGTGCCACAGGGACAGATACATTCAGTGTGTATATATGTGTAAAAAAATAGCTTTTGCCCTACACAGGGCATCCCCAAGAATCACACCATGTGCCTGAGAGCATTTTCCAAACGCTTCTTGAATTCTGTCAGGCGGGTGCTTTGACCATTTGCCTCGGGAACATGTTCCCAACCACCCTCCAGTGCCCAACCACCCTCTGGGTGAAGAACCATTTCCTAATATCCACCCTAATCCTCCCCTGGCACAGCTTCAGGCCATTCCCTCAGATCCTGTCACTGGTAACCAGAGAGAAGAGATCAATGCCTGCCCTTCCTCTTCCACTAATCAGGAAGTTCGAGACTGCAGTGAGGTCTCCCCTCAGTCTCCTCTTCTCCAGGCTAAACAGAACAAGTGAGGTCAGCCACTCCTCATACAGCTTCTCCTCAAGGCCCTTCACCTTTGTGGCCATTCTTTGTATGCTCTCTAGTACCTTTATATCTTTCTAAGTATTGTGGTGCCCAAAACTGCACACAAGACTTGATGTGAGGCCACACCAGAACAGAATAGAGTGGGACAATCAATAAATGTATAATATATTTTGTCATACTCTCAAGTAGCCTTAGAGCCACTTGGGAACTTTTGTTTTCCTGTCTTTTCCATTAAAAGTTTTTTTCTCTGTTTGTTTGTTTCCATGCTCCTGGCTCGATGGCCAGGTCCCAAAGAGTGGTGGTGAATGGGGCTAAATCCAGCTGATTGCTTTTAATGAGTTCTGTTCTCCAAGGCTCACTACTGGGTCCAGTCCTCTTTAACATGTTAACTGACATCTGGACACATGCCACTTAAGTTGGGCAAGTGTGTTGATCTGCTGGACAGTAGGGAGGCTCTGCACAGGGATGTGGACAGTCTGGCTCTAACAGCCAGATCCAGAGATCCAAGAAGACCAAGAGCCAAGTCCTACACTTTGATCACAAGCGCCCCAAGCAGCACTACAAGCTTGGGGCTGGAAAGCTGCCCAGCAGAAAAGGACCTGAGGGTGTTGGTTGACAGCAGCTGAACATGAGCCAGCATGTGCCCAGGTGGCTGAGAAGGCCAATGACTTTCTGGCCTATGTCAAATACAGTGTGGCAATCAGGACCAGGGCACTGATTGTCCCCCTGTACTCGACACTGGTGAGGCTGCACCTCAAATCCTGTGGCCAGTTCTGGGCCCTTCACTCCAAGAAAGACATTGAGGTGCTGGGGAAAGTCCAGAAGGGAACAGATGTGGTGAAGGGTCTGGAGCACACTCCTGTGAGGAGCGGCTCAGGGAGCTGGAGTTGTTTAGCCTGGAGAAAAGGAGGCTCAAGGGGGACCTTACCACTCTCTGCAACCGCCTGAAAGGAGGGTGTAGCCAGGTGGGGATCAGCCTCTTCTCCCAGACAACTAGTGCCAAAATGAGAGGACATAGCCTCAAGTTGTGCCAGAAGGAGGTTTAGATTAAATATTAGTAAAAGTTTCTTTACAGAAATGGTTGTCAAATACTGGAACAAGTTGCCAAGGGTTGTGTTTGAGTCACCATCCCATTTAAAAGCCGTGTAAATGTACATGCAGGGATATGGTTTAGTGATGAATCTGGCAGGGTTAGGTTAACATCTGGACTCAATAATCTTGGAGGCCATTTCCAACCTAAATGATTCTGTAATTTAACCTGTCCCTTTCATAAAATCTCATTTTGCTGGCACATCCTTAAAAAGGCAGGTTCATCTGATGTCTGAGTTGATCTTAAGTGCAGAGTTCTAATATTTGTTCTGCCATCTGCCTTGGCCAGTGTCAAACCATGACAGCATGCCAGTTCAACTCACAGAAATGGCAAGAGAGTAATTCAGTGAGAAAAAATGAGCAGGTTTTTGTCGCTTTAGAAAGCTGTCTTGGCTTGCTTTTAAGAGCTAAACAGCAGAATTCACAGAGTGAGTCAAGAGGCTGCATGTAAATGAGCAGGACGAGTGTGGAAATTGTTATGGTCAGAAAGAATTTGTTTAGTTCATACCACAAAAAGCTGTGCTCAGCCTATGAGGTAGTGTGTTTGGGAAGAAAAAACTGCATAGCCAAAGATGAAAAGGGGTCTTGGTCTTCTGAGAACCTTCCAAAGGTGCTCATTTCTAGAAGCAATGAAACTTCAACAAGTCTGAGAAGAAGAGAGCACCTAGAAAGCAAACAAACAAACAAACAAATTAAAAATACAACCTACCTTAGATTTTCATTACCTATTTCTAAGGTGAATTGTGACTTGAGCTCAAAATATTTTAAGAAAATCCTGATTCTCCTTTTTCTTCTGTTAAAGTGCTTGTCCTGCCTTCTGAAAATTTTCAATATAACTGGTAAATGTTCAGTTCAAATATGTAGAAAATACACAGTTTTCCTAGGAAGTTTCTTACTGCTTGAACAGAAAAAAATTCCCTGAAAAACAAATTGCTTTTTTTTCCTGTCCCAAAGAGTCTAGTGCATGCATTACTCGGATATTCATATGTGCAGCCTCCTCAGTTTTATTCTGGTGTTTCTTTAATGCAGAGTTTAAACAAAACAAATAAAACTATCCAGAGATTATGTGCTTTATGCCATAATCCAGCAAAAGGATGCCTTATGCCACATTCTTTACTGTCTTCTTTGTGGTGTCCAGGTTAGTCCCTTTTTATTTTGGAATTGCAGAAAAATTAAGTATTTATAAAACTCAAATCCCATGCATCTATTTTGATGTGTGGGTTTTTTTCCTGTGCATGGGCAAATTTCTGCAAAAAATTCTCTCAACTGGGCATGCTGTTTCATCACTGAGCCATTTGAAGAATTCTACTGCAGGGGCTGCTGCCCTGGGCGGATTGTTTGATATCCTTCATTTCATTTAAGCATTGTTTGTCATTGAAATGCTGTGAGCTGGATTAAGTGATATATTTTGCATTAAAAAGCACACAACTTGTCAAAGATCCAGATCAGCATAGATCTTTTCTTTGTGTGCAACCTTTTTCCATCCCCCTTGGGCTTATTAGTTAAACAATTTTTGTGCACTGGGAGATCTGGGACATTATGGTATGAATGTTAATATAAGGGCTACAATGCAAATGAGACATAGATGTGGTTGTCAATTAATATTCTCAATAGTCTGGTGAACAGTGATGTTGCCCTTCATCTCCCCAGTTCTGGAGAGAAGTGGATTCTAGTTCAGTTTGCAGTCCGGAAGGCATTTGTTGTGTCATAGTGCAGCAAGAGGTAGAAATGAATGCAGGTTCTGCTACAAGAGAAATCCCATGAGGAATTTCTCCTCATCTGTTAGCTGGCTAAAACTCCCACAGTGGGAGAAGGTTGATCTCTGTCTTGGGATTACAGAGGCTGTTTTCATGCGAGACTTGTATCTGACAGAAATGGAGGAAATCTGTGTGTTGGCTTCCTTGCACACCACCTTTTGGGGGATAGGCTACTGACTGAAATCAAGAAACCTAAATTATCCTCTTGACTCTGCAGCTGAGAGCTTTGGTACTGGGTATTCTGTAAGAAGAAGTAGTTTTGCTAACTGGAAGCAAAATTCATAGTGAAATAGTGCTGAGCACAGTGTCAAGTAATGACTGTGGGCATTGTTGTCAAGATGGATTCATACTAGTCCTGAAGGAAGTAAAACAAAAGACTCCTTCATTATTGTTTAGTTAACAGTTATCATTTGATCATTTAAAAAGTTTTCATGAAACTTAAGAAGTAAAGATTGGTCTGTGAATGCCTGGAATAGGCTTCTTGTACTTTATGCAGTATTTGCCAGTACTGTTTTAGATAGAATTTACAAATTATAGCAAGTGAATGGTATAACTTTTGAGTGAAATATGATTAAGAAAAGCTTTTAACAATATCACTTCTTTGACATGAAAAATGGTTTGTGTTTCTTTGTAGTGATACTCAACTTATCAAATCTATGAGGAATGAATTTTTAGAAACATCATGCTCAATTTATGTTTTCTTTAGGTCTTTTTAGGCAGCCCTTCAGATTGCTGTTTCTATATGCATTTCAGAAAAGAATGCTTCTCACACAAAGTCTGATTAATACACAGAATCACTGAATGGTTTGGGTTGGAAGGGACCTTAAAGATAATCTAATTCCAAACCCCCTGCCATGAGCAGGGACAACTTTCACTAGAACAGATGAATGTACTTGTTACCTTGCTAATAGAGCAAAAGTATTTTGCTAGTATTTGCTCTTGTTGAATAATTTGTGTGAAAGCAAACCTTGTATAATGTAACTGATAATTCTCCATTAGAGGGAAGAGGAAGAAAAGATTGTTTGCAGAGCTCATTTCTATGTGAATTTTTTTTCTTCTCCTTCAAAAGTTGCTATTCCAGTGCAGAAGTATAGTTACTTGTACAGTATGTGACTTTTTTTCCCAACTTCCTACATCCTGATTATATAACCCATTGTGATGTTAACAACCATTTTGATTTTACTGGATTGTGAAAGTAGACTTGATGATCTTTTAACATGGAGCTGCCCCTTATGTTTTTTCTTCATGACCCTAGGAGGAAAGAGTAGGAGTTTCTGCCATTATTGAAGAGCAATATATGTTACTTCTAGTGGATATCTTTTGCAAACCAGTTTTTATCACTTCTCTCCCTATATTCTGAGCCATTCATCATTCTGGGAACCTTTTCTTCAGGAGGATCTGTTGCTCTTCTGGGAGTTGCTTTATTGGTTCAGGAACCTACATAAAAGCTAGGGTATGCTTCACTGAATTAGAGCATTTATTGGTAGAAAATGAGGTACCTCCTTTTGTGTGAGGTGTTGGCTGTATTATGGAATATCCATGGGTAAGTTTCTCATTTTCCTGGATCCTAATCAAAGATCTGCTGTACCATACACAAATAATTCATGAGAACACATCAGCTGGAGCCTTCTTCCAAGGCTTCCTCACTGCAGGGGAAAGGCCTGGTAAAGGTCCTGTTCCTCTTCAGTCACTTTTCACTGTGTTAAGAATACTTGGCAAGCTCTGGATATGCATCATCATCGTTCTGTACACGTCTTTAATAACCTAGCCTATGGCCTACAGCTAAAAAAGAGGAGGTGTGGACCTTCACATCACACACTGATGTACAGATTGCTTCTCATTTCACTGAGCTTCCACTGTCTGTAAAGGGCATTTCTTTAGGGTCATCCAGAAACTGAAGTGGATCAGGATCTTTGAAAGCCCGTAAATCCAGAGCCATCCTTTTTTGCCTGTCATGATTGCCATTATGCAGGCAGATGACATGTAAAGGCAGTTTCTGATTCCTCTGGTAGTGTACCTGGTCTTTGAGACCAGGAATACTGATGATGTCTGGATGCAGCTTTGCAGTCCCTCCACTTGGCTGCTCCTATCAGTGGCTGGAAGAGTCCTTGCCTCTCCATCTTTTACAGGTGGGTGGCTTTCAGTTAAGCTTGAAGTTCTTGATAATCTTCATTGTAGGAGTCCGTCTTTAGGGAAAACTTGGACTCAATTTTCAAGGTTTTTATGCTTAAGTCCATAGTAGCAGATGAAGGGGGACAGGAAAATGTGGAGGGCAAGGATCTCTTTTTTTATGTTGCTTCCATAATGGAGCCAACAAGACCATTTCAGGCTTCCTTTCTGCTTACTTGAACAACCTTGTATGGGTTATGTGTGAGAAGAACATCCTTTTTCTTCACTGTCTGCAGAGGAAAAGATCAAACCAGATAGTGCTACGTGTAAAACTTTTTCACCCAGGTGAGTGGAGAGATGCAGCCTGCTGCTGTAAGGTTTTTTTGTGACGTTCTGAGGTTGCTCTGTTGAGTTTTCTCTCTGTTTTTCTTTTGACATTCCCAGTTTATAGAACAGATCATCATGCTTAATTTTCAATTTATCTTTCCCCGCATGATTCATAAACATTTTATTGTCAGGATAGACTCCCACAAAGGACCAGAGTGTGTATCTGTCATTGGAGTTGAGCTCACTTTTAAAAAGAGTTTCAGTTTTAAATGTCTGTGTGTGTGATATGTAAAAGGGTTGTAATTGGTTTTCTAATCTTGAGCTAGGAGTGAAGTTAGGCTATAGTTTCCCTTTATAGGTAGACTTTGTATAGAGGCATGCAGGTAAGGTGAAAGGACAGTGTCTGGGACAATGCTTGTTTGTTAGTTTTAAAAAAAATAAAGTTGTTTCCGTCTCACTTTAAAAAAATTGAATGGAGGAATACCTATTCTGGAGATACTGTTTTCCTTCAAAATGAAACATCCAAATGCAAAAGCCTCCATCTTTCTGTTAACTCTTTGGTCTCTTCACTTGCAGCAACGTTCCTAGATTTCCTGATTATTTTTTAAAATTTGTTTTCAGAAAAACGTCCTTTTAAATTTTGGTGGAGTCAATCCATCTGTCTTTCTCATTATGTTCGTTTAGAGAAAAAGAAAGTCCAAAACTAAGAAAGAGGAGTCCTTGCTGTTATAACTGCTGTAGCTCACGGACAATGTTTCATCATTTTTATTCTCTGTCATCACAGTCTTTTTTTCTCTGTTTGGAGTGCTGTTGAAGCTTGGTCAGGGCAAGGAGGAGGAAAGCAGAAAAGCTGAGAAAACAGGGCTAGAGAAGTCTCAAAGATATACTTAGAGTTGTTTCTTCTTCCTGCCCTTTTTGTAAAAATAAATAAATAAATAAATAAATAAATAGATAACAGTTTTGGAAGCAGTGAATGTGAGTCTGTTGAGAGGAATGTGTTTGCTCTTTAGAAGTGTTGATGGAGGTTCTAAACGATTTTGACCAAACTCTAATAACAGTCTTACTTGCATCCAAGTGGGAACCCCAAGTCAGGGGCTGCTGTGCTTCTTGTGGATCCCCTTGGTGTTCACTCTTGGTAGCTCAGTGATGAAGGTGCAAGCCTCTGTTCATCCTAGTTCTGCTGGCTATTGCAGAGATGGGGTCACAGTCAAAATGCAGAAAGCTGAATTCAGTCTCCATTGTGAATGGAAAAACTTAGAACACGTGCATTGTCCCACATGCATTACAGCCCCTGCCCCTCTTCCCTCTCTCAAAAAAAAAAAAAAAGAAAAACAACACAACCCTTCACGTTTTCCATAGCTGTCTGAATTCACACTCTTTAGCAAGTAAAATTGTTCTAGTAGTGAAGAATGCAATCTAGGTATGGAGGTTTTGGTTAGCATTGTGTACAGAATGGCATGTGTTCCTATCTGTTCACTGCCTGTGAAACTTACATAAAGTATAGGGGAAAAGTTCACTTGAGGCTTAAATTTCACAGCATTCATGCAGCATAAATGGAAGTGATAGCTTGACCTATTTTCCAATAAAGTAACCTATCTGTTTGGCTGTATGATTAGCTTATCGTTCTTACTAATACCTTACTAAATGTTTGAGGGCAAACACTGTTATTTGCAGTGATTATAATTTTGTCTCTACTTCTCTTTTTGCTTGCTGGAGCCAAGCCCACAGTTCTGCAAAAACTGTAAAATACTATAGTCAATATATGAATTTTCAAATTATACTGTGCTTTTTAAGCCTTTTTTCTTTTAAGTTTAAATTAGGTTCCTGGTGGGGTGAACCCATATGTGCTTGGAAGAAGAATAAGGTGCTGCATAGTGTTCTGTTTCTGACACTTAATTTAAAAACAATCAACCAAACATAAGATTACAGCACTGCATTTTCCTGGGATCTCTTAAAGTGAGAGTTAGTTGAACTCACAGTACATTTCCCTGCTGTGGTTTTGATGTGTTTCTGTGTGAAACTGACGGCAGGATTTGTTCGAGTATGTAGGCCACTATTGTATTAGAATTACATAACCGTGTTGAGTGGTGGAAACAGATGAAAAGACGGGATGTACGGCGTTCCCTCACAGATTATATCCTGCAACAATGAAGACAGCTCAAGCTCTGCAGAGAATGTGGTCACATGCAGTCAAAAAGTTGGGGATTTTAAAAGGGCACGTGAGTTGCTTTTTGTTGAATCTTGCTCCAAGTCTTTTCTTCCCCTCCTCCCCTCGTATATCTCTTCCCTCTCCAACTCACTTTTATAGCCAGATGATTGTTGTGGCAGGTCTTCTGGTTTTGTTCTTCTTTTAGCATGAGTGAAGTTGTCTTCGGTGATCTCTCAGTAGCGAGTAATTGCATAAATCTCTGATGACTGTCAGTTAGAGCTGCAACAGCTTCCTGCCTGTAGCACACAGGTGATTTTAGCACTTTGTCTAGTTTCCTGCCAAAGATTCTGCTAAGCAGTCTATTTTGGGTATGTAGAAAGCACCTGTCATATTAGTATATCAGCATTAGACAGATTTAAGCAAATCCTGACTACAGTGTTCTAATTAGAAATGGACTGACTTTAGTCCCTAACGACTTTAGACTAGCTAATTACAGTAATTTGCATTTACTGCAGGTAGGCTGTTGTCTGTGTGAAACCTGGGTGGACTTGTAAAACAGTTACTGTTAGTAACTGGAGGTGGGGTTCTTAACCATTTTGCCTGCCTTTCTCTCTCCAGTGTTTTGATGTGCAATCTTGCAGTGAAACTGCGATCCTGTAAGGGATGCACAAGCTGCTCAGGATCCCTTTGTGTTTCCTTACAGATGAAGTATGAAGAAATTGGCAAGGTGATGAAGGCTTTTCATAACTCATCACTTGATGCATTCAGAGGAGAGTCACGTCACTAAATGTGGAGTACAGGAATTTCGCAATTCGGGTGGAGACTTAGATATTAGTTTTGATCAAGTCCCCCAGCTGATGATTTATAACATTTGTAGTCCCCCCCTCTCAATCTTCTCTTCTCCATTAATCTGACGGTATGGGTTAGCATTGTGACAGTGGCATGCAGCAGTACATTTTATAATGTTAGATTGTTGTTTAGAGATTGTTTTTGCCTTATGGGCTTCCAAGGTGACCATTCAGTTCTCTGAACTGTGTTGCAGAGCCTGCATAGCTTTATCAGTACAGCAGAACTAGTTGTGTTGTCTTGGTAATTACATTGTACAAAATCAGCTTTGGAAGTACATAGTGTGCTCTTCTTCCCTGATGTAGCATACAGCAAATGGGAGACAGTTTCCCAAGTAGCAGTTTCTAAAAATGGATTACTTTAACAAATACTTATGAATTTAAAAGTGAATTACTTAATTATCTTTTGTTTAATTTTCAGTAACAGTTTCAAGCTAAAAATAAACCCCTAAAATCCACACAGAATGTACCTGAAACAGTCATTGATACAATGAGGAACTTTTTCTAGGCACAAATGAGATAATATTATGGGCCCAGCATCTTGCAAAAAATTATAGTGTCTGTAGGCAGTAGTTTCTCTTTCATTCTTACTATTTTTTTTTCTGACCAGACATGATAAGACTTATTTGTCAGAGCAAAGTAAACTTAACTCCGTAGGCTTATGATGCTTTCATTTACTATATAATACATCTCTCCACTTGTGCACGAGGTTATACTTATGCCACTGCTTATGGAAGGCCTAGTTTTCTGGAAGGAAATTCCCAAAAGTTTCCTGTTTCATACCCTTACATCCATCCCTGATATCTTTACAGTGCTTTCCTCAGTCCTTTTTCTGTGGCATTGTACTGAATGAGCAGTCATTTCTCAGGCCTTTGTCCCCATGGGTAGTAAGCTCTCCTCAACTGCATTCTGCCTGCCTTACTCTTGCGCCTGCTCAGAGCTGGCCTCAGTATTCTTGGCTGGGAGGTGGTGTTGGTAGGAGCTGCATACAGTGCAAACTGAATTTGAGTGATGTTCTTCTTACACATGTAAGATATTGAGGCTTTTTTACTGAGACAAGAATGGAAAAGATTTTCCATCTTCCCTGCTTCTACGAAATTTGAACCCACCTGCTTGTCCTTCAAATTTTACACATTGTTTGATACTGACTTTCATTTCTAAAACTTTATTCAGTGAAGTCAGCTGGAATTTAAGTGACACCAAGGCCCCACTTTAGTACAGACTCGTTTTTTGCAGAGCTTAAAATGTGATCTAGAAAAGCAGGACTGTGATGGTACACCAAGGGTCAGTAGCATGCAAAATGTTTGCATGTTTTCTACACGTCAGACAAGCAAGCCTAGTCGCTTCCATTTATGGCAGCATCACAGCAGTTCAAAAAAAGAGCTTAGTTAAAGAGGAATTTTTCACTTGTGCAAAAGATTCTCTGTGTAAGGGAATATACCTAGTGAGACAGTTCAGTTTCAGATAGTTGAAAGCCTAGACATGTCAGCTGGTTAAATGGGAATATCAGATAAAATAATTTCGCTGTGTGATTCAGCACATTCAACACTGACCACAAGACACATATGTTTTAATACTAATAGTTATGAATACATTCTTGTCTGATTTAGACAAGTCAAAATTTAGAAATAATTACTTTTATATATTATTTTTAATACAAGCCACCATCTCCTACATCTATTTTTAATTTATTGTTTTTTTAATTAGACCCCAGGGGTTCAGGAAACTGGAAAGCATTGTTCATTTTATGGCAGAACAGTGGAAATTTAACACTGTTCAGTGTGGTAAAATTCCTGGTAAGAATGCTGAATGTTTTGCATATTCCCTCGAGATCTCTGAACAGGACTTATTTTTAAGTTTATTTTTCAAGACAGTGAATGTGCAATGGAAAATGTAAATCTAGTTTCTTTCTGGGGTGCACAGAATCAGCTGGAACTATGCATCAAGGGGTTTTTTTTGCATATGAGAAGTAATATCCATAGCTTTCTGAACAGTTGTGTACTGCCAGAAGTCTTACTCTGAAAATAAAAGGGGTGCCTTAAAGTACAGGCATACCCTTCTTGTGTCACTTCTATGTCTATTGTTTTGGAGTTTAGTTGTCAGTCATCCCTATGATGCCTTTAAAAAGACCATTAAGACTGAACTGAGCTTCTGTCTGAAATTCAGTTTTCTGAGATTCACAAGAAGGAAGACCATTTTCAGTATAAACAAATAAAACCTGCAGCTTGACTATGTGCATGCACATACTTATGGAATGCCTGGACTTTTTTTTTGCAACGGATGCTTTACATTTTGAAATGTTTGCAGTGTGTCAAATGGGTCTCATTTTTCTCCTGATTTTACAGGGCAGACACTGAAGGGTCTGGCTGTGTACTATATGATGCATCACAGCTGGGTGATTATTCTGTATTATATTTTAAGCTGTGATGTTGGAAAGATTTCAGGTTATATCATGTAAGATAAAGTGATCAGTTCATGACCAGTTTTAACTGGAAATGTGGGGAAAAAAATTGTTTCTGAGAGGTTTCACAGAAATGGCTATACCTGTACTATATAGTAATATATTGTGGTTTTCTGTAAAATTTAATTTCTTGATGGGAACCTAAATATTTAGTTATGTAATTCATAGTGGACAAAACATTTTTTTAAATCCAAGAAGCAAAAGATCTGGAGTCCGGTTAATTTTGAAAGCCTCCGTTTCAACTGCTAATCTCACTGCATACTGGGACAGAAAGGTCTTCTGTAAGAATTTTGTGTGTTATTTGAATCAGAGCTATAGAGTGGTAGTTGATCTGAAATAAATGCTTTTGCTGAATAAGGCTTTTCCAGAAAATCAGAATGAGCTGTTAAATCAGTGAAACGTGAAGGGATTCTACCACCCTGGACCTACTGATATTTTTTTGCCTTTGTAGAGAAAAATCGTCATTAATTGAAATATGAGATTTTGTAGATACGAGAGATTTCGAACTAATTGTACCAAAGTATTAGAATATGTATATTATTTTCAAACCTGTGTTTTAGTGGGGTATTTCACATTTTAATTTAAGTAGTTGTATGCTGTGTGTTTTACTAATTGGTTTCTGTGTGCAACAGGCCCCAGGCATGGAAGAGCTGATATGGGAACAGTACACAGTGACCTTACAAAAGGTGAGTGAGTGCCTGTTATATTTTTAGTTTACAAATATTCAAGGACTAGTTTACTCTGAATATGTTTTGCAATAGAAGTTATTAGCATGTCTGAGTCTAGAATAGGATTAATTCATTGTCCAAACCAGATATGCTCTTTATTTTAAAGCTTAGTTGCTACTCATACAATAGTGTGACTCTTTAATGTTAAGGGTAAATTCAATTAACAATTCAAGTGCTATATTTGCTACAGTTTGGTCTTTCTAATGACAGTATAATATACCATGTCAGCCACACAGCTAAATTAATTATTGAATAGCCTTGAAAATAAAGCAGATGGTTCTATCAAGCAGTTTGTGGTTAATGTCCAAGCTTTGTAATAATCACTGAACAGGATTCCACTGATTTTAATTTTGTAATATACTTTAATATCTGCCACTGTAGAATCCAGTGGAAAACCACTGCCATTAAAACTTATAAAACAGGTGGACCAACAGTTCTTTTAAGAAAAGAGGAAGTATCTCATCAACTGGAGTCCTTTTGAATTAAAGAAAGTGACCACTTGTGTCTGTGTTCTTTAATAGCTAGGCTATCACACCATGGTACAAGGTGTGCACTTCGGCTTCAGTGGTGGTGTCTTCCCAGCCGTTCTGATGGTCAGGCTTCAGCCTGTACTGAGCTGCCTAAGTTTTTTCACATCTTCTGCAATGAACTGAACTTGGTGATCCAAGATGAAATAGTGATCTTTTCTATGTAGCTTGTTTCATGTGAGAAAGTATTGTTGAGACACGGTTGGTTTTTAGGTTACAGAGGAGGATAGGAGAAACATTGCAGAAGTTCTTAGTTCCTGTAATTCCCAGCTTTTCAGATCTTGGATATCATGTAAATGAACATTACTTCTTTACCACCTGAGACAGACTTAGGCTACTGAGATGGCAGAGAGCTACTGGACTTGCTGTATCAGCCACTACCATGGAATTTTACCATTATTTTGAATCTGTATTGTTTTAGTGTAAAACATCAAACTGCTTCCTGTAAAACTAAGGTGCAGCAAGTGAAGTGCTGTTTTAAAAGAAAAACACATTGCTTTTTTCCTCCTCAAAGAAATAATCGCTTAATATTAGCATTAGTGGAAAAGGAGCTGACATATGATGAAGTACACATCCTGAGTGTGAGTTGAAGGAAAAGCATGACTTTACCTCGATGCATTACTTTGCCACTATGTTAAAAAATTTTGTTCAAATGTGGTATAATTTGTAATTTTTAGTGATATGATGTGTATGTCAAATAGCTCATAAAATTAAACTTGTGTGGTTTTGTGCACACCTTGTTGTCAGCAGTTCAGTTACGCTAACAGTTCTCAGTGCTATCAACATGCTTCCTTTGCATTCTGTGAAGCATTTCTTTGATTTTATGAATGCCATCTTAGGACTTCTATGGATCTGTTATTTCCATGATGACAGGTTTGACATAATTTACATATTTAAAATAGTTGATTGTGACAGAGTATGATTATAGAGAATGCACAAGTTCACTACTTGCTCTTTGTAATCAACCACAATCTTGTTTCGTTTCATTGAGGAGTAAGTAATTATTACAAACTAGTTAGCAATCATAATGAAGACGAGATCCTAAGAAAGCTAATCCACTTTCCCAAGCATCACTAACAAAAAGGATTTACCTAACAATAAATGTGGTATGAATAACTCATGGGATGGCGAAGCAAAAGGCAGGCGAAGGTAGTGAGTTCTTTACTTAATTGCTGACAATCATAAGGCCGTAGAGGTTTTGGAACACAGGAACTTGTCATCTTGTTACATGGATGTGTAAACCCATTCTTTTTTAAATCTAGAGGTGCTTGGTATTTCTGCAGCACTCTGCGTGCAGCTATCATATTTTAAATAATATCTACTTAGAGTGCCATCACAGAAACATTCATGTTCCCCTTCTTTCTCCCTGTCAAAATTCTTGTCAATGGATTCAAGTTTTGTTGTATTTGGTTTTGTTGTAAAGGATTCAAAACGAGGATTTGGAATTGCAGTTTCTGGCGGCAGAGATAACCCTCATTTTGAAAATGGTGAAACATCGATAGTGATTTCGGATGTTCTCCCAGGTGGTCCAGCAGATGGATTACTTCAGTAAGCACTTTCTTTTTTCTCTGTCTGGCATTTTGAGGGGAATGGCTGTAGAATACATAAAATCTTTAGACAGGCTTGATTGAAATCGTAGTGATTTAATACACCCAAGATCTGGTGCCCTCTTGAAGATCTAGATGTCTCTTAAAAAAAAACCCCAAAACAACAAAACGAGTAAACTCTATGCAGAGGTGTTGGTTGGTATTTGGGAAGACATTAAATTTCAGTGGTGTCGAAAAGTCTTTAACAGTTAAGTATGTTTCTTTCAAGATTGTGTTTCATTTAAAGAAACAGTAGAAATAATTAGTATCTTAAAACGTCCTCCTTGTTACTCCTCCAGTAAATACTAAATCACATTAGTGATCAACCGTTAGTTTCCAAGAATGACTTAACTCAGCCCAGAGAAGGTTTGGTAAATATGTATTTTATATCTGAAAGAAAAAAATATGGAAATAAAGTGTTTCTGTAGTCCTCCTAATAACTTCATCCTCGATGAGGCAGCATCACTCATGGACAAATAATTTTACATCTGTAGGCTGAGAGTTTCTAGCCTACATCAGTATTTCATCCTTTGACCTGAAATACCTGATGAGGACTAGACAATTTGGAAGAATGCCAAATAATTTTGCAGTAATAATAATTCAAGAGAGTAGATTCTGTTCATTTTCCCAAACATTAATTTTTTGGTCAGGTAATGAAATGGCTGACATGGGTGTTATTGAGTAACTGAATAAAAGGATTACTGTAAAGCAAGTAACAAACAATTTTTAACATAAATGTACAAACCCTACATTTTATAGCAGTGGTCCTTGCACAACACTGCTGTCATCCATCCTGTTCCATTATCACCTGTGATCTGGGAATAAAATCACGTCCACAAATTATGAAACATCCTAGGTAAATTGATGATGGCAAGGAAATACCAAGATATTTGGGCACTTTCAGATGAAACATATTTTGAAGAAAAATGAATGCAAAGCTGTTCCTCCAACTAATCAAGGAATATATGTCTAACCTTGAGAGTCTATGGGAAATACAATCCTGTCATCTTTATTAGGGTAAAATGAGCACAAATAGATGGACCTCTTGATGTAATATTACAACATTAAGTTCAGTACTGTCTTTGGATATATGGGCTGTGCAGAGAGTTATTTTAATTCTTGCATAAAACCTGGATGAAACTGATATTGGAATATAGCATGCTGTTCTGTCATACTCACTGAACGGAATTGGAAGGGTATGAAAAGAGACACAAAAATCATTTAGGAGGTAGAGTGCCTTACAAATGGAGGCTTAGAGTATATAATCTTCTTATTAGAAAGAAGATTGTGACATGATTTGATTGTAATAAAGATAAAATAGTTAGTACAAAAGATTTCTTTTATCTAGCAGAAAATGGTGAAGTACCCTGTAATTGGTTGAGCTAATGCTCTGACTGCAAGGTTAGTAACTGAGTAGTCACCAGAATAAACTAATATGAGTGGTAATTTGGGGTTTTTTTAATCTTTTGCACTTTTTGCATTGAAATGCCTTTATGAAATTTATGAGGTTTGATTAATCAGTTTTATGGGGCTATTTCATGGGGGTGACTAAGTCTTAGTGGTCTGTTTGACATGCAGAAGGTCTGAATACACAAGTTAGTAATCTCAGCTGGCCTGTGTTTCAGGGCAGGGAGGACTTCTTGTGTATTACAGTTTTGTTGGGATTTTTCTCCGCAGTCACTCTTCTTCAGAGTAGATGGAGTACACTTCAGAAAAGTGTACTGCAGTTGTACTTGTCAACATTTGCCTAAATACTGGTATGGCTGCAGCAGTTTTAAGCTTTTGTGAAATTGATGGGTTGGTGTGAAAGAAGTCCAGTACTAGGTGTGAAAAACTAGGAGTTCCGAAAGAACTAAAAAAAAAGTTTTAATACTCATCACAAATGTTCCTTGAAAAACATTATGGCAAGGTACTTAAGCTGAACATAGTGTATGTACAATGATACACAGTGCTACTCAAAGTCTAAGTTTTAAATGTACCAAAAGCTGCTTCTTGTATTCAAATATTGTAGTGTTTATATAGAAAACACAGTTTTAAAGCAAAACTTCTTGTTATACTGAATGAGATCCATAGGTTCCCTCTGGGGAAAAAAAAAAAGAAGAAGAAATTTTGTTCTTTTGTTTTCATGGACACTTGTTTTAAATTCTTTTTTTTTGCTTTTTTTTCCCCTCCCCTCACTTCCAGAGAAAATGACCGAGTGGTCATAGTTAATGGGACCCCGATGGAAAATGTTCTACATTCTTTTGCAGTTCAGCAGCTTAGGAAAAGTGGAAAAGTGGCCACCATTGTAAGTAAATTCCAAATGTGTTCACTGTACAGTGGTATGTACCTGTGTAACAGGTTGGTTGATTTAACGGCATAAAGCAAAGCAGTCCTTTGCCAGATACAATGTGCAGAACAAATAAAACAAAGACATAGTTGTTGCAGGTGAAACAAATGGAAATTATTTAACAGTGTCACAAAGTTATCTTGGGGAAAAACTCAGAATAAAATGTATGTCCTCTATGTTTATTGTGCTGAATAACGAGTAGAAGTTGGACAAAACAGAAGTTATGGAGGCAAATGATGTCCTGTTTACACAGATCTTGTCCAGTAATAAATAGAACATTGTTCTTCCTTCTTTTTTTCCCCAGCCTCTATTTGAAACATGAAGAATATTCATCTGTTCGATTTCACATTCTGACTTTTGAAAGGAGTTTGTTTGTTTGTTTGTTTGTTTGTTTCATATTGTACTGAACAGGTAGTGAAAAGACCAAGGAAAGTGCAGGCTGCTGCATTGAAGAGAAGCCCTTCCCTTGATTATGAGGACAGAGCTTTAGATGTAATGGATGACCATGCAGAATTTGATGGCAAAAGTGCTCGAAGTGGCTACAGTGAGAGGAGCTGGCACAGTGGAAATGGAGGGCGCAGCCAAAGCTGGGGAAACAGCCTGGATCAGAGCTATAGAGATGAGCAAGACAGAGGGCGTAACCGAAGCAGAGACCATGACAGGGAATGCAGCTACAGCCGTGATCGAAGTCGTGGTAGGAGCGTTGACAGGAGCTTGGATCGAGACTATAGAAGAGATCGGAGCAGAGGAAGGAGCATTGACAGGGATGGTGGCTATGAACGGGACTACAGAGGAGACTACAGCCCACCCAGTTATAGTCATGGATCTTTATCTGATCCTAGATATGGGAGGGAAATGAGGAGCCGTAGTCGGGACAGGCTTAATTCCCGCAGTCCTTCACCTGAAATACACCACCAACATGAGTACGTAGGACCTCAGGATCAGAATGCACCAATCAGCGTTCTCTTAACGAAAGGCAGACATAATGAAGGTAGGTACAGTAGGGGAGGAGAGGAATCGACTTCTAATACAACTTGGGTTTTGGTGGAGGAGGGAGGAGACCTGAATTACTTTCTGCTTTTACAGGTTAAATGTTGACTTTTCTATCTGATGGCTTAAGTTCTTTCATTCTTCCTGGCTGATTTGAAATGCTTTTTTCTCAGCACCTTGAACTTTACTTTTGAACAAAGATTTGTTCACCCACATAATTTCAGTCTTTTCAAGCCACTGTGTCCTTAGTTTTCCATTTTCTCTGCCCTTTTCTTCTGATTCTGATGGAAAACCTGGATCTGATCATGATTCAGATTACACTTGGCACATCTACAAAAGGGTTAGCTACAAAGGCTGAAGGGTAGATTCTGCCTTTGGTAATAAGGATTGTTTGGTTCTGATTGTTAAAGAATACTGAAATAGCAGCAGCAAAAATACTGAAATAACAGTATTTCAGCCTTTCTTTGCTGAATATTGGAGTGTGTAAATGAAAGACAAAAGTGTGACCTTTTGTGTGGTGTGAAATAAAGACTTGTGCTGAAAAGCACATCTGAGATTAGGTTGTGCATTCTTTTCTGTTTCGTTTTTTTTTTTTGAGGGGGTGGTGGTTTATTTCTGGAGGGGTTGGGTGTGGTTGTTTTTTTTTCTAATCTGCTCTGCTGTAATCTGTAAGAATTTTTTGCTAATTAAACTTTGTATGCAGGAGCTAATCTCTTTTTTTTCATTGACTCTGGCAAGAACCCTTTTTCCTTCTTTCTCTTCTTTCTTTTTACATCCTCTGCATGTAAAGTTTCCACTTATAAAGATAATGCAGATACGTATACAAATAAGGAGAATTTTAAGATGCATTTGTTAACTTTTATGTTTAGCTATTCTGTAGTTATTTCTGCCATTCATATGGATATCTTGCAGACTTACTGAAATGTGGTGATCTTTTAAAGCGGAACAACATTCTCTTTTTCTAGGATGCATGCGTTTTAAGAGTGCTGCCTTTCTTTTTAAGTAACCAATATACTGACATGAGTAACTTGGATCACAGGGTAAAACAGGGGTTGGGGGGAAAAAAATTCCTTTGCCTAAAACAACCAAGGCATTTCCTGGAGTACAGATAGGATAAAGTCAGCATGCAGCAACTGATGAAAAAAAGTACTTCTATTGGCACTTTTTTGACTCTTTTCCTTCTCTATGCCGTGCAAAATATGAGTCAGAGAGAATCTAGTCCAGCATGTTAATAAGCAGCTCCAGAGCAAAGGTGTTGTTTTGCTGTTGAAGGTCCAGACCAATCGTCCATCTGTAATTGGTTATGGATTGTTGCTTGTTCACATTGTCATGGCAACACAGATATAAGAGAATTAGTTTGGGGTGAAGTGGGTTTACTAGGTCTCTGGTTTTTTCTATTTTTCTTTTTTTTTCCTCATGGTGTAATGGTATTTGCTGCATATACACTGTGTAGTTTTTATAAAAAGTCATCCTCGCTCATCTTCTTAGATACAGTGGATTATCTTTTTGGTTCCAGAATATGGACTCCGTCTTGGAAGTCAGATCTTCATAAAAGAAATGACCCGTACTGGCCTAGCAACCAAAGATGGCAATCTTCATGAAGGAGATATCATTCTCAAGGTCTGTTCTGATTTTACTGCTACCAGTTTGGTGGTAGTGATTATTCTGAATTAAGTCATGGTATAGTCAAGTTCACTATTACACTTGAGCACAATATGGACTTGTTTGTTTATTTGTAGTGTTATTGCCTTTTTATGCCCAGATCAATGGTACAGTGACAGAGAACATGTCTTTAGCTGATGCCCGAAAATTGATTGAGAAATCACGTGGGAAACTCCAGCTGGTTGTTCTCAGGGACCGAAAGCAGACACTGCTCAACATTCCTTCATTGAACGACAGTGACTCAGAAATGGATGGTGAGGTCTAATGTGGATCTAAAGTTCTGGACTCTCTGCAAGGACAAAATGGAGCCTATGTTGTTTTGCTGTGGTAGAGTGGTATTAGATTGTTAAAAAAAAAAACACCACAAACAAACCTGAGTAATAGTCAATTAAGCATCAAGTCCCCTTCCTTTGAGAGAAAATAATTTTGTAGTAATCATATAATTACATTTTGGGAAGGGGCAGAGATAGAAGAAGCAATATTGGTCTGGCAAAATCAATCTTATTTCTTGGAACAAGCAAATCAGTTGCTGTAATAAAAGTTTTAAAAACAAGTCAGTTGGACTGGTCTTTCCTTCTAAAGGCATTAACATTCATGGCAGCATTCAAATGGAGGGAAAAGTCAGAACAAGAGGAAATTAAGTGCCCCTGGATAACTGGTTTCTATTCCCAGTACCTGTTCTAGACTAGTGATCTCTTACAGTGTATGAGCTATATCTCTCAGCATAATCTTTCCTTGGGAAGGGCTCAGAATATTTGGGGGTACAGGATGTTATATTATTCAGAACAAGATAGTTGCTTTTCTGGTGTCAAAATATGGAGTGGAACTTTTTTGTAGATTTTACTGTGAAATCTGAGGTGCAGTTCAAATCCAAGGGCCACTCTGTTTCCTTTGCCACTGAAGGGCAATGATGTGAGGACTGTTAATGTGAAGGTGGTCTTCGTTTTGGGAACCTCCATGACGCCTCAAATAAAAGCCTGCTAACACTAGCTAATGCATCTGTGGTATGGTCAAAGTAGTTGTGTGATGTGAATGTGTTTCCCAAACGTTGTGTGAAACCTTCCTGAAAAATATTTTTGGGGATAGAGGGTTGGAAGCACTGAAAGGCAGTTTTTGAACCTTAGTCAAATCCAGCTTGAAATGGGAGTGGGCTGAAAGGTTCAGTGTATCCTATATGTGAAAACTTCATAAATACACATGGTGATCAGGTGAGCAGATAACTCAAACAAATCTTGCATTTCTTGATTTGCCACTCTCTTTACAGACATATCTGAAATAGAGTCAAACAGATCATTCTCCCCTCAAGATGACAGATTACATCATTCTGATCTAGATTCACATTCATCCAATGAAAAACTGAAAGAGAAACCAAAGTAAGAAATGGTCTTCTCTAGTTCATTTTTCTCATGCTTGTCAAAGGAGGTATTAAAATACGTGAATTCTTATCTGATTTCATTACGCTTTTTTTCTATATCTTTCTTTTAGTGCAAAAGACGATCCATCAAGTAGGATGTCCAGAATGGGAGCAATGCCTACACCATTCAAATCAACTGGTGACATTGCTACTCCTGCTGTTACTGTTGTAGAGTCCAACAAAGAACTGAAGTATCAAGATGATCCAGCAGGTCAGAGTCTGGAGGTTTTGGTTGCCTGTTTTTCCCCTGGCCGCAGAATGTCTATGCCCTCAATCATGTTGACAAAGCTGGTATGCTCTTCCTGTTGGCCCTATCCTGATACACAGAGAAGAGGTCTGTCTTCGCTTTATTGTGCAGGGAAAAAACACCTTATATTATTTGAAGGCAGTTGCTTATTAGAAACCTGAAAAAAGCAAGTTGTCTCATAAAATATCTGCTCGTAGCCTGTTGCCCTTAGCAGACAAATGAAGTCTGATCTAGCTTGCCTGAAAGAATTGTGTATCTCTTCCTTGAACTCTTTGTTCTTCTTCCAGAATTAAAAAAATAGAAGAGAAATGAAAGAATTTTAGTCAGACATGCTTGATTTTTAAATCTGTATTAATCTTTGGCATGGAGGGTTTGATTGCTATCTGATAGCTAAAAATTGCTGCCATTTTAAACTTTTTTCAAAATCTCAGTAACTTCTTTTGTCTTTTTTTTTACATTTAGTGCCTCAGCCAAAAGCAGTTACACGTACAATTCTTAAACCCAGCCCGGAAGATGAAGCAATATATGGGTAAGGTGGCACTTGCTGAGTTCTTTTGCACTCAGTATTCTTCCAGTGACCTGTACCTGATTTTTGGCTGCATAGATTTGGGTTCTTTTCCCATTTGGAGTGATGCTGCCTTTACAGCTTAATGCTGAGGTGACATGGCTTCTAACTGATGATGTTTGAGTTCACCTTAGTTTTAGAAATATTTGCCTGGAATCTACCTGGAAGGAGGTGTAGAACACCCTGCGGTTCTGGGCTTGCATGGGAACATATTTTATTGCAAAGTGTATTAATAGGAAATCAATTTACATGTTTTCTTTTGAGAGTTTCCAAATACAGAAATTGAAGGGATAGGAGTATTGAAATTGTAAGGAGAAGCCTAAAGATAAGGTTTTGAAGATACTCTGTGGCTTGGTGTATTTTCTTAAATGGTTTTCTTCTTAGATCTTTTCTGGTTTGGACCCTGCATATGTTGTCATTGATGTGCAAATTAATCAAGTGATTATTTTGGTGAAAGGGAATTTATAATACAGGCTTAGAGTATTACTGAGAATGGCTGACAGATAAGTAGTGTCCTCTGTGTTGGAAGGTCACTCAGTCACATAGCTTTCCTGGCAGCAAAAAAGCTGAGCCTAGTCCAGTAGTCTCTCCCACTGCTGATTGTTAACATATCAGTAGGTCATACTTGGTAGTATTTCTCATTGCAAGAAAACTTGATGACTTCTAAGAAACATGTTAAACAGTAAAGAAAATAGGTATCAGTTTGATTCATATGACAGTTCTTTAGAGTATAGAGGAAAAAACAATGAGTATGTTTACTTATAACTAGTCTGTTTTCACAAAAACCCCAGCTGCTCATATGAGAGAGGATACAATAGGTAGGGAACTACTTTGGTACTTCAAGAACAGGGACCTGTTTCCCTGCTCAGTCAAGTCTGTGCATGCCACTTTGTCACTCTTTCTTGTTCAAATTTCCACTCTGAAGAATGCAAATTCTCCGCTTCCTGCCTTCACTGAAGAGTTACCTGGGTAAATGTAGCCTATACAGTGAAAGAAAGGGGATAAGAATATTATTAATATGATATTGTTGAGGGTTTGCAATTTTTTTTTCTTTTGGCATCCTAATATTGTTATATGCCTAATGTCTGGCCTTACCTCCCTTTTCTGCCTGTAAATCTTGTAGTCCTAACACAAAAATGGTGAGATTCAAGAAGGGGGACAGCGTGGGTCTACGACTGGCTGGTGGGAATGATGTAGGTATATTTATTGCTGGAATTCAAGAAGGTACCTCAGCTGATCAGGAGGGACTGCAGGAAGGAGATCAGATTCTTAAGGTATGACTATGAGTATGTGTACCTGAAATGCAAATAACTTCTGTATACTCTGGTTTGCTTCTTAGTGGAAATATGGAAGAAATTGTGAGCTTAGGAAATGAAACTATTGCTTTGGAAGGGTATGTAAGTGGATGAGGGATCTTACAGAAATGAATTTTTAAAGGAGAATTGTATACCAAGCTTTAGTTTGTTTACAATGTTGTGGAAGGAGTAGTTAAAAGAAATATTAATCAACAAAAATGCTGCAAGATGGGACAATAAATTTTTTGTACAATGCTTCTTCCTAGTTTTGGAGGGGGAAGAAATTGAGGCCATCATAATTTTCTTCTTTCATCTTTCTCCAGTTTCTTTGAGTTATGGTGATTCATTTTTCCAGTTTCTGACTTATCTTATAAGTGCCATTTTATCCCTTCATTCTCCTTTTTTTCCTGAAAATTCTCATGGAAGGCTAATGTAATTTTCTGTCCACCTCTTGCTCCTTCTGAAGCCCGTTGAAGTTGAAAAACAGTCTAGCAGTGTACATCCAGAACCTTGTTATTTCAGAAAGAGTACTGTTATTGGCTGGAATAAAATATTCACAAGAGGCAATCATATCGACTTCTTCAAAAAATATATATAATAAGGGAAGAGAATATTTGAGATATTTTTGGATGGAACAAAAATATGTGGTTATTCCTTTTATTGTTGATTTTTCAGTTGTTGTGGTGGGTTTTTTGGTATGTAGGTAAACACTCAAGACTTCAGAGGCATTGTTCGGGAAGAAGCAGTTTTGTATCTCTTAGAAATTCCCAAAGGTGAAACTGTGACAATTTTGGCTCAAAGCAAATATGAAGGTAGGTGCTTTGAACAAAATGTATGTGTATCTATGAAGCTTTTAAGCTGTGCTTTGTCAGTGAAACCACAAATAATCTCTCTTGTGCTTATTTTTGATAGCATTTTAGTTACTCTCCTTTTCACTAGTTTAGAAGATAGCTGTATTCCATAGGGTGCATGTGTGATGTGTTTTTCAGAGTACTTCTCCATGTCTTTCATTATTAGCAACTAGCAACTCTTAGCCCTGAAAAGTGGTAAGGTACTGTTTTTTCCTCTGCTTTTCTGTCTATAGGAGCTGGCAGAAGATCTGCTGTTAGCATTCCTTTTCTGCTGTGCCTTGGCAGTCATAAGGGATTTGGTCAGCAGCAAATGGACAGTTTTATTGATGAACTATTAAGGAGCAAGCAAAGCCTCTTGCTTGCCTATTGGGAGACACAGCCTCCTGTGAGACTGTAGTCCCATAGCTGCCTTTTGCATTTGAAATGTGCAAGTACCTCCTTTCCCCACAGCTGCAAGGGCTGTACACATACAAGTGTGGAATAGTCTTGATAAGTGTGTGTAGGGCAATGAATGTGAATGTGAATGAATGTCTGGGTTTTTACATCTTCCTGAGCAGACGTTTAGAATTTCAAAACGGTATTCTCTAGAATTGCAGCTTAATCTTTCTTTTAAGTGTAAAAAAATATAAACTGAAAGGAAGGTCTTGTTTTAGTCTACAGAGACATCATGGCCTGTGGCAGAGGAGATTCATTCTTCATCAGGAGTCACTTTGAGTGTGAAAAGGAGTCACCACAGAGCTTAGCATTCACCAGAGGGGAGATCTTTAGAGTAGTTGATACACTGTATGATGGCAAACTGGGAAACTGGCTGGCTGTGAGAATTGGAAATGAACTGGAAAAGGGCCTCATTCCAAATAAGAGCAGGTAAGGTGGCACCATATCCTCCTACCCATTGTTAGAAGTAAGATCTTTTTGCCCCTCAGTAAGATCTTTTTGCTATGTGATACCTTTCTTCCCTTTTATTCCCCTCTACAAGAATGAATAAATTGTTTTGTCTTTACTTTTACAAGAATTGTGCCTGTAAAAACTGCAGATTTTATAACTGTGGCATTATACAAGCATCTGATGAGAGAGGGTGTTATCTCCATTCTAGATCATGTATTTGCAGCACAGACCTAGAGCTTCTGTCTCACCAGCTGACCGAGCTTTGACCACTAGCTGCTTCACTTCCTCTTCCAGAAAATGCGTAGTGGGTCCTATTTTTGCTTGGGTTTTGCTTTTTTCCCCCACCTTCTTCTTTGTTCATCCACCCCCACCAAATTAAATCAAAACAAACAAAAAAACCCAACTAAACAAAAAACTAAACATCGAAAAACCTTACACCTTAGGAAGCTCATTACTGTGTGTGCCTCATTCAGTGCTTGAATTTCTTGTGTATATCCTTATGGATAGTGTTTTAAGGATTTATTCTGAGACTATTTTTTGGTATTTGTAGTCTGTATTTTTGTTAAGTATTGAGTGAACCACAGCAACATTTTTTCTTAAATATGCTTTCCTAGTCAAAATTCATAGGAAGTAATAACAATAAGTGTTCAAACGTGTACAATGAGTAAAAGTATTAAAATCAATCAGCAAAAAAAATAAACCAAAACCAAAAACCCAGGGTATTTTTAGACTCTACCTTTTAAGTTCTTGAGTGTGGTTGTGATTTTATGATGGAAGAAAACGCACACAATTACATTGTCCGCACAAGTTATGAAATATGCTTCTTATGTGACGCCCCTGTTTCTTTCCTGGTAAGTATGTTTTCTCCTCTCTCTTAATTGATCTGACCAAACCAGCCTTTGTTTCTTTGCTGTAGTGACTTATGAGGCCTAATGGAGAAGAGAATAGTGACAGTAATTTCTTAGGCCTTTAGTTCCGAGTAGCCCTCGCTCGCCACCTCTTTGTGTTTGCATTCTTTTATTTATGCTTGTGTAAGTGACCAGTTTAAGACCTCAGGACTCATTCCTGCCCAGCAACTTGTAGCTGTGGCGAGTCGCAGCATTGTTCTGACAGTGTGTTTGCTCCAAGGCAAAGGCACCTGAACTTGTCTGCCTTTACCTCTAGTCATTCCTATCTATTTGGCAAATTACTGGTTGTAAATTCAAAATCCGTTATTCTTCAGTGAAAGTGCCTTTGACTAGTTCTGTACACTCTGCTTTCTCTGTCAGAGCTGAACAGATGGCCAGTGTTCAAAACGCCCAAAAAGATGGCTCAAGTGATAGGGCGGACTTCTGGAGAACACGAGGCCAGCGATCTGGAGCAAAGAAGAATCTGAGGAAGTCTCGTGAAGATCTGACAGCTATTGTATCTGTGAGCACAAAATTCCCAGCTTACGAGCGAGTTCAGTTGCGTGAAGGTGAGACTGCTGTGAGCCAGCTGCCCATTTATTGCTGGCTGCTTTAGCATCCAAATGTTTGGTCAGCTAAGAAAGTGATTGCTAGCAACTTCAAACAATGTTAAATTAAGAGAACAGCAAGGACATTTTTCTCAGAATGGAAATTCCTGGATGCTATTAATTACCCTAGGAAAAAGCTGTTTTACCCTTTTAAACTACTGTCGTTCTCCCTTGCCTCCAAATTACACCTGCCAATTTTAAGGTTTGAAATTAAAAAAGGATGAATTTCTTGTTTCCTTAGATTCTCCTTGGTTAGCTCTGAAAGTACAATCCACATGCCTGAAATCCATCCCAATCTACATAAATAGCACTTCAGCATTAACTTCAGAGCAAATAAAACCAAGTATTTTCAACAGATTGTCCAAAACTAATCATGATTCATGTGATCTGTCTCCATGACTCTAAACTAGCTATATTACTAGTGATGTTGAGCAGGTCAAGCTGATTTTCTGGGTATTCACACATGATGGTATTCTGGAACAAAACAAATAGTAAAGGATATTTTAGAGGAGATCTCAGATATCAAGATGAAGACTTGGGGTAATGGCATTCCCCCATTAACTTGGAGGACTGTGTTTGCATTTGCTTTGACATGAGCAATAACATAGTTTTACATTTCTGTGCTTTTTCAAGCTGCGTTGCAGTTGGTTTATCATTTGTGTCTTTATTCACACAAAACCACTGTATCAAGGTTCATGCAGTTTTGAGGGATGGAAAGATAAATGAAGATCTGCTGTATGTTTTCAGATATAGAATCTTCTAAATAAGACTTCATTAGAAGGAATAAGAAAGCTGTTAAATCAAAACAGCCCCTTACTTTCTCAGCTGTTAGAAGTAGTTTTCTGACTATTATGCTGTTGCACAAACTTCTGAGAAATAAATTTTTTAAAAGATATTTTTAATACCTTTAACTTATTCTTAACTTTGCATATTAACTGAGAATCTTGTCTGTTATATGTAAACCCAGTCTTATCAGACTTCTCTTTTCTCCAAATATTTTTCTTTCAGCTGGCTTTAAGAGACCTGTGGTGATATTTGGCCCTATTGCAGATGTCGCTATGGAGAAGTTGTCAAATGATTTGCCTCACCTGTACCAGACAGCAAGTAAGTTGTCCTCTTGGTTTCTTTTTCATCTTTAAGTGAGACCATGGATAACTTAATAATTAACACAGCTGCCTGGCCACTCTAGATAGGCTAAAATGTTTTCTTTGCAGAGACAGAACCCAGAGACGCAGGTTCGGAGAAATCCACTGGGGTAGTGCGCTTGAACACTGTGAGGCAAATCATTGAGCAGGTAGGGCATTTCTCTGAAAATTGCTTGTACTCAAAGGCATGGTTTTTGATTTGTTTGTTCCTAAAACTTGCAGAGTACTCAAATTTTCACTGCATCTGTTTCTGTAATAAGCTTAATGATAAAGCTGCTTTGAAATTGTTCAGCAAATTTGGTATTTTTATAGCTTTGAACCTCATATTGGAAATTATATTTTCCTTCCCTAGTCCATTCTAAATTTGGATAGAGGAGCACCTGTTTTACTGTATGCTTTCTGAATTTGTCATGGAGGCTTTCCTGTCATGCAGTGCTATACTTGCTCTTCTGTCAGTAGAAATGTAACATTCTAAAGGTGATATAACTGTGGGAAAACACCCCACAAGTTGTGGTCTTATTTGGACACAAATAGCCTGGTTTTCCTAGGACACTGTATTCCAATCACCTTCTCTTGTTCTCCAAAAGCACCACATTAACTGGCCATTCTTGTTAACAGGATAAACATGCTCTGTTGGATGTCACTCCTAAAGCAGTGGACCTGCTAAATTATACCCAGTGGTTTCCAATCGTGGTCTTCTTTAACCCAGACAGTAAGCAGGGTGTGAAAACCATGAGACAAAGGCTATGTCCTACATCAAACAAGAGCTCAAGAAAACTTTATGAGCAAGCAAACAAACTGAAGAAAACTTGCTCGCACCTCTTTACAGGTAAGGCAGAGTGTTTGTTTAACCTCCTTACTGAGACAGTAGTGAATGTGACTGTGTGAGTCTTGAGACATCTACTTATACATATACTCTGCATATTAATTAATGCAGGCTGGAACTAAAAGGGTGTGAAGGTATGGTCATAAGTAATGCCTTCCTTGACTTTTTTTGAAGTTCCTTGTTCTGCGAAATTCTAATGCAAAAGAAATTGTGAGTTGGCATACTGTCATTAAAAGAAAAGTGATTTAACAAGCTTGGGAATAAGCAAACAATTAAAAAAACCCACTATGCTTCTGTCAATGATCTAAATGAAGTGGCTGTTTAACATTCTCACATAACTAAACCAAAAAGTGTTAAACAGCAAAGAATGGATAAAGGATCGCATTGCATGTGCTCTGTTTATATACTTTTTCCTTCAATTTTTACAGCAACAATTAATTTGAATTCAGCCAATGATAGCTGGTATGGTAGCCTGAAGGATACAATTCAGCAGCAGCAAGGAGAAGCAGTATGGGTATCAGAAGGAAAGGTAAGCTGCCAGTCCCTACTCTGTGAAGCTATACAGATGTCTCATAGCATCTCTTACCAGTAAAAATTGTTCAAAATTTCATTTGCTAGTGGTTAGATAGGCTAGACAAATAGTCAGTTGATGTTTGTCTTGGTAACAAAAAAATACTATTGTTCTCTCTGTTACACTTTAGAACTTTCATCACTAATGCTCTGGCTAGGGAAGAACGATGATGAGCAATAAACTTTTACAGGGCTTTTCGCTGTGATTCTGGATTACTTTCTTTCAGTTCCGCAAAGTTATTCCTAAGCAGTTGTTTGGCATGATGTTGAGTCTTAACTGGACCTTAATTCTAATTTATTTAATCTTTGTTCCTTAATTCTTACTGACTTTTCTCTAGATGGATGGCATGGAAGATGATGCAGATGATCGTATGTCTTACCTTACTGCGATGGGTGCTGACTACTTGAGCTGTGACAGTCGGCTAATCAGTGACCTAGAGGATACAGATGGTGAAGGAGGTGCATACACTGACAATGAACTTGATGAGCCTTTGGAGGAACCAAGGGTTTCATCTGTTAGCCGATCCTCTGAACCTGTGCATCATGAGGAGGTGAGTGATTGGCTTTTTCTATAAGATTGAACTTCGGGCTTTCTGAAAACCCTGTATGTACAGCTTAAAAATCAGAGAGGGGTTTTTTAACCGCAGCTTTATGTTGCTTTTGATAGTATTTTAGAGCTACATCATGAAGAGCAAAAATAATTATAGCTCTGCTTTTCTGCCTAACTTTGTAGATTTCCTGATGATGTCTCATCACCTTGAACTTGTCAATTACAATTGCAGTGATTGTTGTCAGGTTGCTGGCAGTCTTTTGATTTCTGGTTACTGTTCTCAAAATCATTAATTTGAAAGAGAGGAAAAATGTTTGAATTACTACTGCAGTGATTTTATCTCTTATTTTCTTTCATAGAGTCTAAAAAAATTTACTCCAGAACCAAGGGCTTTGTTGAGAAAAGCTGGTAGCAGGGAGATCCTCAGAGAACCAAGTCCACCTCCAGCATTCAAGCCTGAACCACCTAAGGTAAATTTGTAGAAACAAATCTGAATGCAAAGGTCCTCTTTCTGGAGAGCTCTCCAGGGTGGCACATTGGAAAGAGCTTAGAGATGATCAGAGACTAGAAAACATTTTAAGTGTGGAGAGAAGGAACGACTGAAAGTGTTGCAGGATCAAGCAGAAAGAAGACTTACTGGATAACAGTTCTTCTCAGATATAGGTGATCACCAGCATGTAATCTCCACGCGGAATAATAGAGGAGACTCTGCTACACAAACTGAGAGGCACTTCTTTAGCTCAGCAAGAACAAAAGTAGGCTCATCACCAGGAAAAACATATCTGATGGCTATTGCTTTGAAGCACAAAATCAGAATCTACCACCTGACCATCACTAGAAACTTCTGTTAACTGTTTATTCAAACATTGCTCAGGAATGATGCAGAAGGGAAAAAATTATAGTGTTTGAACACCAAGTTCTATTTTAGAAATTCCTGAATTCACCTGTCCCCAAAGTCCTTTCTTTATGAGGATTGGTGCCCTCATATACTGTAAGTATTCAAGATACAGTCCAAGTGTGCATTGACAATGAAGATCAGGCAAAGTAGGACATCTGCAAGGAAAACAAAAGTGGGATATAAAACAGAATTTGGTTCTATGCACTTCTAAATTTCAGGTAATGATACTCCACATTAAGTAGAAGTGAAAAATTATTTGAGGCATCAGTTTTCTCTGTGCTGTACCCTAACATACGTTGTAGCTCTGATAAATCTTGACAAATAGGACAAATAAGTCTAAATGCTCTAGTCTTCTATAGGCTGATGTGTAGTCTATGAGCATATGGCCAAAATGTTGCAGCACTTCAAATAACTTTCAAATGTTCCATTGTATGAAGACTGACACTTCAATATATAGGCAAAGTGATTACTTTCAGGTTAAAGCCCTCTTTTGAAACTACAGTTATAAAGTTGCTGATGTAAACTTTATGTGCTTTATATTTGCAGGGAAAGTTACAAAACAAAGAGGATCCATATGACTTCCCCAAGAACTATGACTCCAAATCAAGTAATGTTGCTGTCAGCAGTGAGACTTCAACTGTGTCAGCTAAACCAGCACCACCACCTGTTTCTATGAAACCTGCCTTTGGGCGTCCCATTCTGAGAAACTCTCAGCCAGCAGTCCTGCCTGCAGAGGAGGAGGAGGAGGAGGCAAAGTTGGAAGAGGAAGGAAGCGAACAAGAAAGTACCCCAAAATCAGTACTGAGGAAAGTAAAAATATTTGAGGAGATGGATCACAAGGCAAGGATGCAAAGAATGCAAGAGCTACAAGAGGCCCAAAATGCCAGGGTATGAAGAGATGCACTTCCCCCGTGCTGTGCTTTTTGACCTATAGAACAGGTCTTGAAAGCCTCAGTCCTGAAAATTAAAATCATGCCTTTTGCATTGTGTTGCTTCTGGAGGGAGAAGTTTGGGAAGCCGCACATAGAGACATACAGTTGTGTGGATTTGTATATAAAAAGAGGTCATATTTTAAGGTTTCCTATTGTAACTATAGGAAGCTCAGTTCTAACAATCCTGTTGCTCTCGGCAATCCATTGTTTTCAAGTGCGCTTTGAATTACTACTCTAGCAAAACATTATATAATTGTAGGAATATCAATAAGATGTTATCAATTTGTGCTTTAATTGTTTCAGATGTAGCTGTGACCTTCTAGGTCCTAGATCCTAATATAGGATCACTAATGGATAGAGTTTAAAAGAACAGTTATTTTCTTCTATTTTCTTTTAAAGCTTGAAATAGCCCAGAAGCATCCGGATATTTATGCTGTCCCTGTCAAAACACAGAAGTCAGAACAGAACTGGCCCCAGCCGATGAGGTAAGGTGTATCCAGTTCTAAGCATTCTGTCTTGATTTTTTACTTCGCTGGCAGAAGGAAAACTGATCTTGCCAGTTTTTGTTCATACAAATCATCCTGCCTTCGTATATCATTTTGTTGTGGTGCCTCAAAGATTATTTTAAAGGTGAGCCAAAATTTTAGTGAAATCTTCAGTGAACTCATATTAGGATTTTTTTTTCCTTTTACTTAATTTATAGTAAGTTCATTAATAATATTTGAGTCATCTGGGAAGAAACACTATATTCTTTCACTGAAATATTTGCAGAGACAGATTTTTGCCCCAGTCAGTATTACACAGAAGCTTGCCTGCATTCAGGTCCTCTAATGTCCATTCTACCTGTGCTAGATACTTGATGACTGTTAGTCTATCCTATCAAATAATTGCTGTTTTAATAACATTTAATTACTTCAATGCTTATTCTTTACAGATATGTAGTGTGGCTGGGGAAGCTAAGGATGAAACTTGGCTCAGGTCACCCATCAAGTCTCATGAAAATAGTAGTCTTTCATTTAAATTCAGTCAGTTCTGGATGGGTTGACCATTGTGTCATCTTACCCTACACACTGCACATTTCTATGACTTGAGCAGTTACCTATACAAGAGCTAACACACTGCATTATGGATTTTGTTTTCTGCTCTTCAGGACTCTTCAGTTTTTCTTGCATCTTAGTAATAGCCAATAAAATGAGACTTTTTTTCCTAGTGAAGCAAATGCTTTGATGTCACAGTAAATAACCTAAAATGCAAAAACGGAAAACTGTTATTTTTAGGATTTCTTGGCAGGTTCGGAAAAGCATACTTTTTTATATAGCCTTTGAAGATTTATAGAAGCAATGAAAATTAATCTTTCACCACATTTGCAGAATGTTTGTTTACATGCAGAAATTAGTGTTGTTGGCTTTTTATTGGAAATTGGCCTAGAAGGGAGTATTTAAGCCCTGGGAGAAATATGTAAGGAGAATACCATCTTGTTTTTCCAGAATGTGGATTGCAAAAGTCATGGGTTTTGAAACTGAGGAAATACCCTTTCTTCACAGATTTTATTTTTATATTTCTGCTGAACATCACATCACAAATGTGTAGCACCACTGTGTATAAAAAGCAAATCTGTGGGTTATTTCTACCCACTTTTAAGGCTAAGAGCCTTAATGACAGCCTTGAGTCAAAAAGCTACCAATTTAAGAAATGTCACATAAGAAGTCTTCAGACTTTGAGACAGGAGACTGAGAATGCAAAAGAAGAAGCAGGCATAGAAAAAATACTGTGTAAAATCAATTGAGGGAAATGTCAGTTGGGGTAGTAGCAATGGCTGAAAACCTCTCTGCTCAGGGAATAAAGTGCTGTAAAGCTATCGGTGTCTGTGTGTGTGCAGAGGTGTTTAAAAATTTCAAATTTAGCATTCTTCCAGGTAGATTGAGTAGATCAAATCTGAACATCATCCTCCAGCTTGATGGAAATAAGATGCCTCTCCAGATAGGTTTACTATGGCCATGCAGTTGTTAATGGGCTAGAAGGGGTTTCATTTGCTCCATCTGCCTTTCTAGGCTATACACTGCCGTAAAACAGATATTAAATACAACTATTTTTCAGTTTTTCATAGTGGAAGTAGACATGATCTCTTTCTCTTTCCCTGTCCTGCTGTGTTAGCTCCAGGCCTCCAGAACCTCAGAAGCCTCCTGTTAGACCTTACCTAGAGAACCGTGTCAGTTACGGCAGCGATGCGGAGGAGGAGGAGGAGGAGTATCGTCGGCAACTAGCAGACCACTCTAAGAAGGGGTATTATGGACAGCCATCCAGATACAGAGACACAGAGTTGTAGGCTTGCTAGTATGTCCATGTCTAACACTCTTCCGAGGTTTCTTCCTTTGCAGCCAAAGTGGAGCAGTAGTTAGTCTTGAAAAGCTGTATTTTTATTGGGGGTGGTGTTATAGGGTACGCTACTCAACTCAGACATATCTATACACTGGAACTGGAAGAGTTCGTTTTTTGGGGATATTATTTTGTCAGTGTCTATGAAAAGAAATCACTATTGCCTGAATGCTGTTGCCTGTTTTATAAGGACCAAATCCTTAAAGTTTGTGTTAATTCTTGGTATTTTCATATTTTAACATAAGACCCCTTTTTCCTTTTTATTAATGCTGCCTTTTTGGACTGTTCTGCTGTGTTATGAAAGTATGATCCCAGAAATACACTTCTTAATGCAATAGAACTAAATGTGAAAGTGTATTTGAAGAACAGTAAGTGCCTTTAACAAGAAGCATCTGAAGCTGTTTGTTTTGACATCTGATACTTGGTGCAAAGCCATAACACACTAAAAAGGGGATTGACTGTTTTACCTATCTTTATTTTTTATCAGTTTCATGGTAACAATTTTCCTTGCATGTTATTTTTCTAAGTTGATAGATGCATATGCAATATTCATAAATACTGACTGTACATAATAACAGTGCAATTGACTGGGTGGTTGGAAAAGACCAGGATGTGCTTAACCGGAGAAGACAGTGTAGAAATTCAGTCACATATTAAAATTTACACAGACTGCAAATAATAAAGTATATATTCTAGACAAACCTTGTGTATCTCATTTTCCTTTTGAACAGTATTAGTCTAGAACTGCTGACTTCCATGAGTACCCTCTTTCAGTTCAGGGTCTCCTCTCCTTCTGTTCAAGTAACTGGGAAACATCAATGTTGATGTGTTTCACACTGTTCTGAACATCATTATAAAATCTGCTGTGATTTAAAACTGATGCAAAACTGTGGAATTCCTGCATAGGACTTAGCTTTTAGAGTCTTAAGTTCTGCCTCATCATTTCTGCTCTTTGTCCTTATATAATAAAAATTCTTGAAAGGGTCATAGGGAAAGATTTTTTTTGAGCATACAATATGAAAGATGGTTTTCTAATGGTCTTCTAAAAATAAAATGCCTTCCAACCCTAACCTTCCTAATGCCTTCCTAATATTAGGAAATATATTTCCTATATTAGGAAAAGGTTCTTCACCCAGAGGGTGGTTAAGAACTGACTGGAACAGGCTCCCCAGATAGGTGGTCACAGTACCAAGCATGACAAGAGTTCAATTAGTGTCTGAACAATGCTGTCAGGCACACGGTGTGACTCTCGGGGATGGTGCTGTGCAGGGCCGTGCGCTAGCCTCGATGATCCTTGTGGGTCCCTTCCAACTCAGGATAGTCCATGATTCTATCATATTCTCTTAAAATGAAAGTGTAGAATTTTCTTGTTGAAGCGATAGATGCATAGCAGATGAGGAAACTTGTGCTGCTCAGATTAGAATCATTTAGGTTGGAAAAGACCTCTGAGATCATCAAGTCCAACTGTAAACTGAACAGTGCCAAGTATGCTACTAAACCATGTCCCTACCACATCTACACATCTTTTAAATTCCTGCACAGGTGGTGACTCAACCACTTCCCCAGGCAGTTCTAATGCCTGACAGCCCTTTCTATGAACAGATTTTTCCTAATATCCAATCTAATCCTCCCCTGGTGCAACTTGAGCCCATTTCCTCTTGTCCCATCACTTGTTAGGTGGGAGAAGAGACCGACGCCCACCTCACTACAACTTCCTTGAAGAGAGTGATAAGGTCGCTGCTGAGCCTCATTTTCTCTAGGCTAAACCCCAGCTGCCTCAACCATTCCTCATAGGACTTGTGCTCCAGACCCTTCCCCAGCTTCATTGTACTTCTCTGGACATGCTCCAGCCCCATAATGTCTGCCCTGCAGTGAGGGGCCCAGAGCTGGCCGCAGGATTTGAGGTGTGACCTCACCAGTGTTGAGTACAGGGGGACAATCCCTTACCTGGTTCTGTTGGCCACACTGTTTCTGATCCAAGTCAGGATGTCACTGGCCTTCTTGNCAGGATGTCACTGGCCTTCTTGGCCACCTGGGCACACGATGGCTCATGTTCAGCTGCTGTTGACCAGCACCCCAGGTCCTTTCTGCCAGGCAGCTTTCCGGACACTGCCCCCAGCCTGTAGTGCTGCTTGGAGCTGTTGTGACCCAACAAGTCGGGCTTCCAAGGACCTGGCACTTGGTCAGGATGAACCTCATACCACTGGCCTTG
>VZRJ01012005.1:0-16079 GCA_013397565.1 Ptilonorhynchus violaceus | reverse complement strand
GTCCGTCCCGGTTCACGGGAAGGCGACTCCACAGCCAGCTGCACTCTCCTGTCAGCCGTTCAAATCCTTGCGGTCTAGCCGCCCCGCGCCGTCATCCTCGCGGAAAGGCGGCTGCCGCCCGACCCCGACATCACTACGTTTCTCTTAGAGCCCAGCGCGACGGGACCGTTCAGCCCTCGCCCGGCCCTGCCCTGAAGCGTCCCTCGCCCCGAGGAGAGGTGAGGGGTGCCCTGACCCCCCCGGCACCGCCGTGTGGGGCCCACTGGCCCTCCGCCCTGAGACGAGATGCTCACCCTGCGGCTCTGCAACCGTGAGGCGAGGTGTCCCCCTTCCCTGGCCCCGCCGTGAGGCACCCTCCGGCCCCGACACTGTAAGGCGAGGCGATCCTCCCTCCCCTCCCAGTTCGGGCTCCGCTGCTCGCACTGGGGCTGGGCAGCCCGGCGGGGCGGGAACGATTCCGTGTATGTGGGTCTCTGATGGACAGTGGTGTCTTTCTGTTGCAGGAGTCTCTGTATTCCCTCGCTCTAAAATGCCTTATTAGCCTCTCCACGATTATCTTGCTTGGGCTCATTATTGTATACCATGCAAGGGAAATTCAGGTAATTAACTTTATGAATTGCTGAGTGTTTACATATTTGTGGTTGCAGAGTCAGTTTTTCTAAAGGCTTTATTGTGGTAAGTACTTTGTGCTTCCTGCTGATTCAGAAAACAAAAATAATCACTCATGGCTTCCTGACGTTCAGTATTTCATCCCTGGAGAGAAATAAGACTGCATTTCCTGTTAGGGACTGTTACCTGTGATTATGCCTGTAGGATCACTTAGTTATGAGGTTATAGCACACTTTATGACATACCTGCTGTTTTCTGTAGCAGATGTAGGGCAACAGTCTTACTTCCCAGTGACTAAATGTCATGCTATGAATTTTCTCTGGATAGCAGGGCTAATTATTAGGAAAGAGGCATCAGTAACTTCTAGGTATGTAATCTTCACTGTGCTGTTTCAGATACTAGCATACACTAGAATATTTAAAAAGAGGGGGAAACCTTATGTCGGATTTGTTTTATTTAATGCCATAGAAATTACAGTCACTAGGAAATGTGACAGAGGAAAGCTGTCAAGACAGGTAGGGCTAAAGGTAAGGGGAATTTAATGATCAAAGATGTAGAGTAAATCTAAAAATACTGTCACATGTCCTGTCCCAGTGTTTTGCCGGTGGGTAGGGTCAGAGACACAGACACAGACACCAACTTAAGGAATAGTGTAATTTACTATAATGCAAAACTGCAAAGAATCACAAAAGGATAAGCTAAGCAATGCACCTAATCATTGCTACAAAAGATTGCCTATAGTGATTAAGAAAGATACATCACCAGTTACCCCAATACTTTGCCATCATCCAAATCCGCAAAACATCAACTGTGGGGGAAGCTGTCACAGCGAAGGACTGGAGAACCACGCCCGGTAACTGGGAAATCCTGTGGTGCGTCCACCTTTGCAGGCCACGAGGCTCCCCCACTTTCCTGTGACAGTAGCCCAGCTTTTCTACTGTTAAACAAACAAGCTGACATAATTTCTAATTTCATTCTCCTGTTGGCTTTCTCCCAAAGCCTGGCCAGGGCTCAAGGAGGAACCAAGGGAGTTGTCTTTGTTCCTATACCCCCCTAATAAGGCCAGATGTGGCCTTATCCGGTTTCTAGATATGGAAAGGTAAATACATGTTTTGCCAATAAACGAACACATATAACAATACTTCATTAATGAGCGAATATATATATATAACATTTGGTTGGAAGGTTCATCTAGAGGTCAACTTTGGCTCAGGGCCTGTTGTTCAGGCCTTAGTACTTCACCCAGGTGCTTAGTTCTAATTTCAGTTGTATTTTTTTAATTAAGAAATTACAAATTGACATTCCAGTTAAATCGAAATGTATAAGAGAGAGTTTTCAAAGTTTTGAAGTGAAAAATACCTTATTTGTAGATACATTGGTATCTTTGCTATGTCTAATTAGAGATACCTTGGGCTACAGGCAGAAATGACAGTTTTCAAGGGCAAGAACGTTTTTTTCAGCAGTAGCAATTAGCAAGAAAGAGAAATTGAGAATTGTATAGTACCCTTCTTCTATGCTGTAGTTCTAATATGAAAGGACACCATAGTCTCCTCCTTAGACTACTGTTAGAGAAGTATTGCACTACTGAAGACTGCCAAATGGGATCCTGCCCTGCAGTCCATACATATGAAAAATACTATTTCTGTCTCAGAACCCAGTTTCTTTGCATTGATAGCAAAGATGGGCAGCTGTTTAATATTATTGTACTCAATAAGCAAGTGTCTGGTGACAGAGTATCACTATAAACTATTGGAATACTGATGAAGAGGTTTCTTTATTTGTGTAAAAATAAATAAATGTAGCTGCTGCAGTGTGGGAGCCTTGTTCTCCAGTGTACCTTGCTATAAGTGGTGCTCGAGGCACTAAGAACAAAGTTGAAAAAACCCAACTTCTGTAAGTATTTGAATTATTCTATGTATTTTCAAGAAACTTTAAATAGAAAACAATACACAACATAACCAAATAGTCATAGGTTTCTGTATGCTTAAGCTTACAGTAGGTAGTTACTCCAACATTTGCATATTTTTTTCCAGCTAATTGGATACACATTTTCATTCTTTCAGAGGTTTGTTATGGATCAGAAAAATCAATCTTTTAAAAAACTTCAGTCGTGTTTCTGATTTTCTTTTTAATTGATCATTTTAAAGAACTCCTTTATGTATGAGACTACATGGAAGGAGTTGTGCAATCACGTGACTTAATCAAAATTAATGTAGTTTTCAACACTGCCTGACAGTACAGAATACAAGCATACCTTTTTGTTAAACAGCGCTACTCTATGGTTTTGCCTGAGACACACTGTAGGCTGCAGTACTCATGTCAGAGCTCAGAGTAATCTGCAGCTCCAAAGGGCTCTCATTCGTCTTGAAAATGATGGGAAGTTTTGTTTTCAAGGACACTGTTGGAAGGAAAGGCCAATGTACCACCCTTAACTGTTAGATATCTGATAGATTTTTAATTTAGGCACAGTATGTTTACATATGCGCACTTGACTTTTTGAAAAATAAGATGAAAAACACAGAGAAATATCTACATCCATCTATGGTGCTAAATTTATGTTACACCTTAAATCTGAAAACAAAAGCTATCTTTAAAATATTTTAGCTTAGAAATGCACAGAAGCTACTCCAAGTGAAAGAAAATACTGCATAAGTCCGATAATGTAATGGTTTTAAAATAATCTTTAAAGCTGTTTTCTGAAGGGATACTTGCCTTTAATTTGGGAAAATATCCTGCTATGTGCAGTGGAATATTTTTTGAATCAGGTCTGTAGAATCATGCCCATAGATGGTTGATTGTGTCCTGGAGCACCAGCTGTTTGCTGACCTTGTTCAAATTTGATCATTCCTTTCTTATTCTTCTCTGAAAAGTACTTAGACTTTATCTGTAAGTATAGTGTAAATTTGCAGGAATTCATCAAGACAATAAATTTTGTTGTACAGAACAGAATAGCAATGTATTTTGCTTGCAGTGTGGTATGTTTCATAGCCTGATAGAAGCAAACCTACCTGAAAGAAAAGTAGATTTTCCTGCAAAACATGAACTAAAATATGTTGAGAAATAAGACAAAAGTTAGCAATTAGTAGTGCTAGCATATTTAATATGTAGAAGCACCTGGTGATATAAAATGTCTGCTAACCAAAATCAGCTTCTTCTTTTTTTTTTCCTTTTTTTTTTTTTTTTTTCCTCCAGTAGTTTTTGCCCTTGATTTCTTGGTAGGAAGTCTGAGCAGCCATGCTGCAAGCAACTCTATGGTAGTGCCTAACAGTATAGCAGGTGACTTTAGTCTGTCCATTTAAATGACCTTGCCTATGCGTTCTGTTTTGAAAACAGTCAGCTCCTCAGTTAACCCAAACTGTGAGTTTGCTTGTCCCAGACCTGCTGAATATCATATTTTAATGGAGTTAGAAGGGAGATTTAAGAAGACTTATAGGGATTCTTCACAAGAATATTATATGGATGTGGGATAAATGTGGGGGTTGTTTGGTTTGGGGGTTTTTGTTTGTTTGTTTTCTTTCCTTTTTTTTTCTTTCTTTTTTAGTTTATAAACAGTAGAGGAACAGGAGCACTTTCAGTATATAAGGGGTGAGGTTGGGGTGTGTGTCCTCCGCCTCCTTTTCAGCACCGCAGACAGCACCGCACGTTGCACATTATCCAGGGCGCCCTTGCCTGGGCTGGGCCTGGCTCAGAGCAACCTGTGCTGCAGGGAGGGCGGCTGCCAGCCTCCCCTGCTTCCCTCCCGTAGCACAGCCAAGTGAGTTCTCCTGCTGCGTGATGGCAAGTGCGTAATTTTGAACATACTTTTACCCTTGCATTCTAAACCTATTAGCAAAACAGATTCATTTTTATATTCTATGAAACAGCTCTGCATTTGACACACTAAAGTCTCCAGAATGGCATAGCTGCAGTATTTAGACAAAAATAACTGGCTGTTGTGCAGTTTTGTGAAATATTGGAAATGTCAAAATGCTCTCTTCAAATAGGTTTTCAGTGATTACAGTTAATTAGTTATTCTGTATTATTAGCTATTAGTGTTATTAGTAGTATAATAATAAGTACAATTAGTGGTTTTATTTGTTATTCTGTATTATTAGTTATTAGCATTATTATGTATTATTATTAGTTAGTGTATTAGTTATCCTGTTATTCAGGAGCTATTATATTTATTAAATGTGACTTAAGATTATAATAACAATCAAATTAAGCCAGGTAGTTTCAAATGATGCTTCTTAGCCTACATTATCATTCCAAGAAAAGAGGATAAAAACACAAAAAGTGCTTCCTTCACCTGTCTCCTTCTCCCAGGAGAAAAGCCAGATGAACAACAGTAATGATGTTGGAGCCAAGTATGGTGACAGCCCCAAATCTGTGTATTCTCATTTTGGTTCATTGTTGTCATGCTTGTAATGTTGTTAAAATCATCACACTTGGGAGATTATGAAATATTCATTACTGACTCTCTAAGCTTGTGTGATTGTTGATTCAGTTTGGTAGACTGGTAGGAAAAATGTTAACTCATTGTTATCCCAGCCTAGAACGGGTATTTCTCTGACTACTGTTCCAGTTGAGAAATACACTTTCAAAGAGGAAGAGGAGGGAAGAGCTAAGAAGATAGTATCATCCGATTATAATAATAATTTACAATGTATAAATTACCCACTTTATGCATAAACAGTTTGTTACTTCATGGTTGTCCTGATTTTGGCTGGGATAGAGTTAATTTTTTCTATATAATTAAAATAGCAGCATACAACATGATTAAAACTGTTGTTTCTAGACAACTTGTGTTCCATTCCACATTTCCCTAATGCAATTTGCTGTTAGATTAATAATCAGGTGGAAGTTAAGAAACTTTTTGATAACAGTTCACATGGTAAAGCTGCATTTTTTTTTACCTTTACTGAGAAAATAGACCTCTCTGTCTCTCTCTTGTACTGCTACAGACACAAATGCTTTTCAAATGTACAAATGTACAATTCCTGAAGTTTTACTGGCACTTCCTTATATTACTCAAACAATTAAAACCAGAATTCTCTGAGGTTGCTAGTAAGATGTTTTTAATTCCCTTTGTTGGGTATTCTGTCACAGCCTGGTATTTCTTGAAAGGTGGGTGTCACAGGGTAGGAGGGCTATGTCCACTGGAATACTTTTGCTTTGGTGAATGGACTAATTAGGGTATCCCTTCTATTGCCTTTCTTGAATAATGGTAGCCTGTGTTCTTCTGGACTGAATCTGAACCTCTTTTCCCTCTTCCCTTGATACAGATGCTCTCGCTCACAGAAAAATGAAAATTGTTGATATTTGGCAGAAATGAATAGAAATCTTCTTTTTTTGTGTGTGTGTACATGAATTGAGATTTCTAAACATTTATAAATTGGTCTGTTAGTTCATGCTCAAGTAGAACTCCTATGGAAAGTCATGCAGACTTCAAAGTTAAGGTTAAGCCATTGTTGTCACAGCAGAGTTCATTTTTAGAATTCAGTCCATCACTTTCCAGGTCTCCAGGGAGAAAGCACCCTCAGTCCCTAGATTGGTCTGAAGTGGTGGGAAAATGCTGTCATACTGATGGATTTGGAATGAAACATTTCCAATCTTCATTAATGTTATGGAAAATTATCACACATGTGAGCCCAAATATCTTGCTAAAGACTCGAGAGTTTTCTCCTTTTCCCTGTCTCCTGAAAACTTGAAGAAATGGAGCAGGCAGTACTAGGAAAAATAAGTGGATGTTACTAAATACATTTATTGACTATTTATTGTGCAAATAAATTCCATAATGCATGATTCTAATAAACACTGCTTATGGGGCTTTATCTTATTGGAAAGTTCTTCAGAAAAAATACTGCATTCTCTAAGAAATATGAAGTTAAACTCCCTTACAGTTTCCTATCACAAGCACAAATTGGTATCCTGCAGGCAAAATTGTTTATATCTATGTAATTCTTTTGCCTTCATTGTGGCGGTACTTGTTTCTCTCATTCTTTCTTCTTCTGTTGACTCCATGCCAAAAGAAACAAAAAGTCTAGCTTGCCTTTGCTTAAGTATGCTGAATCATCAGCTAAGACTGCTGCTGCAAAAACAAATGAAGATTAAGAGCACAGAAAGCAAGTCTGTTGAATAACAGGTGAATATAAACAAACTTTGAGCGATAACTTTATTCTGATCTAAAACCTGTTGAAGATTACTGGAAAATTTCTGTTTATTTTAATAGGCCTTGGATCAGGCAACAACAAATCTCATCACGTGCCAGTTTTGGTCCAAGATTCAGTAGCTTCATGTATAGCCTTTAAACAACAGAAAAGCATGCTGATTATAAGAAAACTAGAGACATTGTATCTGTTGAATTATCACTTTAGGTGTATTTATTTGCTAAATATTTAGCTTTAGTTCCATTCAGCACATTTTTGAATAGGTTATATCTGCAGAACATGTTGATCCAGGAAAAGTTACAAGTGCCTACTGTCTCTGAAAAGCAGCACTGTAATGCATAAGACACAGAAGGCAGGATAGACAATCCTTTAACATTGGTCAAGCATCTAATGAACAGTGACTGAAAGGATCTGAGGCCTTTTGCATTGAAATTAAATGTAGAAGATCCTTGTTTCCAACAGCCTCCCTTAGGACATAGGAGGAGGTTGTATCTAATGGTCAGACCACTGAATGGTTGGCCTGGCAATACCTAGCATTGTCCATTCAAATGCACCCTTGTTCTGAGCATTTTTTAGTGAGGCTGTTAGAAATTTATCAGGACATTGGGTTCATCTTTCCTTAAAAATACATTCTTAAGTCTAGAGTCACAGGTGTACTCCTTTGGCAGAATGAATAAATTAGCTCATTTTATCTAGCTTCAGATTCACTAGTTCTTCCTTTAACTTCTGTTTCCTCTATTCCCTTGCAAAAATATTGTCAATTTTTCAGTGAATATATCCTTTTTTAACTGTTTCTAGTTTCCCCAGTAGTAATGAAGCTGATCTTCCCTGAAGAGAGTAAGGCTTCTCCCACATTGGGAACAGTGGCTGATGGCAGCCATGTTGGGAGATGGCAGTTCTTCATGCAGTGATCTGTAGATGTGCTGGTTTTGGCTGTAAACCAGCAGGGGAAATTAACCCCACACCGAATACCTCGAGAGATTTTAGGTCAAAATTACAATTTTAATAAAAAAGGTTAAAATAAATGCAGTAATACAGAAACACGGCTTAAACAAACCGACAGAGTCACGGTACAACCTGACACCCTGTTGAGCAGGGTGGTAGCTGTGCAGTCCAGTGAGGCACTGGTCCTGCAGGAAGGCCTGGTAGCCCAGCCCCGGTAGTGGAGTGGAGTAGCTGAGTCCAATTCCGAGGAGTGAAGTCCGGTCGAGTCGAGAGTCCTGTCGAGAGGAGAGTCCCGAGAGCAGAGTCCCGTCAAGTCGAGGGTGCCCTTCTCTGATCCAACCCCCTTGTTTTATGCTGTGTTTCTTGGCTGGCACCTCCCCCAGGGGTGGGGACTTTCACAATGGAAGAGGATCTTCCCGATGTTCTATTGGTTGCTTTGGTAATGAGCTTGGATGAGCCTTGGGCTCCTCCGAGATGCTTCCCAGGATTCTCAGAGATGATCCGGAGTCCTCCGATGGGATTCAAGCTAATTAGTCAGGCTGGGTGGTGCTAATGGGCCATTACCTGAGATCAGATAACCAGGGTGGGTGGTGCTTGCTGTCGGCTGGAGTGCTTATCTCAGTTGAGATAAGGAGTCCCAGGTGTGTAATTATGAAATTTATCCAGCTTTTGGGGGTGGTAATAGAATATATAACAAACCCAGGACAGTAGAACAAATTAATTTTTGTGATGAATGAAGAAAACCAAATCCTAAATCAAAAACTGTAAGATGATCATTTGAAATTAACAACATAAAAATACTGGAATGTAGATAGTTCTCCTCAGTGAATTTTGCTTCCACAAGAATACTGTAGAATTAGAGTCACTTTATTTCAGAGATACTTGAAATGGTGAAAAATGTGACAGAGATTTCTTACAAGATGTATTCTAAAATTAGTTCTGTGTAAAGGTACTGATATTTTCTGGGAAGACATGCTATGTATTTGTAAAGGTGCAAAGGGAACCTAAGCAATCCATTCAATATTTCTTTGCCACTTTCCCTTTCAGATGTAATAAAGCTAGCATAGCTAATGTCCAGCTACACTCTCAGCAGTGAGAGTGAGCCAGAACAGGCCAGTAGAAGTAGGGAGTAGTGTGGAGTGTCAGCAGATGGAAGTTGGGTTCTAAACAAGTTGCATTTAAGTTAACTTTGCTAATGGAATGTTTTGTAAAGATTTGCTACAGGCAAATAACCTTCTCTGTCCTTAGATTCCTGGGAACAACAGTATGGTTTTAAAACTATGTATGTTTTTCATTCCATCTCTATCAATTGTATGGAGCAAGTACTCTGGATTGCTCTGGGTCACCCAGTCTATTTACTAGTAAGCATATCTGTTATGTAAAAACATACATTTCCTTTTCTTTTTTTATTCTTTCCTTTTTAAATAACAGAACAATACATAGTATAAGGCAATAAAAATACTACTTTAATGCACTGGTCTCATTTTCCTGTTTTGTGTGTTTGTGCAAAGGAAAGGAACAGGGCTCCTACCTAAACTGTTCTTTCTGTACTAATCTTCCTCCACTTATGCTATATTCAGAACTTTACTAAGTCATGTTCCTTCTGCATCTGCTTGGAGAACATTTTTGACTGTCAACCCCAGTCACGGGAGCTTTTGGAAACTGTTGGTGCTGGATGGAAGTTTTCTAAATGTTGTAACTTAAGGACCTTATTCTCATTGTGTTTTACCCTGCTAGAGGAAGTGGGATCTGAATATATTATATAATAGAATAAGTGTTAAATGAAGATTATTATTTAAATGAATATCTTTAGTGGACACTGACTTTGAAAGAACTCCTTATTCAGTAACTTTAATTCAGTCACTTACTGATGGGTCTACTGAGTATCTCAAGTGAATATGGTAACCCTGAGTGTTTGGCTTCTATTTCTGAACCTCTGATTTAAAGGAGGAGATTGCCTCATTAAATATCTTTTTAATAATGCTTTTCTCAGGAATTTCTTTTACCCTATAGCACTGGAGAAGAAATCTGGATATCTAGGAGCATACTTTTTTTTTTTTTCCCTTGGAGTCTTTGGATTTCACTTCTTGACACTATCACCTGCATAGAAGATTATTGGGAAGAAAGAACAGCAGTTTTAGGAGCATCTCACCCTCTTTGGGTCCCTGAAGCACATACATACAGGGAGAACTACATGAAAAGAAATTCCATATGTCCCAGCAATTGCTGAGTGTTGTAGTGGTTCCTTGGCAGCACAGGCTGTCAGGGATTAAGCCATTTCACAGTTGTTTAAGACAAACAATAGAGTTGAAAGTCTGGCCTGTAGCATTTAAAAATATTGAACAATGCCTCAGAATATCTTCGGAGAGAGAAATCAAAAAAGAATACTGTATCTGATTTAGAACAGAAGGAAAATGTGGGGAGGCAGAATTTAACCTTATGTAAATGTGATCGTGCCCTTTGTTATCTCATAGAGTGTTTGGGCTAGTATTTTCTGAGGGACAGAGGTTAAAAAAGGCATGGACAAACCCAATAAGTGTGTTGAGTAACACATATATGTTTATTGAAATGGTTGTGGCTATGCTCCTCTCTGCATGTGCCCTGTCATAGTAACTATGATGTATATTATTCAGGTGTATTGTAATGTGAAGCTTTTTATGCTGCACATTGGAAAATATGGTACACAAAGACCATAAGTCTCAGTTACACATCTCTTCCCAGGATGGTCAGGTTTGATGCCAGCTTTGAGGGAAGCATTTCAAGCCTACTTAGCCACCAGCACAGATTAACACAAAATTTTTTTTACATGCACTGACATACACAGCTTGTATAGCAAGATATCAATAACCATGAAACTCATTTTGCATAGAGATACCAAATTGAAATAAATATACTATGCAAAAAAAATCATTTTTATTATGAAACTAAGTACCGGACTTTTACAATCATTCTTTTAAATTGGCATTTTTATAATTAGGGGGATTTGTGTGTGTGCATATACATGTATGAATGACAGAATAGTCTAACTTCCCCATTTGAACAAAGTAAGAATGTTTCATTTGTGTAGATAGCTATATCCACAAGATCTTGTGGATCAATTTCTAATGGTCTACTAGAAAATTTGGTCTTCACTCTGGATGTGAGAAGCATTCTGGAAAACATAAGATAACATTGTTTTCATGTAGCTTTGTAAAAACATTGTTCTTTGCCTTCTGTGCTTTGCATGCAGAAGGTGTTTGATGCCTCATGGCTCTATATAAGACTTAAACTTACTAACTTCTCTGCTCTGTGGCACTGTATTCAGGATGTAGAGTTCTCAGGAATTCCTACGGGCTCTCCAAGATCAAGGCCAGGCCTTTGGATAGTTTATAGACCATTTCATTATATGCCTTCTGATGATGAAAGGTGTTTTTCATGCCCTAGTTAAGGAAAGGCTTGAGATGTCTATCTCCAACCACTATATGATTGAAAATCATTTGTACTTAATACCTTCTTCCTCTCTGAGGACTATAATGCTGGCTTTAGTTGCATAAGTGATATTTTGAGGACTAAAAGCTATAGAAAATGTTCGGTAAAAAACCTGGTAGAACAGCAGCCACAGAGGCTATATTTTGCTAGTCTGTGTCATAGTTTCATCAGTTCTTTTATAAGGGTAAAGCGACTCCAGTATTTAACCATTTAAAATTTGGATGTTTAAATTAAACAATTGCCACAATGCCTTTGTGAGTACAGCTGATCCTCCTTCTGCAAGGAATGCTTCAAGGAGTACAGCTGATGCTACTTTATAATTTTTTATCACTTCCTTTTTATTCCTTACAGCAGAGCAATGATATTGTTTTCACATTTGTTCTTCTACTGGGATTGTAAAGAAACTGGCCAATTTCCTTGTACTTTGCATTCACCAACATCCTCAGATGGCCTGCTAGGAATTTCTTTTGATATACTAATGATTTACAAAATTAGTTTATCTACTTTTCTTTTAAGTAGCTTCAGGGAGTCTCTGGTCTAAGTTGTCATTATGTGCCATCTGTCTACTCTGAATTTGTTTCTCTTTTTCTAATCTGGTGTTATATGAATTTAACACAAGTTGTTATTTAAATGTACAAACACATTAATATCTATGATGTGCTATTTTTATATATCTTTTCTATATATCTATTTTTTATATTTATACTGTGTAGTGTTAGAAACATCAAGTTTATTTATAGTTTAATATTCATGTCTTATTTTTACATGCCGCATGTTGAAAATGCATGATATAATTTCAGATGAAAATAACTTTTTTTAATTTGTCTTATAGAGTGCAGGCTTAGTAAAGGTAGATGGCAGTTCTGTATTTGAAGGAGCTTTACAGAACATTGATGAAGAACTTAAATTAGATTTCAATGTTAGACTAATAATTAATAAGAAATGTGAAAGCTATGAGCAGGCATAACATCTTTGACCTTGACTGGAGCATGGCCTTCTGCATAGGCTGCAGGACTCAATTTTATAGGAAGAGCTTGTTCTCTTTTTATTACTAGCATCATTCCCCATTCAAATGGGGAGTAGTATCTTAAAATGAATGCATGATTACTATAACAGAATTGACTGAAAGGAGCTGAGAGGGTGTATGCATATATATATATATATATATATAAAAATTTAAAAATACATGCACGTACACCCCCTTTAAATTGTGTCATTCAGCTGTTCTTTCTCTCCTTTATTCATTTTCCCTCCTTGCTTTCCAAATAGTAAATGTACACAACCAAGCAAGAAGGAACACGCAAATACCACTGCATTTTCCAAATTAAATGTTAACAATTGCATTTAGTAGGTTGCATAATTGCAAGCATATAAAATGTATGTGAAATCCTGTACTAATTTCTAACTATTTTCAGTACATCCCAGTTGACTTGTTATCCACAGCCTATTTTGTTCCAGAATGTTTGATATTCCGGTATTTCATGGACTGAATTTAGAGACACAGATTTGTATGGAAATTTACCTCATAAATGTGTTTTTGAAATGTTACTGTTTTTTAAAATAGGAATGCTTGTACTGGATCTGTGTTCCTCTGTGGCTTCTGGTGCTTTCTACCTTCTGTTACTGGTTCCTATTAATCTGTATTCTGGATGCTCTAAGTACCTGGACCTCTTTATAGCTGTTTTACCATTTGTGTGATCTGACTGACAGCATTTGCAGGCTAATCACAAGAATCAAATGCACTTAAGCCTCGCTGTATTTTAAAAGCTTGGCCTTTTATATCAAATAGTACATTTGTTAAGTGCAAACCAACTGTCTTTTGGTAATAAATAAATAGATAGGTTTGCCTTCCTAGCAGTATGAATTTCATTTTTATATCTAGCATACAAAGTCTTCAGAAAGACCACAGGCAAAAAAAGTGTATGCGCTCACGTTGCATACATTGAATTCACTGAGTGTGTTTCTTTAGCTTAATCCAACACTATGTTTCTTTGGCATTAATAGTATTGCAGTGGGGGTAAGAACTATACTAAAGAGAAGGAACATGAAGGAGCAAAAAACAGGCCTAAAATTAAAAGCATTTGAGTCGGGTTTTTTTTCTGTTTTGTTTGTTTCTTACTGTGGTTAACTTCTTTCTTTCTTTCAGTGTCACTCCAACTACAATAAAGTTAACTTGCTATCACTTTCTTAAACAAAGAACTGGAGCAATCTTCTGGAAGACAAACTGAATGTGTTGGGGGGAAGATGAAATATGGGGTTTGGGATCTCTGAAGCACATATACAGAGAGCTCAGGCTTGCATTTCTAAACTTTTGAAGGATGGAAAGGGGCAAAAAGCAATGCAGAAGAGGAATTGCTTGTTTGGCCCCGTATATGGTGTGTGGCGTGCTGGAAATACTTTCTTACATTCAGAAGGACATTCTTTGTGTATTTCACCTTCTCACCTCTTAAATTACTTCTAAGTTTTTGAATAACGTAATTTTAAAAATCCTGCAACATTTTTTATCTTAAATTACATATTTACTGAACAGCCTTGTCTAGATTCAGACTAGAAGTGGTATGAAGGTCTTCTCCTGTTGCTTTTTTTAGAAGTTACCTTGCATATCCCTACTCTCCACAAGTGACAAATATTGTTAAGTATTTAGTTAGTAAATCTTCAGGAACAACATTAACTATACAGTGTGAAGTGGTTTATTACTTTTGTTCCTGGGTGGTAAACTGAAGGCTTTGGTTCTTCAAGGACCTACATACATACATGTGCATTTATTTTTCAGCTACTAATAGACCTCACCTAGGCTACTCTGGTTTTTGCAGGCCTCTGCTTTTCTTTTTATGTTTTTTTTTTTTGAAGGTGTGATTACAGTTCATTTAGACATGGTCAACCTAGCTTTAAAACAGCTAGTTCAGGTATTGCTAGCAGTTGAGGTACAGCTGAACTGATTTTTCACTATGAGTTATCTTTTAGAGTCTTTATGTAGTTTCTTGGATGGTTTTGCAGCCTGCATTGGTCTATATTGGTACCTGAAGTTTGGAGAAAGCTTGACTAGTTCTACTGAAGCTATAATCTCTCCAGTCTGAAGCATTGATGTGCTCTAAAGAAGTCTTAACGCTGTACTGCAGAAAGTATTTTCAATTTGTAATTTAGATTTCTATCCTGAAAAACATTTTTAAAGTTCTTCTTAATTCTATGAACTTTGATTAAGAAATTGATTTTGGAGGGAGGAAGTTTAAATTGGCAGAGTTTTGTTTTATCAAAAATTACGATTAAACAAAAATATGAAAAAAATCTTAGTAAATAATATGTGGAAATTCAGTTTCACATAAAGTTTAAAAAATAGCACACAAAACCATTCTTTTTGGCTTACCTAAAATGGCATTCACTCAGTAGTGACTTAGTAATGTCATTTGCTGAAATGGCATATTTAGTTTGGTTTTAGTGGTCATTAGAAGCTCTGAAAACAATGGTATTTTAAAATGTAATCATAACAAGGTTTGTTAATGGCATACTAAAGTTAACCTTGTATTTTATCATTTCAGTTATTCATGGTGGACAATGGAGCAGATGACTGGAGGATAGCCATGACTTATGAGCGTATTTTCTTTATCTGCTTGGAAATACTTGTATGTGCTATACATCCCATACCTGGGAACTATACATTCACATGGACAGCCCGGCTTGCCTTTTCTTATGCTCCATCCACAACAACAGCTGATGTGGATATTATTTTATCTATACCAATGTTCTTAAGGCTATATCTTATTGCCAGAGTTATGCTTTTGCATAGCAAACTTTTCACTGATGCATCATCTAGAAGCATTGGAGCGTTAAATAAGATAAACTTCAATACCCGTTTTGTTATGAAGACTTTAATGACAATATGTCCAGGAACTGTACTGTTGGTTTTTAGTATCTCATTATGGATAATTGCTGCGTGGACTGTCCGAGCTTGTGAAAGGTAAGGTTGTTCTGTTTGATTGGTTTGTTTGTTCTGTCCGTCTGTCTTGTTTTTCTTCTTTGGTTCTGTATTTGAAGGACCTAAATATTTAATGGAATGGAGCTTCCTGGTCTTTGATATGTTGAGTGCTGGTTGGATTTCACTGTGTCACAGATTGTCAGGAATGCTTTGGCTTTTAATCTGAAGGACCTACGTAGAGAAGTTTGTGCCACAGGACTTATTGGAGTATTACAAGTCGATTACCAATGTTTTCATTGGTAAAACTTTGCTAAAACACAGTGGGATACCAAAATGTCTTTTAACAACAGTTACAGTTGTTGATATTCTGTTTGATAAGAGCTTTCATTTATTGTGTTTGCGAGTTAAATTTATTGAGAGTACTGTAGATAAAATCGCTATGGAAAATGTAATTTTTCAATTAGACTTTTATTGCGCTGTTGCTTTAAAAAAAAAGTGAAAAAATGTTGTTGGGGAGTTGGCAAGATCAAGAAAGGGTGATGTACTGGTTTTGGCTGGGACAGAGTTAATTTTCTTCCTAGTAGTTTGTACGGCGCTATGTTTTGGATTTGTGCCCAAAATAGTGTTGATAGCACACCGATGTTTTAGCTATTGCTAAATAGTGCTTACACAGCATCAAGACCTTCTCTGTTTCTCACTCTGCCCACCCCCAGTGAGTAGGCTGGCAGTGCGCAAGAGATTGGGAGGGGACACAGCTGGGACAGCTGACCCCAACTGACCAGAGGAATATTTCAGACCATATGACATCATGCTCAGCAATAAAAACTGGAGGAAAGAAGGAGGAAGGGGGGAAGTTTGGAGATATGGCATTTGTCTTCCCAAGTAACCGTTACACGTGATGAAGCTCTGTTTTCCTGGAAAAGTAAGATGGGAACTTAGGAATTAATGTCTTATGTTGCTTTGAGGGTGCATACAGTTTTTGCTTTCCCTATTAA
>VZRJ01011993.1:227805-259594 GCA_013397565.1 Ptilonorhynchus violaceus | reverse complement strand
TGTGAGCACGAGCGTCTCGGTGCTTCCCACTGTTGTTCCTGGTAGGATCCGGTCGCTGCGGTGCTTAAGTGATGCTTTATTTCACCTTGCTCTGGCAAGGATCTTGCGACGTTTTCAGGGAAGGCCGAGGAGTCGGTTTCTTACTTGTTACAGGCTTGTGGAAAATCAGAACGTAAGGTGTGCTGAACGACTGTTTGTTAGCTTGAATTTATTAGTCTTAGGTATTGTTTTTCTTTTCAAAATTATTGTATATGTTTCTGACCTGCAGCAATATCTTCTAAGCAGTAGTTCTAGAAGAAGCTTTGGAGCTGGGGGTGTTTAGCCTGGAGAAGAGGAGGCTCGGGGGGGACCTTATCGCTCTCTACAACTGCCTGAAAGGAGGCTGCTGCCAGGTGCGGGTCAGCCCCTTCTCGCAGGCAACCAGCCACAGGACAAGAGGACATAGCCTCAAGCTGCACCAGGGGAGGTTCAGGTTGGGCACTAGGAAGAACTTCTTCACAAAAAGGATGATCATTTATTAGAATGGACTGCTCAGGGAGGTGGTGGAGTCATCGTTCCTGGAGGTGTTTGAGAATACTCATGGTCATGGTCTGATTGACAAGGTGGTGTTTGGTCATAGGTTGGACTTGATGATCTCAGAGTTTTTTTCCAACCTCATTGATTCTGTGATTCTGTAATTGCTGTATGCTATCATCTCCGTGTGCATTTATGATTTTTTTTTTCCTTTTAATTTAGATTATGTGGATAAGCCTTTGGAAAAACCCTTAAAGCTGGTGCTTAAAGTTGGAGGAAGTGAAGTGACTGAACTGTCTGGGTCAGGGCATGATTCTAGTTACTATGATGACAGATCAGATCATGAGCGAGAACGACATAAGGAAAAGAAGAAAAAAAAGAAGAAAAAGTCAGAGAAGGAAAAAGAAAAGCATCTAGATGATGAGGAAAGAAGAAAGAGAAAGGTAAGTTGTGACTTTAAAAATTCAGACACACTAGCCTTCATGCTTGCTTATCAGATCTAAAATCTGGTGCAGAGCTTTTTATATTTGTTTGTTTAAATCACTGTTGTAATAAGCTTGTTGTCTGGAGACAGCATTTCACAAATTTAGTAAATCCTTGTGTGTGGGTTGGTGTACTTATGCCATTTAAAGGAGATACCCTTGTGATGATTCTATGAACAAAGTTAAAGTGTCCTTCTTATAACTGCTTGTTCTTATTTATTTGCCTTGAATGAATATTTCTGTTTTTCAGTTGGATGTTTTGTATTTCAGCCAGATCACAAACATGTTTTGCTACCATTTTATGGAGAGTATTTTCAGCTTTTCAGATAAATCTAGGTTGCATTTCTCTTCCTGAGGTATGCCAGGTTACTGAACATTGAAATTGATATGTTTACTCAAAACAGCTTCTGATCTGTTGAGTACTGTGGTACAATATTTTGGTTGGCTCTTGGAATAACCTGTGTGCTAGGCTTTGTGGCTTTGTTAGTAGCAAATGGTGTGGTCACCTTAGTTGTCTGTGGTGAAGCTTGGGAAGTTTGATTAAAATCAGCAGGAAGGTATTGACACTACAGTTATTTATACAATTTCATTTTAATAGTATTTCTTTTGTGTAGTAATGATTCTCTGAGCTTTCTGCTTTTTGACTTCTTTTCTGTCACGTAGTCTTACCATTCTCAAATGACTGGTTTTGGTGCTACTTTGTATGTGTTTGTTGCTAACATCTGTCACTTCCAGTTGATTTGTTAGGCCTCTATTCCTTGAAAGTGATACATCTCATAGGATCGTTCAGAAGCTCTTGAGTACAGCATAGACAGTGCACAGTTTTCTTTGTACAAATATTTCAGGCTGGGACTTGAAATGTAGCAAAAACAACTGTCCTTCATACAAGATTTTGCAGTATCAGTTGTCTTTACTAAATTGTGGGGTGGGGATTGATTGGATTTTTTTTCCCAGAACTTCATTATTAATGCCTTCAAAATAAGCTAATGGCTAGCTACATAACAAAACTGTAGTCTACAGAAGGTTAATGAAAGTGGGTTTTTCTGTGCAAACATGAATGATGGCAGGATTTTGGGAATGACTTAGGTGTGCCTCTGCTTTGAAACTCAGGAAGAGATGATTAATTGCCACCACTGTTTCTTATGGTTCTTTTGTAGGCTTTCTGAATTGTCACCTATTTTACACATTTCTGTTTAATGCACCAAACAACAAAAACACATTGATCAAAGCAGAGCTACAGACTGATCTTTGCTGAATAGTAAATTAACTTTCTTTGCTCTCTGGTGTAGCTTGTTATTGCGCGATTTTACCTATAAATAGCTTCAGAGTTCAACATTCTTTTCAATAAAAGTACTGGAGTTATAGAACAATACTATATTAAATACAAAGTAGGAAAAGATGAACAGTTTAGTTTTAATTGGAGAAGAAAATTGAAAAAGCAATAGGGAAAAAGTATTCACTATTTTTTAAACCATATTACGACTTAGATACTGAACGAGTACTCCAAATTAAAAAAATCCTACCTTTTGGTGTCTGGGATTGCACATTCCAAGTACATTCTTCTGAAATATGTCTTCTCTCTGCTGTGCTAGGAAGAGAAAAAGAGGAAAAGGGAGAAAGAACAGTGTGACACTGAAGGAGAAACTGATGACTTTGATCCTGGGAAAAAAGTGGAGGTTGAACCTCCTCCAGATCGTCCTGTCAGAGCATGCAGAACTCAGCCAGGTGAGCAGTGTGAAAAATTAAATCATTTTGGTTCTTTTTAAAAGCACGCACAACAAAACTTTTGCCCAAGGTACTAAACCGTAAAATTTTTACAGAAATTTACTGAAATTTAAGGACGTCACTTTTTCCAGCATTCAGAACTTTCTGCTGTCTGAAAAGTCAATATTTCTCTTGGTGCTTCCAGGTTTTAGTAAGTTTGTTTTGAGGTGACTGTTGTTGCCAAGGACATCTGTCTCTGGCTTCTATGACTTGGCAGAATAAACCTAATATGAAAGTATTATTGTGCATAGTGTTCCCCTAACTCCTGCTCCGTAGCATTTGCATGACAGTGATCAGAATGTCTGAAACTAAGTTTTGCTTAGTTCAAGGGAAGGAATTCTTGTAGATACTGCTTAGGTGTTGTTATGATCTTTTTTTCCCCTAACCTATGTGGAGTGTTAGTATTTCTATTTTCATCAACAGGAAGTTGTGATAATGTGTCTCCAAAGACTGTAGATGCCACCCACCACCACTGTTTTTTATTTACAAATGTTCTTTAATTCTCGTCAACAGCCAAAATATTTGTCAGTTGTGAGTGGCAACTTCTGCATGTTTAATCCTTTCAGATTTTGCCATGCTGCTTCTAGCTGTAGCTATGGTCTGATAATTAAAACTTAACATCGTCCAGTGGAAACCTTTACTTAAGAGAATTTTCAAATACATCATGATCTCAGTTACACATATGTCTGAAAATGGAACCTAGTAGCAAAACATTGGGTCTTTAGGAATATTGTGAATTTTGTCTTTGGAATACTGCCCTTTGACTGGTCAAGTAATTTCAAGGAATTTTATAATTATAAGTATATAATTATGACTGGACATTAAATTGAGGAATGGTAGCCATCAACTGTCAAGGTAACTGAAAGTTTCTGGTAGTCTCCTGACTCTGGGTAGTCAGTAGCCTTAAGAACTGACAAGCTAAAAACTGGTCCCTTTATTATTCTCTTCAACTGCTTGTAAAATGGAATTGGAAAGCGTATAAAATTACCCGACCCATTCTGGTTAAGAAGAAGGAGAAGCATTTCCTAGCATGATGAAGAGTTGGAGTTTTAATTCTATATGCTTCTTTAGTGTTTCAAACTTCACTAAAGCCAGTCTGTCTGAAGTATGTGCATGGAACAGGTAATTAACACATAGTGTTTATTGAGTAATCTGCACAGGAGGTGAAATTGTGATCGGTACCTCTCTTGCCTGCAAATCTGCATCTGTTTGTCACTGTGATTGAGAGGTTCAGAGAAGCTAATTGCATGGGTTTTATGGTAACCATTACAAATGGAAACCATTTCCATTTTATGGAAACCATTAAAATTGCACCAATAACATGTTGTAAAAATGTGGATTTCCCAACTGCAGTATTTGAGTACTTGAGCAACCAAGTTTCTTTTTTTTTTCCCCTGTAGAATTGTATAACACTCTATTTGAATCTAATACATATTCTTAGAGCTACTAAACTTAGCATTACATCTGATTTAATGAGTACTAGTTTTGAATGTGACAAAAAAAAAACTTCAGAAAAAAGTTCAGAAAATAGAAGAAGAATTATGTACTGTGTGCTTAGAAATCTGATGTGCTTGTGCTTTGAAATCCATGTTGCATTTAGCTTCAGATCAGTACAAGCTATCCTTGTATTTAAGATTACCTTTCTGGTACTTATATTTTTAAACAAGTAGATATACCTATATTCTGTTTCATTGCACCTGTCTGTGTTTTTATCTCAAAATGCAGCTGAAAATGAGAGCACACCAATCCAGCAATTACTGGAACACTTCCTTCGCCAGCTTCAAAGGTAGTAGTAAACATTATTGTATTTTCAGCTGTGTCTACAGTGTCTAATGCATATTTATATGTGTTACTTTACAACTTCTTATCTTGGTTTTCTGTTTGTAAATAGTGCCTAGAGACTTACTGTAATAGGTTTGTTAACCTTTGCAACTGTGCCAGACCTGCTAGTTTTTAAGCATAATTTGAGGAAAATTATTACCAACTTTGCAATTCTAGCATTTTGTAGGTAAATAAACATTTTGGGCACAGGATACATTGCCATTATAAATTTATTGAATATTAATGGCTTAGCTTAGGTATTAAAAACAAGTTATGACTCTATAATATTTTAAAAGATTGAGCTGTTTTAATTAAATTTTGTTTTATTCAGTGTCTGGTGACAGATACAAAGCAAATTTAGACCTGGTTTCTTGATAATCCTCCCAATTTGGAGAGGCTTTTTATTTTATGGTTTTCTTAAACCTGTACCTCATATTTTAAAAAAAATTCCTTTTTATTATGTGGCAATAAGCTGAATTTGAAACTAATTAAAAAATATTAACACTGTATTTATTTTTAGAAGACCTTATGAACAAGAAGAATTGAGGAGTTTTTTTACTCAGTGAAGCTGAAAGACCAATGTGGAGTGTAGAGAAATAGAAAGCATACAAGAATTAATTAGGAAGTACAAGAACTAGCTTGAATCGCTCATTTGATTATTGAATTGAAAGACGTTTCTAATGTGTTTCAAAAAGTCTACATATGTGAAATCAAAATGCTGTCCTTTATCAGGAAATTTCTCAAACATGCATCTGTTTTATGACTATGCTTTTAGTGCTTTTTCTTTTTTATGTAGTACTATTATGTCATTAATGTGGTATAAAAACAAGGATAATTTTGTTTGCTCCTATAAATCTAAATGTATTGTTTTTATTTTTAGGAAAGATCCTCATGGGTTTTTTGCTTTTCCAGTCACGGATGCCATTGCTCCTGGATATTCCATGATAATAAAACACCCTATGGATTTTGGTACGATGAAGGAAAAAATTGCAGCAAATGAATACAAATCAGTCACTGAATTCAAGGTGAATCAATAAAGATTTAGATATTTCAGAACTAGTAAGAAACTGAAGATTCTTTTTAATTCTAGAAGCCTTTCTTAATTAATGTGCATTTTTTTCAGAACTGAGCACTGTTGTATATTCAGTGTGTTAGAAATACTCTGTCAGATTCTGTTACAATCCACTATAAATCCACTGTGGAAACCAAGAACATGTTCTAAAGTTCTGTGGAATTCACACTGCTAAACTTTAACAGGAGTAAGACTATCACAAAGACTTAAGCCATTGAGCTCTTGGGTTTTTTCCCTTTTCTTTTTTTAATCAAAACCTGGTTAAATGGATTATAATGTAATTTTGACTTCTCTGCAGGAAAACTGTAGATATACTGAAGCATCTTCTATAAGAGTCAATAACAATTACATATTTTTTATCTTTGATTATCCTGTTTTCCATATAACTTCATTTGAAATGATCTTCTGGCAGAAACTTCCTTGGCAAGTTTATTTGCAACTTGACTTAGCTATTTAATGTATTGTTATTGTTGTAATACTTTATTAGATGCATCCTGGTTTTACAGACAGTGCAGTAAGAAATCTTTTCATGGTATTGTCAGCTCCTGAAGGAAAGAGTTTTCCTTAACTGATTCATGAAGTTCTATCAGCTGCCTTCAGAATTACTTTCTCCTGAAGTGGCGTTGATATAACAGTAAGCTTGGCAGAGGGCATTGACTTGTTTCTCAGGGTTAATCTCTTCTTTTGAAAGGTCCAGCAAGGTGAGCAAAGAATAGTTTACGTTTTTTACAGATGCTTTGACAAAGATTATTCTCTTTTGTTAGGTATGCTGTAGAGGTTTATAGGAAGTAGTAAAAAAGGATTCATAATAGCATTGCCATCAGCAATCCTTTCAGATCTCTAGACTCTGGTTTCCTGGATTGTCTTATTCAACAACTTAAAAGGGAAGTTTTAGTGGGAGCTCTGTGACTCTAGTTACAGGCAAGGTTGCAATATTGAAGCTGGTGGGATAGCAACCTAACAAAAATTAAAATGACAGATTCTTCTTTTTTTCTGTAGGTCTTAGTTTCTGCTGGTAGTTTGAGAAGTAATCAATGGTTGCTAAAAGTCTGTTCATCTTATAGTGAAAAAGGAGTTGGACTCCCTTTCTGTATACATGAGGGTACCTAATTACATAGAATTACAAAGTTATAAGCTTAATACAGAAATGAAGTTCATAGGTTTTTAACCTCTGAAACAAGGTCTGCTCAAAAGGTTACCTTTCATTTCTGATATACTTAAAACTAGCTGAGGCTAGTCACAAGAGAGTAAGTAATCTGAGAGTAGAATCTACAAGAACTCTTTGCTATATTTAGAAGAAGGGCAATTGCTGCTGAAAACTCATCGGTTGTGCTGCTGAAGAAAAGGGTTTAATTCGAAGTGGGAAAGCAAAAGACTGGCCTTTTCTGCAGTGCTCGGAAGACCATCGCTAGATGTATGGCTTACATGCACTTCTTTGTCTGCTTCTTGGGCCATGGTTTGCTCCTCCATGTCACCTTCTCAATTTCTGTCTTTGTGATGGTCTCATTAATTGAAGGCAGATGGCTTAAATGCTGTAAAAAGTTACCTTGGTGGCTCAGTCGTTCTGATAGTTTCTCCATTTCTTCTGTTTCGTTCATTTGGTTAAGGAGGAAAAGTTACATTTGGCGTTCAGGAAAGAGTGTGTTTTTTATAACCAAAAAGCCAGTTCCAAACAAAACTGAGCATCTTGAAGAGGCAAAAAAGGGCTCAAACCTTTGCAATTCTTCATTACCTTTTGGCTTGCATTCATGAGCCTGCTGCTAAAATGTTACTGTGTTCTTCACAGAGCTGCCAAGATGGAATGGTGTTTTCCAGTCATTAACAAAGGACTTAGAAATGTTTACAGTTCTTTTGTTTTGTATTTTACAGGCAGATTTTAAACTGATGTGTGATAATGCAATGACTTACAACAGACCAGATACTGTTTACTACAAGCTAGCCAAGAAGATACTGCACACAGGCTTTAAGATGATGAGCAAAGTAAGACACCTATTAAAAACAAAACAGAAAACAGAAACTTTGGGGGTTTTTTTGTTGTCATACTTAAAAGAAACATAGTTAGTAACAATGATAAATGTTATTTCCTCCATCTGTGGTTAATTATAGCAGTGCCTGTTAGGGCTGCTATATTTAAGGGCTTGATAGCATTTTGTTATAACTCAATAATTTTTACTTATTTCACAACCTTGTCTGCACCACTGAAATCTGTAGGAGCTGCTTTCACTGGCCTCGGTGGAAGCAATTAAGATCCAGATGTATCAAACTCTACTGTAAAATATTACTTCTGGCTGAAACTTTGAAAACAAGATCTCATTTAAGTTTTATTTCTGCATAAATAAGAAAGCTTTGCTTTTTTCAGGGTATTGTGTGTAGGGGAGTTTTCGGAGGTGTTTCAAATAGACTTTTCTCAAATACAGTTGTTGGCTTGTCAGATGAAGTGAGCTGCTCTGCGTGTGTGCATGTGTGTGAGTGTGTGGATGTGCATGTGTTACAGTGATGGTAAGTTTCATGTAAAATAGACAGTTGATTTTGCATATGCAGTTTGTTTGTTTGTTTGTTTCTCTCTTGATAGTTGGGCTGCAGAAATTCTGATGCCATGCTACCATGACCAAATCATGTTGCATCGCCATTGGAAACGAGACATTAAGAACAATATAAGGCCATGGCCATTCCCATCCCATCCCATTATCATAGCATCTTGGCTATGAGGGAAAGGTTAAGTCCCTGCCGCTCTGTCCTTTCTGATTCTAGGAACGGCTGTTAGCTTTGAAGCGCAGCATGTCGTTTATGCAGGACATGGATTTTTCTCAGCAGGCAGCTCTTTTGGGCGATGAAGACACAGCAGTTGAAGAACCTGTCCCCGAAGTTGTTCCTGTACAAGCAGAGACTACCAAGAAATCCAAAAAGCAAAATAAAGAAGTTATTAGGTAAAGGTTTTAATGGGCATGCTTACTGGCTTGTTGCAGCTTTGTAGTATTAGACAGTAGCAAGGAACTGAGAAAAAAAACCTCCTTTCAGCATTTTTCCTTGAGGTCCGTAGGATAAATGGGCAATTTATTGTATTTTATTTGTTTATTTATAGAACTTGTTTAATAACCCAGTGATTCCCAACTTGAAGCAAACAGTTAAAAAGATGACTGCATATTGTTTTAAACACTTACAGTTAATGTCTATATAGGTATTTTTATCCTTCTTTTTATCGTTATAAAATAATGAGTGGTTTCTTCTCATGATGGTTTTAAATGTTATTTTATTTTGAATATAGCCACAGATACCTTTTGTGTTTTGTCCCTTTTTTCTTTTCGTAAAATAGTCATGTCAAATGTAACAGGATCTTTCTAGGAAGGCCCCAGATCAGTGAGTGATTTTTTTTTTTTAACTTTAACCTTATCTGTCAGGGTATGGAGATACGGGAAATTATTTCTGGAGCAGATGATAACATCTGCCCAACGAAATCTTACTGAGCTTCTTTGTAAAATACATTGCCAGTGCAGTGGTAATCCTCCAGCTAATAGGCACCCCCATGTCACAAATTCATATTTTTATAGCTAAAATCTAATTTTAGTAAAGTTTTTTTAAAATCTAAATTTGATCAAATTATTTTATGAGATTTTAGCAGAAACCGTGATTTACAAGCAACTTATGTTGTTCAGTGTTCTTGCATAGACATCCAAACATAGATGTTGGATTTATGTTGTAGAGCATTATATCAGCTGGAATTTTATGGAAAAAAACCTGCAACACAGCATCACTAGACATGTCTTAAATGATTTGATCACATAGGTATGTTCTGCAGGTTTCTTTTTTAAACATTCAAAGTAAAAAAAGTGAAACATACCTTGTCTCTCATGTTTTTTGGAGGGGAACTTTAGAGGTCTTGTCAGCCACTTTTTTTTTTACACTTTAAGCAACATGGCTGATGGAAGAAGTAGCATTCTAATGTAGTTTTTTGTGGAAATAGAAGACATGTCTCTTCAAAAATAATTTTAAACTAATTTTTTTTGGCAGAAACTATTCTAATAATAACATAGAGAAACAAATCTGTTGCTGTATCATGGAGAATTAACTAAGTGTCATTTGTCCCTTGTTTAATGAACTGTGTATAGAAATCAGCTGGAAGTACATTTTTTGTAAATCAGACTCGAAGGGAAGGTGGTTTGGTTTTTGATTGTTTGGGTTTTTTTAGAAGATATGATGATTTTGTTTGTATGGTGCCCAGGATTTATTCTTGCATAAACTCTACTACAGGAGTAACTTTGTACCTTCCCATAGAGCAAGAAATTGACACTGCCAAGCCAGACAGTGCTGCAAGGTTAATATCTACCTTAACATACAGTTCAGATAGTTAAAAATTATGACCTTTAATATCATCCTGGTACCAGTTTCTCTGCAATCACTTGTAGTATGAATTTACTTTCATGTTCTTTCCAGTTTTTATGTAACTTCAGTATTTTGTTTTTCCTAGTTAACTTGAACTTTTAAACACTTGTATTTTTGCATTTGTAGCATTGATACTATATTTTTTTATGAACAATAAGACCTTTGGGGGGGAAAATCAAACCTAATAGCAGATACTTTTGCCTTCATATTTCACAGTTAAAAACAGAGAAGGAGTTGAAGTCAATGTTTGCAACGTGTTAAAGCAGCTCAGACCTCTATACAGATTGAAAAGTGACTTGATCACTTGAACATCCTATTGTTTAAGTAGTTTTTGAAAATTTTGTTCAGGATGTTGCAACCTTCTGAACATTCTCTCAGAATTCTTGTCCTTTAAGTATTCTGTAGAGAGTGATAGAAAGTGCCAGTTGTTGAGGAGTTTCCTGCTGTGTACACCCTTTCTTAAAGTTTCAATGAAACAAAATCGTATAACACGTTTGTCTCATAATAGTATGATCCTGTGATCTTTTTATTGTCTTTAATAGCAAAACTTACTTGTGTATCGGATCTGAATCTCTATACAGAGAGAAATTCTTAGCTAAGCAAATGGAAGAAGATAACCCAGGAGAGAGAAATGGATTTGGTGTGAGGAGATGCTCTACCCAGTACCTAAGGTGTTTGGCCCTAGTGTCTAATGTCCGTATAATGCCCTGAAATATTTTGATGTACAACATTTATTTTATATATAAAATATAATGAAGACTGCCATATTCTGTGATATCTTCACACTTCTCTTTATAATACTATCTTTTTCTGATTTTATGTAATAGCTATGTCTTGTTCCATCCTTGGGTATGCTTATTTGTCACAATTTTATTCTTTTGGTGCTTTAATGAAAAGGGATCTACTGAAAGATAGATGTTAAATTCTGTAATTTCAATTACAAGGAATGGTGTGATTGATACTGATTAGGAATGCTAATTGCCAGTACTAACAAACAGGAATTAAAGGACTCCCTGTTAGACTGGGAGTTGTGTCCTACTTCTGCAAGCAGCTATATGACGTAATTATCAAAAATGCAGCCTGTTGGATTTTTTCTCTGATTAGCTACAGTTTCCATCCCTCATTATGTAATTTCTTTTCTGCATCTTCCTATTTGGAATTTGTGAAAATAGCATATTCATGCATGTGGGAGACTAAGGATGCATACAGCATTCACCTTGTATTGTTTTACTCCCAATCTCTGTTTTATAATACTTCCTTTATTTTTATCAAGGTACAGAAACAATTAAATTTTTGAAGTTAAATAGTTTGGGAGTTCTCAGCTTTTGCTACAAAACTTCAGTTCATAATATGATTATAATTCCATTTAAATGCTGAAGTAGACTGAAAGAAGAGTGGGACTGGTTGTTCTGTTAAGCAAATCCAGAACTGAGCCTTTTGTTTTGTTTTAGCTTTTAATTTCTACAGCTACTCCTCTTCTCTTTTTTAGCTGCATTTTTGAACCTGAGGGAAATGCGTGCAGCCTGACAGACAGCACTGCTGAGGAACATGTCCTGGCACTAGTGGAACATGCAGCAGATGAAGCTCGGGATAGGATCAATCGATATCTACCCAACAGCAAGGTCTACTGCACATGGCAGTTTGCAATTCCATTTTGTGCCTTACTATTGAATGCTTTGTTTCACGTTAGGAAACAGGCTTTAGTGTTAGGCTTTCTGAGACTAAGATCTGGGATGTATGTTCTGTGGGGAATACCAATATGGCTGTTGTCTATCACGTAGTTCCCAGTGAAACCCATTGTAGGGGGTCCTAAGTGGATCTCAAGTTATATTGTGTGTTGCACATCTTTGGAAATTCACTTGCAGGAAACAGTGAAATGTTGCTTAGTCTTGAATTGCAGTCCTTAGCATTAAAAGTGATTAAAATAGCACCACACTCTACTTACTGTTGCAACATTAGAAAAAGGAAACAGTGACATAGGTTGAAGGGCTATTAGGATTCCCCCTCTCCCACCTCCACCAAGGAATTAATGAATTTTTAAGTGTTAAATTACTATTTTCAATGAGAGTAGTCCGTAACCTCTGGTAGTTTTGTTCCTACAAGTAGTAGCTGTCAGCTGTAGCATAAGTACCAAATAAAAGATCTTTCATTGACTAGGATAAGATAGCAGGTTTGACAGTTCTGAATGTGATTCTGATGTTGTTCCATGTGTTTGGTTGTTGTGCTCTTCCAAGGGTTGGAAGGACAAGCTCAGAGATGCTGTTGTTGCAGTTTTCTCAGAATGATCTATTTGTGGGCTGTGGTTTTCTAGCTATGTGATAACAGTGGTGGGTTTCTTCGTGCTAGGGTTGGAGTGAATTCTCCAGCTGTTCACTACAGGTTGATATCAGGATACATTTATTCTATTTGCCTTGAATTATGTGGAGTCTTATTCGCACCTTTACTGTCATATATCTGTCACTTACTCTAGTGGCCACTGCATTTGAGAAAAGAATCAGGATGTTGTCACATCCTGCAATTTCCACCTATTTTTTGACAACTATTGCAGAAGAAACTTTGAAGCATTAGTGGTGTGTCTTCAGACTTAAATGTCCATTTTGTGGGCAGTGGTGGTTGGTATGCAGTTACTTTAGGCTCAGCTGCATTAGGAAGTAAAACTGCAAAGAACAGTGAGTGAAGGTTTAGCGTCAGTGTATTTCTGTTTCTTTGGATAATTAGAAGATGTACTAGGATTGAAGGCTATTTGAAACCTCCAAGGTAAGAGTGGCTTTTGAAATCTCTTCAAAGCAATACCAGTCTTCTGCTAATTGTTGGCTTCACTGAAAAGGCCTTTCATGCTGATGCAGTCAGTTTTGCGGTGTTCAAGGAAGTTTCTTGAGGTGTGCAATTCTTAATTGCCTAGGCTGTTAACCAGCTAGACAGCCCCACTGCATGTCCCACTGAATCTAGGTAACACTGCCATGTTCTTCAGCTATTGCTAACTTTTGCCATCAGTTGGAGGTATTGTTCTTGTTCATTCTCTTTCCAGTATTTCTCACCTCTATTTTTATTGTATACCAACATTAGTTTTGGCTTCTTGTATGGAGAGACTTTTAAACTTTTTCAGAGGGAGGGGAGAAAAAAACAAGATGGGGGAGAGGTTTAATGTTCAGTTTCCTTGGAAATATTTACTAATAGTTTTGTAAGGAGAGAACAGTTTTCATTTTCCCTTTTTACTGAGAAGTTATGGGTTTTTTGCCCAATTCATGTGTAGTCAGTTTCTGACATCAGCTTTGCTTGTTGCATCAGATCTGGCTCTACCTTTACAGGCCCTGGTGTGCTCTATTGTCTTTCATGTCTGTCTTTTTAGCACTGTGCTTTTGTGCTCCAATAGGTCTGTCACAGCATTTCTTCCTTTTAAAAAATTTGATAGTGTGTTCATAAAATTACTTCTAATTAGACAAAGTTGTGGGTGGGATATGTAAACAAGCAGTTCAATCTAGATTTGAAAATAAAGCAGTGACTTTGTGGATGAGAGTTATGGTTCTGCTTCTAAAAAGCATGTTCTAGACTTGGCAGTCAGAAAGGCTGGCTCCATATTAATGGTAATGGAATCGGGTTTGTCTTGGATGAAAACTTTAGATCTGATTTAGAAAGATAAGTAAAGAGTTGTATGTATGATATATGAACTTCTAAGTCTTCTGTTCTGAAGCACTTGCTAAGTAGTGTTAAATGGTTGTGACCTGAGATTCTCTGTATTAAAAAGGGAATACCAAAGTGCAGGATCTCAATACAGCTAAAAATGCTTTTTATAGTGTTCTCTGTATAGGCAACTTCTTCCTTGAGTGTGAACAGATTTGAATGATTGTTTCTATGTCTTTATGGTTCTATTCACAGATTGGTTATCTGAAAAAAAATGGAGATGGAACTTTATTATTTAGTGTAGTAAATTCATCTGATCCAGAAGCAGAAGGTAAAAGCCATACTCTTTCAATCAGACATTTCTACTCTTGAATGTTTAACAGATTTTGAAGTCTTAACTCTATAGACAGATCCTGTGTAGTATAGATGAGTTTTAAAATTGGTTTTAATTAAAAAAATTATTATTTTCATTAATTATTTCCCAGACCATTTCCCCAAACACCCTAAAGGTGTTTTTGTTTGCCTTCCAAATTTTCACTCTTCAGATACTTTGTTTTACTGATGCTAACAGTGAGAAGATAAAAATAATATCTCTTTACAAGCACTTATACATTGCTATAACTTTATAAAGAACTTGAAGACAAGCTTTTACTGCAAGTACACTGTAGTGTTAACACCTAATAGACAAAAGGTGAATGAAAATGCTGTAATCCTATGTAAATGCGCAATGCACAGTTGCAAATTCAGAATAATCTTTTAACTATTTATTTCCTAATTTAAATCATTAGCTAAATTTCAGTTTTAAGTTTGAGGTCTCGCTCAATTTTTTTCTTTAGCTCCTTGATCTTTTCTGTGTTGTTTCTTTTTGTTCTGTTTACTACTATGTTATTTATATTGTCTTATGCTTTTCACTTGTTTTAATTTCAAGCTCAAAATGCAGAAGTTTTGAAAATCTGTAATGAATGAAATGTCATAGCTTTTTCTGTGGTATGTTATGTTGATTTAGCATCTCCTCTGCACCTTTTGAGATGAGAATTCATTCACAGCTTACCTGTTGTTTCATTTATGAATGTATAATGCTTTTGACTAATCACGCTGGGAGATATAAGCCTGCTAAATTCTTTTCCATTTGGTAGTAAATTTTTCTGGAATGAAATTGAGCATTTTGGCTGCTATCATGCCCTTACCTATTTCTGAAAAAAAAAATTAATGTGATTTAATGCCTCTGAAATTATGCCACTGAAAATTTAAAGAGTGATGGTAATGGATTTCTATAAACAAACAACCACTTAGTCAACATAAGAAACTGCTTTTATCACTTCAATGATACCTAGATCTTTAAAGTTTGTGAATCAGCTAGTAAAATGATTACTGATGCCGCTGTATACTTTAAAAGCTGAATAACTTAAGTAACCCATAGATCTTGTGAATAAGACATAGAAGCATATTTATAGCTTGTGTTTGAAATTTAAATGGAGAACCTGAACTACAGTACCTATCCTTAATGTATAGATTAAAAGACTTGTAGTCTTTATGTTAATTACAGCTCTAAAGTAGCAAAATCGAATTATTCACCATAAATTGTAAACATGAAATGCTTTTCTAAGCCTTCTTTTAAATCAAATTATTAGAGGAAGAGACTCACCCAGTGGATCTGAGTTCGCTGTCAAGCAAATTACTACCTGGCTTCACTACACTGGGCTTTAAAGATGAACGAAGAAATAAAGGTAAATTCCAAAGACAGTGTTTTAACTTTGTGTTTATTAAATGTTTGAGCAATTACTTGATATAAAATAATTTCAGTTTATACTAGTCTCGGTATGAAAGTTCACTTGGTTATTTTTATAATATATAATTATTTCATTTACAGCAGAATGCAGTTTTTATTAAATCGAAATTTTTGCTTATTAAACGTAGCTTAATTAGCAGTCTATGGATTAATATTCTGCCTTAGTGTTATAGCCACACTAGAAGATTTCCAATAATGGTATTCCATTTCCTCTGGGGGAAATAAATTTTCCAAAGTAACTGCACTTACAGTTGAGAAAAACAACTTCCAGTCATTTGCATTTTTGCATCATATGACAAGGATTTTCCAGTCTGAATTTTTTTTTCCCCTGGTATTATTGACAGTTTTTAATAGTTTCTAATCTGCTGTTCAGAAACTGACTGGCAACCAGCAGTAAAGTAGATGCACACAAAATACAGAAATAAAAAAGGGGGCATGACCATGAATCTTTTTCTTCTTGGAGTGGGGTGGATAACTAAGTTCTTGGTTTTCCAGTAGTATGTTTATTTATATTGTTTAAATAGTTGTGCTGATTCTAGACTCTGGAAGTGTCCTTGAGGTATTGCTCTTGATTTCAGTTGGAGAAAAAAAATACACAGCACTTTCTGTATCTGTTCCAGAAAACACAATCTTTTTTTTCCCAAGTGGTCTTTTACACTTGTGTTAATCATTTGTTGTCTCTTTTTTCTACCTGTTTAGTAACCTTTCTTACAAGTGCCAATACAGCACCTTCCTTGCAAAACAACTCTATATTTCATGATTTGAAACCAGATGAGATGGAACTCCTATACTCAGCATATGGTGATGAAACTGGGATCCAGTGTGCCTTAAGGTAAGCGCTTCCATATTAGGAAGTCTAATTTCTCATAGCAATTTTATTCAAAACAACTTAAAATAAATCTCATCGAAGAGCCTTCAAATCCTGATTTTATTTTTTTTTAAACTTATTTTTAAAATAAATCACTATAAAATTTGAAGCTAGCTTTCATCCTGCTTGGTAAGGGTTTTTTATTCGGGTTTTTTTTTTTGTTTGCTTTTGTTTTTTTGGGGATAGGGAATGTTTGGGGTTTTTTTTGATTTGCCCTCTAAAATGATCCTATTTTATTGCAAGGTTGTTATGCATCTTTTTATTAGGGTCTTGAACCACAGTATATTATAGGTTGCCACAGATTTGGTGTTTTGCTTTAAAACCAGCAGTAAATAAGTTTGAATAGGCAAGTAATAGACTTGAGTGGCTTTAAAAGAGTGATGTTTTTCAAGGAGTTTCAAAAGAGTTAAAGCTACTTGAAAAGAAAAGCACTGCTTTTCAGTAAATTCTTAATCTTGGAGGAAAAGAATTAATCACAAGCTTTTTTTCTCTTCGTGTTTTGTTTTTTAACCCACTAACTCACTATCAATGATAGTTCAAGTCAAAATTTGCTGGTACTTGTGAAAAACAAATTTGCACATACATCTACTATTTAAAAAATAATGAAAACCTCTATATCTTGTCTGAAGAAGCATAAAAGAGTTAAAGAATAAAGAAAATGTAGGTGTAATGCAGTATATATGGGGAAAACTGTATTTTTAGTTGAAATTTTTTTAATGAAAGTAATAATTTTCTGTGATGCTTATCTCCATTTCTGCTAGCTTACAAGAATTTGTGAAGGATGCTGGAAGTTACAGCAAGAAAATAGTTGATGATCTTCTGGACCAGATCACTAGTGGAGACCATTCCAAAACTATTTATCAGCTAAAGCAGGTGTGTCCTTCATGCACAGATGTCACAAACTCATCAGAATAAGAATGAACCTGTTTGCTTTTTGATATTGTATGAGATGCTTTGTTTTCCACTGTCAGTTTAAGCAGTGCAGGCTTATCTGTTCAAGCAACCATGCCATGAACCAAAAGAGACTGAATTAATCAGTAGAGGAGGAATTTCTTTCTTTTTTCTGGCTAGATCGGTTCTCCAATGTGGTTCACTATGTGACTGCAGAAAGGAATAGGCAGGGGATACAACATAGCAGGGACCAACCAACTGGATAGTGTTTGAGCAGCCTTGTCACTAACTGTCATGATTTACATATATCCTTCTGAGTTATACTGCACTGCTTTTGATAAGGTTTTGGGGTTTTTCTTAGTTGAAAGGCAAAATACATTTCTTGTGGAATAATTAATTATTTGGAATATGGAAGTAAAATTAAAGAACAGATGTAATTATCATTGTACAGGTGTCTGTTACCCCCCCCCCAGTGCTAACTTTTAAATTCATGTGGTATGTCTAAAAGAAAAACGTTTAACTTATTTACAAAAGCACTTTCCTGATGAGATTCATACTAAGATTGGAGAAGAGAGTTTTCTCAGAAATATGTATGATTCTAGTGAGACTGTTGGCATTCCCGAGACAAAATAAGCTAAAGAAATTGCAAAATCTGGTTTCATGTTATCTTCACTTTGAAAACCTCTGTTAGTTGGAAGTAATTGTCTGCTGTTTAAAATGCTGACATTCTGAAAGATGGAAGAATAAAGAAAGGGAGACAGGGTGGGAAGATGGAAGGTACTTAGACCTTAGAAATCTCTGCAGATTTAGAAAAGGAATAGGGTGGGTGTTGTTTGGAGAAAAGGAGACAATAGAATAAAAACCACTGGTGATCCTTCTGAATTGTCTGGGTTTTTTTTCCTACAGGAAAAAGATTGTATATGTAACAGGAAGAAATGTAAAGGTTTAGTATATAAATTTAAACCACAATGTTTTGAATACTCTTCTATATATAGAAATGTGTGTATACAACATAACATATACAACATATACAACTTAACTTTAAAAAAGTGCCTTTCCCTTTTTGCCACCTTTTTCTATGAATGTTGTTCCAAATGAGAATTTCTGAAGACTTTTCCAATGGTCAGTGGCTATTTACACTTAAACATGCTGTTCAGTTGTGACATAGGTGGACATGCACTGATTTTACACAATTAAGTGTGTTTCAGTGATCATATGCCATGGTGTTTTATGCTTAAGCACTTAGTGCTGCTACATTTGGGTAAGAATTAGTATCTCTGAAAGTACAACCTTGAATGATTTGTGATCATAAGTTACTGAAGCAATGACTAAGATACTGCATTTGTATATAAAGTTTGTGAGTGGAAGAAATAGTGTAAGGGGACTCAGATTAGTTAAAATGCATAACACTAATATATTTTAGAACAGCAACTGTTCCATTGTAATTGCATTACAGATATGTGAAAAAGGTAGCTGTCTCTAGCCTCCTTTTGCACGTGAAGTTTGGATATACTTGAAATGGTACAAGAAAGGTGTCTTTCTCATGTCTTGAATATAAGCAATTTTTGGTATTCTTTCTTTCCAGAGGCGAAACATCCCAGTAAAACCACTGGATGAAGTTAAAGTAAGTTATGCTGATAATCAGTCTGTTCATTTGGGGTTTTTTAACTGGAAAAAGTGTTTTGACATTTAAAGTAGAGAAGGTGATGTTCTCTGAGCTTCCAGCATTCAAATTCTTTATTTTATTTAATGTGCATGTGTTCTGTATGGTAATACAGAAAAGATTGGTAAGTGGACTATATGAGAAAGAAGAGGCTTTAGGTTATTCCTAGAGAGGCTGTCCTGGTTAGTTATAAATAGTTGTCATGACTGTATGTGGTTGCTCTAGAGAAGAGCTAGTCTTTATTTTTTTGTGAAGGTTCTACTCAAACATCACAAAACATGATCGTGTTCTGTGGTGGCCCAGGACCTCATTGTGGTAAATCAGTAAATTACACAAACATTCTCAGGAGACATTCTTAGTAAATACAAGTTTAAGCTATGAAATGCTAAGATCTAAAGTACTATTTTGTTCTTTAGGTTCTGCCAGTTCTTATAAAAGAAGAACACAAGTTGCGTAATACCTGTCTGGATTCTTCCAAACAGATTATGGTAAAATAGCTGGGGGGTAGGGGAACAACACAATAAACCTGTAAAAAAAGCAAAATTGAGACATTATTTTGTTTCAGTGCAAGGAGGTGCATCATCTGAGGTAGAGTATTAAAATTACAGTGTGTAGAATAAGGTTTCAGTACTGAAAATGAATTCTCTGTTATTCAGTCTATTTTAGTTTGTGTCTTTATTGTTCTGTATCCTCCACTTTATTGCAGCATGCATAGCTAAATCTGAGAGGCAGAAAGATCACACAGGAATCCGGAAAAGATACTTGATCTGCTGATTAATATTTGAGGTTCAGCCTGCTGTAAAATTGGAAAAAAACCATTAATATTAATCAGGTTTTCATCATCCATTGAAAATGCCTATTATAAAGTATGGGTAAATAATGTGTATCTTAGGCTTTCACAGCTGCTAATCAAATCTTCTTTTAAGTTGTACAGATTTTATCTTGCAAATTATTTATAACAACAGAAGATATGCAGTGCATTTTATGGCAATTCACATAAAAATTAAGTGGATCACCTTATAACAACTAAACAAAATTTATAGTTTTATAGATATTCCTGATGTTTTGTGGAAAGGTGTGGATTTCTCTAGAAGGTGACTGGTTTAGTCATTTCATGAAAGCACTACATTTCATTTTCGTATTTCTAAAAGGTAATACCTGGTTGTGTGTTTACCTGAATGTCTTATTTCTCTTGCTGCAATACGCACCCTTAGAGATTTCTCTTAGAATAGGTTTGAAGCTTAGTGACTCTTACTTTGATTTCTTACTTTGTGCCATTACATTAGCAGTATTGCAAAGAAAGGGAATTGTGCAGCGCAGGCTGCATTTCATTATCCAAATGTATAGAAAAAATACTAGAGAGGCAATTTCCAGCTGATACCGTGGAGAGGGAAGCCCACCATACTAAAATTGTCAGTAAATCCAGTGTTCACACATGGAGAAGATGAGGGAAAAGGGCATCTGGGAGTGGTTCATGATAGGGACACTGATAGTATTTCAAGCTGCCGGGGTTCTGCCATGAGACATGGATGAGGTGAGTGTGTAATTGAGTCTCAGCAGTCCCAGATGATGAGGTGAAAGACACTTTGACAACTGTGCACATCCCTTGCTGTTCATGTGGCTGGTCTGTCCAGGAACCTTTTTGAGCTGACTATGAATTTCAGGTTAGTCAAGATGGTTATGGATGCTCCACTCTCAAGTGCTGGGATACACACTTTTGAGAAAATGGATTCGTGCATTGACCTCAAACATGAGAAAGTTATTATGACAACTTTTCACCATTGCTGGTCTTTCTGTTTCTTGTATTTTAATAGGTTGGAGAATCTGCTGGAGACAGTAACACTTCTGACTTGGACTTTCTCTCTATGAAACCATATTCAGATGTATCTCTTGATATTTCTATGTTAAGTTCCTTGGGTAAGTAACTATCTATTTCCTCCATAGATGTCATGTTCTATTTTAACTGTATTTTAAGTCATATTTAAATGATCTTTCTGCTAACTCTCTTGTGCAGCAAACTAAATGGAAGTGTTCAAAGCCAGCCAGGTTGGATGGGGCTTTGAGCAGCCTGATCTAGTGGAAGGTGTCCCTGCCTAAGGCAGGGGATTTGGAACTAGATGGCCTTGAAGGTCCCTTCCAACACAGGCCATTCTGTTCCAGATAAGGAAGACAGATTAAGCTCTTACAGCTGTTTAAATACTGGGAGTCAGTTCAGTTTCAGCTGTTTCCCTGGGACACTTTCCTTCAACTTCCAATACTGCACAAATCTGCAGCTGTTGCTTTTTAGAAGTGCAAGGGAAAATGGAGAGTTGCGGTAATTTGTGTAGTAGACAGTGCTTGTGTTACTGAATTTTAGAACTTTTTTATAGTGACTTGGTAATTCATGGGTCAACGTACACATGCTAATTATGCATTTTGGTTGGTGGCTCTTAGGAAAAGTGAAGAAGGAGCTTGATCATGACGATAACCATCTACATCTGGATGAAACAACTAAGCTGCTTCAGGACCTTCATGAAGCTCAGGCTGACAGAGTGGGGTCCCGGCCATCATCCAATTTGAGTTCCCTCTCCAATACGTCTGAAAGAGACCAACATCATCTTGGTAAAGTTAGCTGTGTCACAGAAGTTGCAGTACTTGTGCTCTAATTGAAATTGGTTTAAACTTACATTTTAATTTATGTAGATCTTTTGGGGAAGCTACCCTGATGAAACAGTGTGCTGACTGATAGTGTTTTAATTTTTAAATATGCATGGCAGAGATAACTAGAAGACATACTTTTGACCTCTGGACTTAAGGACACCAATTGTGGTTACTTATTTTTTGATTAGGTGTGATTGAAGTAATTGTTAAGTAAATTGATACTCACTGGCAAATCCCTATAAGCACTTGCATTTAGTGTCCTTAGAAATACTGAGGACTATATGATGATTATTTTACTTCAGCATAGTTGTATGCAACAAGTAACAAGTGGGATTCTACGATAGCATTTCATTGTCAACTGTAAAATTGAGTGATAAGACAGGATAATAGTGTAACATACTGCTTAACAATTTGGTGCCATTTCTGAGAAGGTAAAAGATGTTGGATGGATGATACTTAGTTGCATTTTGTATAATTTTTCAACTCAGAGTAATAGCATAATGACTGCTCTTCCAAAAATTATCTAAATTACTAAGAATCTTGTGATTTCTTTTTCATAATCTCCTGTTTAAATATCATTTAAATGTCTGTCTTGTTTTACAAGTCTAAAAGGAACATGTGAAATAACCATGCTGTTTATATGCATAAATATCTCCATTATTTTTCTGTACTTTTAAAGGTTTTGATTTTTTTTTTTCCCATGTTCTACAGGAAGCCCCTCTCATCTGAGTGTTGGAGAACAGCAAGATATGGTTCATGATCCCTATGAATTTCTTCAGTCTCCAGAAACCTCAAATGCTACTAGTAACTAATCTGACATGTACTATATTTATTTTGTATTTTAATTGTATTATGTTTTTATAAAGTTTTTGTCCATGACAGAAACTGCATTTTTGTCCTCTTTTCTATGAGGATTGCTGTATAATATTATCATGTATACAGGATTAAACAAGCAAGCATAAAAAAACCCCCAAACCCAAACTAATTAGTGCATCATGTTATTAGCAATGTGCCAAGAACTGCTTTCAATTTGCTTGTTAAGGGAGATTGTTGTCTACTGGTGTGTATATCTTGACTGAAAAACAGCAAATAATGTGTTAGAAAAATTTGTATTTTATAGCAACTGAAAAGTGATAGTTTTCCCAGAATCATTTAAACAGTGTTTAAATGTTTCTAATGCAATTATCTGCTAGTTCTGTTCAGGTTTTAACCTGAACGTCTTCAAGGAGGAACAAAGAACTGCATGCATTGGGATCATTATTATGTTTTCCATCTCCTAATGCTAATAATCTGTAGAAATTGTTTTTAAACATTTCCCCATATTTTTAATCTTTTTTTTAATCACTGTAGAGAGCACTTGAGAATTACAGTACTTGGTAGTTGCAGTAAAATTCTCGTTACAAGACTTCTACCTTGGATTTGAAAAGTATAGATGTTTTTGTGATCCCTTGTCTCTTGAAACACAAGGAAAATATCATACTTGTATTTTTTAATATGTGTATATCTAATCGGATGGAAAAAATACTGGATAAGGTGTGCTTTTCAATAATTTCAAAATAAAACTTTTATAATACATCAATACTGAAACTGAGGGGTTCTGTACTATTGCTGTGTGCAAGCAGACAAGTGTTATGAATTTATTTTATAAATATTAAAAGTAGAAAAGCTGTTTTGATGTATAGCAAATACGTTGTTCTTGCCAGGGGAAAGTTTGCTTTCTTTACTAAGTCTGAAATACTAACGAATTCTGGGTCCGAATTTATGTGCTGCTTCAAAAGATAAATTTCATCATGCCACATGTAGTTATAAACAAAAAAACCTGTCAGCTTTTAGGAACCATCGAAGAAGTCTGTCAGGCATCAGATAACTGATGGCAAAGTCTTGATAAAGTCTAAAGAGGAAGATTGATTCATTCCAAGGAGGAGTGCTGAAGAAGGCACACAGCGCGGTTTTTCTGCCTGGGAGTGGTTAGGAATGTGTGTGGCAATGTGCTTGGGCTGCTTGGCTGCTCCTGCGTTCTGACTCGTCATGAGCATGGGTTCTTGGGAGCAACATGGATGATCTGCTGCACTGTGACAGTGGTGACTCTTGGAAAGGGTTTGCATGGACACAGCCTTGTGTCGCTCTGTAGCTTCCTAATACAATTTTAATTGAAAAGTGTCATTAAAACTAATGTGGTTTTGATCTCTAGTACAGTAGGTCAGTTGGTGAGGAAATCTTTATTGAAACACTTGCCTGTTGAATTGCCTGCCTTAGCTCTTGAAGGAAATTCCACAGCAGAATGTTTAAAATACTCCTTTAGAGGAATGTGCTGGTTTGTTTTGGGTTTTGTTTGAACTTCTGTGTGAAAACTGAAATAACATGCAGCGTCTTACTTGATACCTTGATCCTGGATTTCAGACAGAGCGCGTTCAAACTTTGTGAAATTGTGTAAATCAGCCTTTATGGGCTCCGTGAGTTGGTTGTATAAAAGGCTGGATGTTGTTTGCATCCCTGCCCTACCAGAAAGCACTTTGTGCCTAAGGAAGGTTTACTTATTTATTCAGCCTGTCTGGCCCTTAAGCAATGTTAGTTATGCACGGCAATCTCTAACTGCAGTTCTACTGGTGCTGGGTCTCCTTTCAATAGGCTACTGCCTGCATTCCCCAGGAAAAAAATGCTTTTAGGGCAAAACTTCTTCCCAGAAGCAATTGTAAATGTTTTTGGTGTCTTATAAGTGGCAGACATTCACTTGTAACATGATTGGGCTCACTAAATGCCTCAAGAAAAGCTTTCATTTTTCTTTTGAGAAATCTCATTCTACTATATTTTATAGAAAGATTGGGCTCTTGAGTTTCCAGCCTCTGGTAAAAAATGCTAAAATTTTAAAGTAAGTGGTTGAAGTAAGTTCTTTTAGTCACTTGTTTGTCACAGTGCATTTTTACAGATTCTCAAGCTGAAAGAGAATCTCTTGCTCCTCTTCCTTGTTTGTGTATGTGCATATGTTTGTGCCAGTGGTATGCTGTTGCATTTTCCAAATTATTCTGGTTTATTTCAAAAAAAGCCTTAGGAAGCAATTTGCCAGTCCTTTTCCTACTTACTTGAAGGGGAACAATTTCCTAAGCCATGTCTTATTTCCTCTTCTCTATGCAGATTGTAAGTTCATGTACATAGGAAAGCTTTTAAGTAACCAGTAAAGGCCTGTAATCTTACGGCCCTATTTCAATATTGAGAATTTGGAAAACTTGACTTAGTTCTGTGGTTTTATTTAACATACATCATTATTTATTTAATCCGAGATACACTAGAAAGGAATGTGTTTATCTGGTGGATATTTCATGTTTAGCTTATTTGGAAGAGGACTGTTATGTCTATGGCAAGCCACTTAAACCTGTAATACATGACATGGGTAACATCTAGCTAGGTGGCACCATATGTCAACAAACTTCGTGTGAGTCCCCATCAGTTTGAATATTTCTGATGCTGCCATTGAAATAGAGGTGAATTTCCCACGTGTTTTGTCAAATCAACCCAGGGTTTCTATAAAAAAATTGAGAAAATGAAATGCATTTTCCTATGTTTTCTACTAATAACTGCTGTTACAAAAACTGTATTGCACTAAGGATGTAAGCAATGGTAAGAGAAATCTTAGTTCTGTTCTTCCACAGGGTAGAAATACATCAGTGAAAATGAAAAATGGTCTAAATAACTGTGATTATTTTTTTCTCTTTTGTATGTCTATCATCAGTCTCATGTTTTAGCAGTTGTCTTCAATGGCAGCAAAGGGAATATTGAGACTGTTGCACACATTTCAAACATCTTTGTAAACAAGGATTCATCATGAAGCAACTGTCCTCCGCTGTCTGTTTTGAGATACACAAATATAGGGATAGAATTTACATGAAAATGTTAGGAAAAAGAAAAATCTAATGTTCCTCCCTTGCTGTTTATTAAAAATAGAAAAAGCACAAGGACACTTTTAAAGTGATGTAGTTCTTTTGCTTTCTGGCAGATGAATTGCTATGATGAGAGATTAATGCAGACGAGACCTGACCAGCAGAAATAACCTTGATTTCTCCACCCCTCCATTCCAGAGTGAATGGCTGGTCCTTACCACGCCACTCATTTTTGTGTTTGTTGCTTTTGCTGCTGTTTATCTACCTGGCTACAGCAGGATTTGGAGTCTGCACACCATTACTGCCCCATGGATGGAAACACGCTGCATTTTTCTGGTTTGGTATTTTTTACATTTCTACCATCCTTCTTGAAATATATTTTAATATAAATGCTGATCTGTGTCCTAATAAGGGGAGGGGAGAAAAAAACCCACCCACCTCACAGGGAGGGCTAGGGCATCTGCAGCAGATGACGTTTATTTCTAGCGAGTTTAAACTCTCACTTGAATAGTGGAGAACTCAGTTTATGTAGATCAGTTGGGTTTGTGTTGCAGGAGGGGGTGTGTGCATGTAACTAAATATTATGGTGAATTAAATGTTTAAAGATCCTTTAACTAGGTGGTGACTGGAAGTTAAGGGAGGGGAGTGAGAAGAGCCACAATTGTTTAGGAGCCAGGGAGCAATGCATCACGGCCGAACAATTTTTCCCAGACCAATCAAAAATTATAAACCACAGAAAGTACCCTCCTACATTTGAATTATAAGACTGGATGCTATTTTTGCAAGGAAAGACCCCTCAGAAGCAGCCTTATGGAAAGCGGAACACCCAGCTCTCAATTTGCTTATGGGGCGCTCAGCCCATCATTGCAGGACTAAAAACTGGTGAATCTGTAGTCCAATTATAAGCTAACACTAACTTTATTTTTAGAAGGATCAACTTGGATAATGTGAAACACCTTGTTTTGTGTTACGTTGGCTTCTTTGGCAATTTAGTACATTACAGAGCACAGTCTGAAGTTCTACATTATGTCCAAATAAGATTCTCTTCATTTTATGTGGGAGAGGGAGAAAGATTTAACAGCATAATGAGAAAGAAAACACTCATAGGCAGTATTTCATTCACTTTTTTATGTACAAAACATAGATTGTTGCTAGGAAATGGTAGGGTGTCAATGGAGCACTCTTATGACAGCACTGTAATTCTTGTTGAAACAGAGGTTGAGCAGTCAGCACAGCTGGAGGTCTAGTGCCTAAGGTTTTTTGCAATGCATTTAAGAAGTCTTAATTGTGTTCCTTCTTTCGCTTCTTTTGAACATACACTGGGAAAAACAGGTTGCTGATGAATATCATGCCTTTATGGATGAGTAATTAACAGCCTTGGTGAAGCTCTGATGTGCTTGCAGATCTGTTTTGTCAATCCTTTTTATCCTCTGTATTATCAGCTGAGGACTTGTGCAATAACTGTGTTGTATGCCATAACCATTTACAATGCAGGAGAGATCCAAGAAAGGAAGACAGAGACCTGTTAACCCCAGAGCACCCTGCAATTTTTGCTCAGCAACTCTTGAAAGAGACGACAGATGTCCATCCAGAGGACTTCCCATTTATCTCTCTGGAGGAGGAGATAGGTCTAAGCTAGGAAGACTTGAAGAATCTTACCATCTGTTGTAAAGCCTGATTTTGATACTATTTTCAAAAAATAGTTGATGCATACCCGCTGTAGAATGTAGTAAGAGATTTTAATTCTAACACTGACAAAAGTATAAAACAAAAGGCAGCCAAAACAGGCATTTCTCACCTATTCTCCAAAGTGTTTCTATGTTCTGGCTGACACGGGATTTAAATACAAGAAGTACATTTTTTCTTAAATTTCTGCGTCTTTTAAAAATATTTGAAGAATATTAAAACTTCTGTCTCTCTGCACCGGTCCCTTCTGAACCAGATTTTTTTCCTCCAGCTTAGCTGCTGTTCTGTTTCTGATGAATAATAACTTTGCCTAGACATCATAGGAAATAATTGCATTTGGGCACACAATGAGACTTCCTGGACTGGTGAAGAAAACACACCTTCCCATTGTCCTTGTGTTGTGTCAGTGAGCAGTCATTCTCTTCAAAATATTGGTAATTGCTGTCATGGTAACAAAACAAAAACATGGTGTGGCAACTATTTTCAGCTTGGCACATGTGATATCTCCTCTGGCTGTAAAACACTTCACTTTTTAACCAGGACACGTGTCCTCTGGTTTAAGCCGGACATGGATCATTTTTTTCTGAATAATGGTCCAGGTGTATGTGAGGTTTCATCTAGTGTTGTTTTGTCAGGGTTTTTTCAGGCAGATGGGTGGCAGGTTTAGAGGTGGGAGGGGAATGACAGGACAACCATTGCAGAGTGATCAGCTTATTCGTGGTACCTGTTTGCACTACTCCTGAACACCTCTACAAGTGGGATGGGGTTGGCACTGGAATTCTGGGGGCTCTGGAAATAACGAGCCCTTGTGTTCTTTAGCACAAGATGAACCAAGCAAAAACTGCTACAGCAGCTTCACAGGAAGGTGCAGTCACGTTGCAACTTTTAGGAAAACAGGTTCCTCAGATGGCTGTAGCAAAACAGCCAAGAAAACAGTGGGAAGGAAGGTGAGAGAAGCTGGCAGGGAGGGAACACCTTTGTGAGGAATGGGGATGAATTATGAACCAAGAGTGCACAGCTTTCATGTATGACTCTTTTCTTGGGCTTTTGTAATAACAATTTAATGGTAATTCATCTTTCTTTTTTTTTCTCTGCCTTCTTTGCACTGGCTAACAATGACTTGTAAGAAGTGTAAAGAGCACCCAGAAACATCCAACCCTGAGGAAGATACTTCATCTACTTCTGAATATTAGGGAGCATTTAATAGTAAAAGATTGTCTTAGGATGTAATTCTACTGAGCTGGGGAAGAAAATGGAGCTTGAGATTTTTTAGAGTGTAGAATTACTTCATGTTTTGAAGAAGGCATCCTGACCTTACCACATTTGGGTTTGATTCCAGGGAGGAGGATTCGAACATGTGGAAGAAAGAAGATTGTAGTGGAGGATTAATTAGTTCCTGATACTAATCATTAGATTTTCAATCCACGCAGTTGTGTGGCAGGTGGCAGGCTACCTAAAATTTGAGAAAGGGTGGACAGTGACATTTAGCTTTCAGTTAGTATGTATAAAAAAAAATGTCTGAAAAAAAAATGTTCTGCCTTCTTAATATTGAAAATACACTCATGCCAGCTGAGGGGGAAAGGTGCAAAATGAACATAGGACTAACTTGCACAAGAGGAAGATAACCTATGCTGGACAATTTCTTCTGTTTTCCCTTATTATCATGAATCTCTTACCAAGAAAACAAACATATTAAGTCATATGTTACAAAACTGTTAGAAGGGGCACATACTTGATCACAGTGTGTTCTCCTAGGAGTGACAATTTGTCATTAAAACACTTGATGCCTTCTTAATCTGCTTTAACATGTCACTGGTCCCAGTGTATAAATTATTAGATTAAGGAAACAATAAGTTCCAGGTTTTAGGGAGGGAGGATGAATTATTCTGATTTTTTTTTTTTTGATGGCTTGGTCATATTAACAAAACTTGATGATCTTTCATATATGTACTGTCATTATACATAAAAATTCCATATCTTTTATTAAGGCAACCTTTTACTAGAATTTATAAACTCGCAAGCAGAGAGAAGGTATTCTGCTCTTAAATGTTTAGAAGTGCTTTTCTAAAAATAACTTGGCTGCTTTGAGGTACAAAATTGATTAAAGCACTGTTTCTATGTATTGCATGGATTCCTGAAAACTTTTTTTAAAAAGTCTGTCACATTGTCTTATGTATAGAATTAGGCCTTGAAATGTACTCAAATTTAGTCATGTTTTTATCATACTTGTTAAACTAAGGCCAAATTCACAAATGTTACCTGTATTGAGTGTATTTTTCACTTTCCTTCAGTTACTACACTGTATCTTGGCTAACTTCCTTGCCTGATTTAGACAGTGTTAGAGGGTCTTAGTAAGGCAGTGCCTCCTGCTTGCCTTCCATGTTGCTGCCAAGGCAGTAAGGAGAACAAATCAATATATATTGACTGAAATGTAGGTGAGGAGCTGAAGGATGGAGAGTCCATGACTGTAAGACTGACTGAAAATATAGGGCACAGTAAGCAAGTCTTTCAGTCTCTGAGATCACATAAACACAGAAACAATGAGGTTGGAAAAGACCTCTGAGATCAATGAGTCCAACCTTTGACTGATCACCACCTTGTCAACTAAACCACAGCACTGAGTGCCACATCCAGCTGTTTCTTGAACACCTACAAGGATGATGACTCCACCACCTCCCTGGGCAGTCCATTCCGATGTTTAACAGCCTTTTACATGAAGAAATTCCTCTTGATGTCCAACCTGAACCTCCCCTGGGGCAGTTTCAGGCCATTTCCTCTTGTCCTGTAGCTTGTTGCCTGGGAAAAGGGGCCAACTCCCACCTTGCTACAACTTCATTTCAAGTAGTTGTAGGAGATTTGTATATTAGATGTTTGTACATTATACCAAATTACAATATGCTAAATGTAGGTTGGGCTTTTCTTTTTCCTCACTTCTTTTCAAGCAGCCAGTAGCCAGGCTACTTGCCATGCAAGTGCTTGTAGTAAGGGTATTTCAGACTTTGATGACCACAGTAAGGGACTGAATAATTGTGTGGAAGCCACAAATTACTGGTGTGTGTTTTACCACACCAGTTTATCAAAGAGAGATGCTCTCTCTCTTTCCAGTGGATAATGTCTTAGTTCTTGGCAGGGTTAAACACATTCACTGCAAATCAAACAATCCCATCAGCCTTTTTTCAGTAGTTTATGAAGAAATCAGCTTTGAAATTTTCACTTCCACATAAACGTCAGGAATTTTCAGCCCTTACTGTGCTTCCAGTTTGTTTCTAGTCTATCTGTAAATATCTTCAAGTTAGGTACCAACAACTTTGATTTGTTTTAGAATAATGTTAGCTCATCATTAGGATTTGGAGTTAATTGTTCTGGAAAGCAGGGACTGCAGAACTGACTTGGAAGCACAAGAAAAGTGATCAGATGGAATTGCTTCTCATAAATAAGTTTTGAATTCAAAACCTGGTCTTTTCCCTCATCCCCCTAGTCCTGCAAGTGGGAATAGGCTTGCTATTTTTATCTAGCATGGTTGTGTGTTTACCCTGCTAAGCAAAACTCAGTACCTTGTGAAAACTCATGGACTAGCACAAACTGTGCTGGGTTTGCACGCCAAGAGTTCACAGTCATCCCACCCCAGTTCTGAACAGAGAGGTTTACTTACAATGGTATGAGATATATTGGATAGGCAGTGTTGGGATGTATCTCCTTCATTCATTGGGAATTTTTCTTGCACTATACAAATATTTGTTCTGCCTCTTTTTCTGGAACATATATGAAAATATTTTTAAAATAATAATAGTAATAATAATAGCATTCCTGGAGCCATGGAAATCTTCAAGTATAATTTTTTTAGATGTCTTTAATCTTACCTTTAGCATGGTTGCAGAAGAAATATGAAATTTGAACTTCTAAATTTAGGTTAGCTGAGTGTTGAATAGATGTAATATAACAAAGCTAAAACCAACTGCTTGTAATTTCATGTATATATTTGGTTTCCACAGAGAAAAGTGGAAAATTTTCTGTATTCTTTGCTGATAGTATGCATGGTATTGGATCTAAAAATTTATACATACAGGGCTCATTCTTTATAATATTAAACTGAATGAAATATCTGCAATATTTGCAAAAATATGCAAATATTTTTTGAATAGCCATGTTTGCCTTTTTTTTCACTCAACTGAAGAATGCTAATCTAATAAAGAAAAAATTTAATATTCTGTCAAATATCCACAGGCAAGATTTGTATGAACAGCAAGACAGGTGAAATTGGTATCTTATGTATTCTGTACCTTGCTTGATCTTTTTTCTGTAAACATGGTGGACAAAATCCTGATCATTGTGAAGATGATTTGACAAAATTTGCAGCAGATATCTAGAATGCTCTTTTCTGTTCTATCTATTGCTGAACTATGAACAGTATGAGGAAGCTGGTCAGAAGAATTTGAAAACACCTAAGAGAGAGAGCGGGAAAAGATGCTGTATTAGGAGCCTTTGATACGGAAAACAGGGCAGGATATGCCTTGGTCTTCTTTTCACATTTAGTCTGAGTCATCTTTCTTGTGAACAACCAGATGGTGTTTCTTTCTCACTGCCTGTCCTCCATCTAAAGAGAGAAAGCAGTTGCCTAAAGTAATAAAAATCTCTAGGTTAACCATTATTTGAAGGATTGATGTTTGAAAAATCAGAGAGTCGTGTAGATCAGTAAGACTGTGGAAAGCAATTGATGCTGTTAT
>VZRJ01011993.1:193856-227403 GCA_013397565.1 Ptilonorhynchus violaceus | reverse complement strand
AGAGAAGAGAAGAGAGAAGAGAAGAGAGAAGAGAAGAGAGAAGAGAAGAGAAGAGGAGAGAGAAGAGAAGAGAAGAGAAGAGAAGAGAAGAGAAGAGAAGAGAAGAGAAGAGAAGAGAAGAGAAGAGAAGAGAAGAGAAGAGAAGAGAAGAGAAGAGAAGAGAAGAGAAGAGAGAAAAGTATTTTGGTAAAATAACAGTAGACAGTCACCCTTTTCTGCCGTGCTGTGCAAAGGCAGAGCTCAAATTATTTTATTGGAATTTACATTTTGACACTTGGAAGTGAAATTCTTCGAATTTGTTTGAGATCGTGTGGATTTGTACATTTCTTTGGAGATGTTTGGACCTCTGCCCTTCGGATAGTGTGCCTTTTGCTGCATATTGTACATGTAGTCAAACTCAGTGGGCACCACAGAGTCCAGAGAAAGCTGGTTCCATTTCTAGGTCACCCATTTGTTGGTTAATCCATGTAAATGGCCCCAAAGTTAAATATCTGCACCCTTAATTGTGTATACACAGGGTTGCATTTTGAAATCTCTAGACAACAAACACTGCACTCTGTTTATCAGGCACAAAAAAGTTCTACCTTTTGAAAATAGTGGCAGATTTTCCAATTTATGCTTTTTCATACCATTATATACTAAATGAAGCACTATGAAAGGTTCTTCTTTTGTGCTTTGAGAACAATCAATTTGAAGCTTGTAATATTTTTGAAGGTTTTGGGTTGTTGTTTTTTCCATTTTGTTGTTCTTTTACTGCTACCTCAGAGCCAGAGTTCTGAGGATTTTGTTCTCTTATCTCCTGGTCTTTAAACTACAGTGCAAAACCCATCCCACTGAACTCATACAATATGGGTTAAAGTGCTTCTGACATGAGACACACAGAAAACTTGTAACACCATTCCTGACAAATGAAATTATTGAATAACTTTTGGAGGATTAACATTTCACTCCTGCTTCTAAAGCAAAGTCAAAATCCTCTCAGTCATGACAATGAATGAATTAACAGCTGATGTGTGCAGAGGCTTTCTTAAGCGGTAATGTGTAGTTTCTGGTTTCAAATTATTTGCACCTTTAAGTCCTTTGTTTTAGGGTGTTTCCTTTGTCTTAGGGCTTGGCCAATGTTAATAACACGTAAATATTTTTACTGGCCTTTGAATTGTTAACTCACTCAAGCAATAGCTTAGCAACCGAGATAACATAGGAGGTTATCTCTAGCATTCTATTCTTACAAGTTACTTTGCTGCCAGAATTGCTGTGAAAGGCTCCAGAAAAAATCATCTCCTGGCCTGTGGTACACAGGGACTAGAACATTGTCGAAGTTTACTACTAGCCAACTGGCTTGCAGTGACTCATTATGCTATGCAGTAGTATTCTTTTTGTAATTCAGGATAGCCTTGTAAATTCATTTAACAATGAACTGAATTGAGGAAGTTATAACATTGTGGGTGTGATGAGCACAGAAATGCTCACAGATATTTGCACTAAATGATAAAGCTGTAGACATAATTTTCTATCAGTCTGAGTTAGCAGATTGTCATGGACGTGCTTTAACCGAAGCCCTGCAGAGCATGCGTGTGTGCGTCTTATGTCAGTATATGTAATGTATGTATGTACTTCAGACAAAGAATAATGCAAATAATTCTCCATTTTAAAGTGCTTCTTTTGCTGCTCTTCTTTGTGTTTTGTGTATTGGTTTGGGTTTTTTTGTTTATTTGTTTGGAGTTTGTTTTTTAAAGAAACTAGATCCGTCTATAATTTCATAGAATCATAGAATCCTAGAAAGGCTTCGGTTTGAAGAGACCCTAAAGATCATCTGGTTTCAAAACCCCTGCCATGGTCAGGGACACCTTCCACTAGATCAGGTTACTCACAGCTCCATCCAATCTGGCCTTGAACACTGTGAGGAACACAATTTCTCTGTACAACCTGTGCCAGTGCCTCACCACTCTCACAGTAAAGAATGTAATCCTACTCTTGTTTGAAGCCATTCCCTCTTTCCTGTCACTACCTGGCCTTGTAAAAAGTCTCTCTCTATTTTTTCTGTAGGCTTGCTTCAGGTCCTGGAAAGCCCAAGCTAGGTCTCCCTGAAGCCTTCTCTTCTCAACGCTGAACAATCCCAATTCTCTCAGCCTTTCCTCATAGGAAAGATGCTCCATCCCTCTAGTGGTCTTGGTGGTCCCCTCTGTATTTGACCCAACAGGTCCATGTCCTTCCTGTGCTGGAGACCCCAGAGCTGGATGTAGTGCACAAGGTGTGGTCTCATGAGAGTGGAATAGAGGTGCATTCCATCAATGCTTTTTTAATTGATGGAAAAATATAGACATACTTTCATTGTATGGCTTACAGATTGATCAGAGAAACACATTCTGTTTTCTGATTAAAAACTCAGGAGGGTTTTTAAAATTTAATTATTTTTCTACTCCTATGCCCAGGATGTAGATATCAGTATCTTGATAAACTAGAGTTGTGTTTTTGTAGAGTATTAGCTGTGAATCCCCCTTAAAAATTAACCACCATCTGCACTAACTTAAAATAGTTTTGCACTGTTACAGAATCAAGCAATATCTAGTGCACTAAAAAACCTGTAAAAACTGTAGCAGTTGTGAAAAAATATATGATTATGGTAAACCAGAGATTTATTTTATTTGCAATATCCAGTTCTGAAAGACGATTTGCAACAGTTCTTTTTTCTGAATGATATGATGGGTTATAGTTTGCTACTAAACATTTGCTAGGCTAATTCTGACAGGACGCCAGCACAACAGCGTGACCCAAGAAAGGGCTCCACAAGCACATGAAGTGCAGCACAAGGCTTTAGAAAATGTGGTCCCAGTGCTGAGACCAGCAGGGATCCTGGGGACAAATGATGCAGAAAAGGCTGAGGTACTCAGCGCCCTCTTTGCCTCAGCTGAAAGGACCAGCCTTCAGGAATCCCAGGCCTGTGAGACCAGAGAGAGCTGGGTAGTGTTACTGAGTGGACACTCAGTAATGAATGATTATGGCAACAGGGGGGAGGTTCCTTAAGACTGTAAGAAGGCAAATGCCATTCCTTTCTTCAAGAAGAGCAAGAAGTAAGATCCAGAGCACTACAGACTGGTCAGCCTCACCTCAGTCCCTGGGAAAGTGTTGGAGAAAATCCTCTTGGAAACCATTTCCAAGCTACTTAAGGACAAGAAGATGATCGAGAGCTGTCAACATGGATTTACAAAGGTGAAATCACACCTAACCAACCTGATAGCCTTTTACAATGAGGTGACCAGATTGGAGGCATGTTGCTAGTGGTGTACTCTAGGGATCAATACTGGGTCCAGTCCTGTTTAATATCTCCAGTGAAGGTGTGGATGATGGGGCAGAGTGAGAAGTTTAGCAATGTTGCAGATGATACAAAACTCTGAGGAGTGGGTTACGCACCAGATGGATGTGCTGCAATTCAGAGGGGCCCTGGCAGGCAGGAGAACTGGGCAAAGAGGAACCTCATGAAGTTCAATGAGGGGAAATGCAAAGTCCTGCAGCCTGGAGAGGAATGACCCCCTGCACCAGTACGTGCTGGAACCGCACTAGCTGGAAGGCAGCCATCTGTGTTCTCGACTGCATAAAACATCCTTGTCAGTACTGGTGAGACACACCTGGAATGCTGTGTATGGTTCTGGTCTCTCCTAGTTCAGGTGAGATATGAAGCAATTCTGGCACACACTGGCAAGGATGATGGGGGAATGGGAGGATCTGTCATATAAGCAGAGGCTGAGAGAGATGGGACTCTGGTTTGGAGAAGTCTCATCAGTGTGTGCAAACATCTGACAGGAAAGTGTTGAGTGAGCCAGATTCTTCTCAGCCTAGTGATAGGACAAGAGAAAAAGGGCACAAATTAAGACATGTTTTATCAGTTCCTTAGGTTTTATACTCTGTGTTGGGCTGAACCACATACCCACTTCCCCCATGCTTGTCTGGCTACCACAGGAAGACTTTACTCTCCACTAGTCACCTCAAGGTATACAACTCAATGACCCACTGCTACACTCATGTATCAAGCAAACAATATCCTCCAGTGCCCTTTGTGTTAAGTTCTGCTCTTGTTTTGCAAAAATTTGGGATCATTATTTACATACTTCCTGAGATAATTTTTCCTTTTAGTCATCTCCTCTGATAATTTGTCTATTCTTGGAGGGTTTGGGCGAGTTACAGTGATTGAAGAACAGAATAACTAAACAGCAAGGAAGAATAGTCAGTCACTCAGTAAAATGTCAGAGCTGTCATGTATCGGTCACCTTTCCTGTGTAATTTTGCTGCTGTACTGCCAGATCTCTTTTGCTACATTCTGAGCAATTTACTCTCTTTAGTAGTGTTGTGGGTTTGGGTTTTTCAGGGAATTTTCTCCCATCCGTTACCTGAAAGGAAGATGCTGGGGTGGGGGGATTGTCCGGGAAACAAATAGGGGTAATTAAGACACAAACGAAAGGGCCATGCACTGTCACATACCATGGTAACTGCTTGGCCAGGGGAACGAGATTTGGGAGTTTTGGCCGGGGAGTGAGGTCTCTGGCTGGGGGGGTTTTCTCGGGAATTGCAGTACAATTCTGCGAGAAGTGTTGGGGCTAGCTGAGACTTGGCTGGGAGGGGGAGGCTGACCCCTTCCTTTTTTTTTTCTGCCGGTTGATCGGGGAGAATGGTCATGTATGTTGCAGAGGGCGTTTGGCTGCTCTGGGGATATTGCTACCCTTTAGTTCACTGCCCTGGCTTTGCTTGTCTCCACTGCTCCAGCCAGCTGCTCCGGGTTACTGCTACAGTCCAGCTCGTCACCCAGCGTGGTACCGAGACCGGCTGCTCCCTGTGAGCTTTGCAAGGGGAGCCATCTCCCATGGTTCCCCCTCGCCCGAGCTCTCACCACCCCCTCCTGAGATTCCCGAGCCCTCGCTGGAGCACCCCTGAGGCCACGGGGGAACCATTGCAGCTCCTCTGCCTCACCAGGAGCCAACAGCTCCTGCCAGGTATGGTCGTAACTACACCAAAGGGGAAATTGCCTGACGGGCGGGAAAAGGCTGTTATTGGGTTTCGGGTTTTTTTGTTGCTGCTGTTGCAACTATTAGTCTGTCTTGTATTTTATTCATATATTTATATATTTATATATTCTCGTAAAGACTGTCATTCCTTTTCCCATATCTTTGCCTGGAAGCTCTGTAATTTCAAAGTGATAATAATTTGGAGAGAGGGGGTCATCTTTCCATTCTGAGAAAGTTCCTGCGTGCCTTGGCAGATATCTGTCTTTTAAACCAGGACAAGTAGTTTATTTTAAATTTTTATGTTAATTTATTTACTTTTAAGACTTCTTAATGAACTCTGAATTCTTATGATTTTGTATATTCCAAATTAGGAAAAGTATTCTATTTGATAATATGCAACAAATGTATTTTAGACATGGGATATGGGGATGTTTGAAACTAACCAAGCATTGCTAATATTTTCCCAAAATGGAGTTTCACTGGCTGACTATTAGATTATATAAATTGATATCAATTTGCATTCTATAGCAAACAGAATCAAATTAATTAAATTTGTTCAATCCCTGATCTATGAACATGAAGAAAAAAGCTTCAGTTTAGACAATGCTTAGTTTCTTAAGGAAGTGGAGTGGTGGTGCTCTGTGGGATGTGGGGGAGAATAAGAGAAAGATAAGAAAGAAGTTATTCAAGATGAGATTTATATATATCCCACACACTTGTATGAAAACTCAGCGTAAAACAAGATGTTTTATTACATTTCTAAACCAAATCAGAACTAAAAATAACTTTTTGTAGTAAAATATTCAGTTGAGGACATGAAGAAAACAAACCGTGAAACTGTAAAGTCATGACTTTTTTCACTGTAACAATTTGTTTTCCAAGTTTAACTTATTTATAGTAAATGATCTTTTTTGACCTGGTTGTTATGACTTTCTCTGTGTTGTAAGGATTTCATGTCATCAGTTCAAGATTTTTTCTGTCATTAAATAATAATTTTAAAAATCCCTTGTCAATTGGCATTTCCTTCTAGAAATCAGAGTTTTAGAGCTCTTGAGTGCTGGCAGAGCTGATGGAGATCATCAGCACATTTTAATTTTGTTGATTTTGAGGTACAAGTGCATTAGAGGCTCTTCAAGGGTTCCTTGCTGAACTGCTAGCTATATCTGGGGCTGGTAAAGACAAATTCTCAGGAAAATCCTCAGCTGCAGTATTGCAAAACACTAAAACTTAACAATCAAACTTTGTAGGAAAAGTCAAGATGTAAGATAAGAATTTCATATAAGTGTGTGGCTAAAACAGCATACAAATGTATGTTTTAAAATGGAAGTTTTGAATAAAAAGAGATATAGCTGGTAATATATCAGCACAGAATTGTTTTTAACTTATTAGTGTTTCACTAATCCATGCAAGGAGAGAATTTGAAATTTCAAACTGAAAGAGAATGGGGTTTAGGGAAGTTTTTATTTTAATTTTTATTTTATTTTGTTAATTTTTATTTTAATTTGTTAAATTTTTTTTATGGAAAGTGGAAAAAATAAGATCTTAGATTAACTGTAAATCAACCTTTTGTGTTATTTGACTTAAACTAAAAATATTTAGTTTTTATTTAGATACCATTAAGGTTTTATGATGGTATTTAAATAGAAATGTAAATTTAAAGCAAAGTTCAGGTTCTGTGAATTGTTCTGGTATTCTCTCTTCCATTAAACAGAAGGAATGAAATTCCACTCTTAAAAGTAAATATATTCCCTTTCATCCCTTTCAATATTCAGTTTTTCAAAGGTTTAACTTTGATACAACCTGAAGCCAGAGGTGGGAAAATTATTGCTTTTCCAGACAGGAATGGTAGAATTTTCTTGCAAGCTGTGATTTTTATCATTTCTACAGCCTAGCATTCTGTTTTTGTAAATAAGGTTTACAGTAGGCTTGAGGAAGAAAATAATTATTTTCAACGCTTGACAAAAGTTGTGATGCTTACCTTTAGTTTTATACCATGTGCTACATGAAAAACTTACATAGCATAGAGAAACAACCCATCTGTATTTTCTTTCCTTAACCTGATGCAGCATTTTGAAATGAACCTAGTAGGAAACATGTGCATGATTTCATTATAACTTTGTGATCATTGCACAAAACAATAAAGCAATGAATATTTTTAATAAGACCAGAAACCTTAATTGCTTTAAGATTTTTTTCCCGTTGCTATAGTGATTCTGAGAAAACTCTAATGCAACAACAGAAGCAACTTCCTGCCATGGAAGGAATCCAAAAATCAGAACAAAAGCCTCCTACAAACTGGACGTGACGTCCTGGTTTGTTATCATTCAGCATACGTCTTAGTAAATTAGCAACCTTTCCTAGTTCTAGTCCTAGAATGCTTCTTGTCTAGGAGGGAGAGACCAGGTAAGTGTATTTCTGGGGGAAAGTGTTCAGATCTTTCACTGAAACTTCCAGTTTTACAACAGTTAGTGGGCAACTGGTTTTGACATATGTTCAAAAGGCATGAGACAATTACACTCTTCTTCAACAGTTTAATCTTAGAGAAAAATGCAGTGTGCCCCTCTGAATAACTTCTCCTGATGAACATTACGGATCTTATTTTCATTCCTTCTCTCTTCTCGTGTTGGAGGTTATGTCCTTTTGCCTGCTGCTTGAGAGAATGTCTGAGATCAGGGGCACAGGAATACAACATGGCAAGGAAGGGGTGGGGGAAAAGCAAGTTGTTTGACAAATAAACTCTCCTAGTTTATTTGTCTCCCAAACAGCAGCAGGAAGCCAAGCCTTCCAGGTCTTAGCCACATGTTTGTCTCATATTAGGCCATCTCTTTTGCTGCTGCAGGAGCAATTTAGACCCATTCTGCTCATCCTTAGAACAGCTGCTTTTAGTTTTGCCTATGCCATTGAGAAATCTCAAGCCAGTTTGGAGGCAATTTAATGAGGATGCAATAATAGGACTGACATCATGGATAGGCAGTTTTTATGTTACTAGTTCTATGACAAACTGAGAATTATTTTAATTTTATGAGAGACATGTCCATGTTTTGGTGAAAAGAACAGATTTGCTTTTCAAAGGGTTAGGTATTGTTTGAGGAATAATTTCTAAAAGTCTACAGCCACACAGGAAACATGCAGGCATAATGTCTAGTAATTTTCTGTGTTAAAAAATCAAGTCTGAAACTGTCAAACTATACTCATATCTTTAATTAAATACCTTCTATAAAGGGTAAGAGAAACATGGAAAATCATCTGTGTATTAGCAGAAATGTTAGAAAGGTGTACATCCATCTTCAGAGAACTTGAAGCTAAACATACCAGTCACAAAAGTAAGTGACACTAGTCTTCTAGGGCTTTTTTGCCCCTGTACCTACAGTATCAGAATGGTTTGACACAGGTATAAATATTCTTCTTGGCTGCCTTGGCACAGAACACTGGACTTGTGGGCAGCAATGCTGAGAAAGATGCTTGTCTCAATAACTGCAGGAGGAAGAGGGCAAAATGTTAAAGCTATACAAAAGCATCCTTGCACCCAGGCAAAGGAGAGTGGGAACAAATCAGAAAGTGTGCTCAAAATTTAGATTAAGTTTCGTGTTATTCTTAGCAGAAAAAACAGTAGCAGCACTACAGGAAAAAAAAAAAGTATGTTTTACATACATAAGATTTACAAAAAAGATTTTGACAATCCTTGAGTTTGGCACAGCCTGGAAACACATTTTTAGCCTATGCAAAAGATTTCAATGGGCTTCTCAGCCTGAAGAAACCACCTTATACCACACAAAATGAAAGGTGTTGATGAGCTATGGCAGGCAATTTAATTACAGAGGTATTTTCCTAAACACTGCTCTTAGGATCTGTAGTGACTGTTTCATGACAAAGGTATTCCAACAAAACAAAATCTTTCTAATCCCAGAAGACTCGTTTTGTTTGTTCTTTATTCTGCTCCTGGGTATTGGCAAGTGTTTGAAATTTCCTTTGTTAAATTGAAGGAATGTTTCACAAATTTTTCTGTTTTTCAGAAAGAGAAATTGTGTGATTTGCATCAATTTTTTCCTACCCTGCCTAGTCCAAGACATACAGAATTGAACAACTTCTTTAAAATGAGAAGTAAAAAACCACAAAGAAGTTTTCCATACCAGCAGTGTCAAAACACTGCCATATGAGATGCTCAGCTCTCCACTGTCATGTTAGTATTTAAAAATACATATTTTAAATCTGTAGAACTATAACAGGTTCTGCATGTTCATCATACCTCTCTCCAGATCTTTGATTCAAGATTAAAATCTAAATGTGGGAAATAGTCTTCATTCTAGAAACCCTGAGCATAAGGTTTTGTAAATGCCCTTTTATCCAGAACATGTTATTTTAACTTTGAAGTTGCAGTGAGTGCTTGCATAGGTATTTTCTGTAGTGTGAACAAAATTCTGAGAGGAAAAGGTTCCTTTTATAGCCTGCATTCTGGTTCAGCATTGTTTTGTTCACCTATAAATTCCATGTGGCTTATGGGGAGCAGGGCATTGTTCCCCCAGGAGATTACAAATGCCTATGTAAAGAAGTGGCCAAACTTGTTTCTTGAAACCTGGGTTGCTGTAAAAGATAAGAACTGTCTTGGTCGTCTCCAATTTTGGCTGGAGGGTGTTGAGATACACTGTGGGTGTTTTTGTGCACACTCACCTAAACTGAATGTATTTTAGCCCACGCTGAAATGAAAGTACACTTCAATCATTGATAGACATAATAAGTAAGAGCTTTGAGCAGCTTTAATTTAATTCTAAATTAATGGATTTAATTAATTAACAATTTGAATGGTAGGAAGGCGTGGCTGGCCAGGGAGCAACTGGTCCACTTCTCTGAGCCCTGATTCCGGTTCCTACATCCTGTTCTGCTAACAAACAAGATCTTTAGATCACAATCCTGAGTATAAATTAAGATCTAATCAGAGTAGGTGTAAACTACTTTAGAAGAGTGTTTAAGTACTGAAACTTTGCAATTACAAAATTCTTATGGAGGCATCAGGCACATTTGAGGGTATCCTGTAGTTCAGTCTGCCTTTTTTCCTGCTACTTTTCATACTCCACATGGGTACGGTGATGGTACCAAGGAGATCAATTTTCTATGTTATGAGGATACATACTGGGTTTCTCTGCTTGACTTTAAGTACCAGAAGAGCCATTTCAGTCCCTTCTGAGTCTCAATTAAACTTCACGTAAGACAGAGAGAGTGATCATGTAGCCACATAAGCTTTGTTGCCTTAATAAGAATAAGAAGTGAGACATTCTTTCCATGATGAAAAATTGGTGGGACCAGAAGTAGACATTTTTGTTTGCTTATTTTAAAGAGGGACCCATGCATGATCCATTCCAGCATCTTTAACTCAGGAAGTAACTGCTGTGGGAATGAAGAAATGCATTTGTACCTCTGTCTCCCACATTAAAGGCTGTTGTCTGCAGCCAGACCACCACCAAACGGATAGCTGAGTTTCCTGTGTTAATTATCCCTAAAATATCGGGAGTTTTTAGTGGTTGCTGTGTTGAGGAGTACATTTAGTGCCCATAGCTCAGTGTGCATCTGCAGTTGGGGCTGCAGGTTGGGCCCTGGCTGTGGGAGCCTGAGCCTGAGGCAAGAGGCCATGACCTGCCCAGGGACCTGTGGCCCAGCCAAGTGACTGAGAGACCCAGCAGGAGATGATGACTCCAGACTTTCTCAGACTGTGAGGGTATAAAAGCCCAGGGCTTCCTTTGTCCAGTGTCACTCCTTGAAGACACCCCACTCAAGCTGTTTTTTTATTATTAAGTTATTGCAGCAATATTGAGTTACTTTCAGGATTGGGACATCTGAGACTTTCCTAAGGGAAATCTGCGGTTGAGCCAGTAAAGGAAACCTGGTCTAACTGTGTGAGTGTCGGGTGTGTAGCTGCAAACGGGCCTCAGTCCCAGCTCAGGTGGTGCCCCAGCAGCTCCTGGCTGGTCAGACAGGGAAGTCTCCTTAACTCCTCCTTTGACCATCCAACTGTTCAAATGAAATTATCTTGTAGCGTTAGAAGTTTTAGTGGGTTCCACAACACTTTACCTGTTATCAGTCACTTTTGCCACATACATGGGCAAAAACTGCTGGCTGAGTAGAATGGGGTGGAGCAAGTGGATATTTCAGTGAGAAAGCTCTGGAGGTACCAAACTAAGAATAAGGTAGCGACAGGTTCATTTGCAGGGTTTTTCCTTTAAATTTCATTCCTTAACGTTCGACTGCCTTTTCAAAGCTGATAAGGTCTGCAAGGGGCTGCAAGTCCTGATGAACCCCAGCCAAACGCTATTTTGAGGAACAAACAGTGCAGAAGTCACTGGCACATTTTGTGCACTGCTGAAGTGAACAGAATTTGTCAGTGGGTTACGGGCTGCTTTGAGTATTCTCAGTTCAAGACACTTGGACTGGATAAGAGTCTGGAGTTTAATTATTTTTGTCACCATTTTGATGTCTGTTTGGATATTTACACTATTACTACATGACTAATGTCGTGTAACAGCCATAAGAGTGTAAGGAAAAAATTTACTTTCTGCATTGCCCTGCATTTTGTAATCTTTGTATTTGTTTTGACAGGGCTTTCTGCCAAGCTCTAAGTGGCTGGAATATTCACTGAACTGAAAATTGCTGTCAATGTTTGTTTAAATACGCAAATATTTGTTGTAAACACCTGTGATAATTGGTTAACTGTAGCACTTCATGTAGGATCTGCTGAGATTAAGGACAGTTTACACTGGAAAGACCTTTTTAAAAAAAAATTAACAACAGCAACAAAAGAACAAACCAGAGTAACTTCCTTTGTTTTCTAATGTCTTTTCCCTTTAATTACTTTTATAGAAATTACCGATGTCTCTGTTTTCAACATTGGATCTAGAATGAAAATTATATTTGATAATTTTTTTCAAGCATTTCTTTTCTGTTTGATTTTTTTTTTCCACTCAGGTACTGTGTGAGTCAGATCTGTGAGTGCAAGATGTGGATTTCTGGCAGTATTTCAAATAAATACGTCATGGAATCATCTATTTGTTGTTCAACTGATAGCACTCATGTTTTCCACAAACCAAGAAGTAAATGAGCACCTTTAAAGAATTTTGGTGAAAAATCCTGAGATGGAGTAGATATTGGTTTTAAAGGCTGTTTTTGGGTTTTAGCTGGTTTTCAGGATTCTTCTCATAGCATACTTACATATACTTCAGAAATATTGCCCAAAAATTAGATAAAAGCAGAATGGCTTATAAAAAAATGTGGAGTCATTGAAGTGTAGATTTTATCATTCCAGAAGGAGTTAGAGAAGTTTAAACTACAGCCACCCAACAAACAGCTGAATTAAGGTGTGTTCAGCAGTTTGAAGGTATGTGTCATATGGATGTCAAAACATCTTTGTGTGGCAGCTGTTGGAGGCTATTTCTTCTTTAGAGGGAAAGGCATCTGGCAAGTGAAGTACTGTACAATATAATTGACCAAGCCTTTAAAGAAGACAAAGTTAAATCTGAAAATGAAGATATGTTATTTTCGGTTGTGACATTTATTGATACTTGTTCAAATAGAGACTCATCCAGTTGTTTGTTATGAACAGTTCTCATGAATAGTCAGATGCCATCTGTAAAGCAGAGCAGTAATGAGGACCATTTACTTTGACATTTTTCTTAGCATTGTTCTCAAAAGTAGCCTTTGTCCTATACCCTCTGGGACCATATGCAGTTGCAAAGATAAATAATGCAAAGAATTATTTATTAAGAGCATGAAGTAAAATTAGCAAGCCAACAAATGTTATCACAAATTTTTCAAGGGAGGTCAGAGAACAAACAAATATTTGCTTGCAGTTTTGTTAGATTTTTTAATGAACTGTTTATTGGTGCATTGTATTGTGACCTATTTAGGTCGCGGTGTGTTTCTACATAGCTGCCCTTCTTTACTGGTTCATTAGAAATGCTAATTTTCTCTTGTGTACACACATACTGTTTCTCACAAAATGCTGCAGGGGATATTATACTTCCAAGGGACCAGTTTGACAGACTTTTTGAATGATTGGGGTTTTCTGCTGAACAGTGTCTGTAAGTGGATTGCTGTGGAATGTATCCAAAGATAATGAAGATTTCTCTATAATAATTAATAAAAGGAGTCCAGCTAACTGTCCGTGCTTTGTGTGTTCCCACTTTGTGTGTTCCTGATACAAACAAATGAAGAATTTTTTAAAGGCCTTGTAAAAGCACTAGCCTCTCTTCTGCACCAGCCCCTGATGGCTTACCCTTCACTTACTCAATTGTTTGGGTTGTGTTTACTAGTCATTATTGACCTCTTTGTTAACATAGCTACTGTTGACATCACTCCTTATCCAACAGAGATAAGGCCTTGTGTTCTGTTGCATTGTTACAGGGCAGCTCTCCAAGTCCAAATTGTTCATCTATATTTGAAATATTTGTCTTTAGAGCTTTGTAATGAGACTTGTTTACATGGGGGAGGGGAGGAGAAAAATCCTTCTAAATGAATGCAGTAGTGTCAGTATAAAACCCCACAATAATTCAGTGAAATAGCAAGGAGAATGTGTTTTCCAGCTGCTGTTTGTAGATCCTGTTGCTAGGGTGCTTGATATCACAGAGTATAACCCTGTCCCATGGTTACGGTCTGCCTATCTTTGCTTTTCTTGACAACAAGGTTAAAGACTATACCCTCATCACTTATCTGATTAGAACCGGCTCAGAACATTAATGCTAAGAGAAAAAAAATCTTATACAGCCCATGTAATCATCAGGATGTTGGATTTCATTAATGAACTGCTAAACCCGTGAATTACTCATTGGAGGGGTGGACATGAAAATCTGCCTTGCTTGCTTTCATTTTATTGACTTTAATTAGGGGAAACATGTCCTTCAGTGTGATAACTTGCTCCTGTAAGAACAATGTCTTCGCAGAAAAAGGAAGCTTTTGCTCTTTAGAACAAGGCTGACTGTCTGCTTCTTGCATTAGAAGAATCAGCCATTTAACCATTTAGTCACTGGATAACCACATCATACATTTCATTGCCCTTATCTGTGCTGGTAGGTTGTAGAAGACTGCTCCTTCTCAGTTCACTCAAACATTGCTTTGGTACTGGTTAGGGAGTGTCAAAATGTGTCCTAGGAGCTGCAGAAAGCAAGCAAGCAAGAGCTTTTTTCTGGAAAAGTCCCTATGCTTTGTGCTTGAAACAAATAGGACAAAACAACAACAAAAAGGCAGACGGTAACACATTAACACCTGTGTCTGGAAGAAAATAAAGCAGAGGTCAGAGAAAATGTCACAAGTTTATTCACAAGTTACCAAAATACTCCTTTGGGCTTTTGTTCTTCTCTACTTGGTAATTATGTCCCATGTCTTTGATATCTCAGCATTGTTTGCTCATGAGCTGAATCAATCCTCCCCTGACCTCATTAGTCCAGCTGTTGGCTGTATTCTAAGCTATGTGGCTGCTTAGTTGCATTTGACATGTTGTTCTTTCTTTTTCTACCAGCAGTCAGGACCAGAACAGCTCATAGGGCTTTAAACTCCTAAAGAAATCCAATCGCTGATAGTCTGGGCTGTAAATCCCCTGGCTTGTTATAATCCCTCAGTGTAGCGACATGTACAGTACTTGAAACTTTGAAAAGCCAAGACTGTGGCTGTTATAAAGCTGAGACAGATATATATACAATTGGCTTTTTAAAGATGGGATATTTTGATTAAAAATGGTTTAGTGAGTTTCTCAATTTTTCATTGCATTGATGCATTGCCATTGAGATACAGAATTTTCATCAATAACTTAGCCTGTTTGAAAGATACTATCTCAAAAGGAAATTCTGAAAAACATCTTTCATTTGCCTTGCCATGGCTCCTCTATTCTGGGAACATATTGGCCCCAAATTAATGGTTTGTGATAAAGCAATCTCAGGGTTATTCTTGGTTTTTTGGGTGAGTAGCAAGTGTTCTAGAAACGGCTGTTGAGGATTATTTGTTTGTTATGCCTCTTTGGCTGTGCTTTCTCTTTTTTCTGCTTATGTTCAAGCACATGGGCAAGAATGAAAAATTAAGATGCAGATGGTCATCTGCTGGTCACCTTCCAAGAAGTGACTTTCTCCACTTGGGGTAGGGTAGTTAATCTGCTCCATACGATTGGTATAAAGGACAGCTAGTATGAGACCAGCTAATAAAGTTTATAGTTGAGAATCTGCCATACGGAGCACGTTTCAGTTCGAGAGCACCATTGATCAGTTTGACTTTCCATTTGTTTGGGCAACTAAAACATATTGAAGGGATGAATAACAGGCTACAGTCATTATGTGACCTACATATGAATGACCAAACAGTGTGGTCCCAGTTTCAGTGGGGACTTGAAAGAAAAACTCTTTAATGGACAAGTACAGGGTCCAACTTCCACCATCCTCAGTAACTTATCAGTCTCCTGTTTTAGATAAATGTAAATTACCTGTAAATGAGATCCAAACATTCCCTTAGCTGTATTGTATTAATTATAACGATGTTGCAATATGAAGGTAAATTTAAAATTTACATGACCAGCGCCAAGGAGGTAGAATATTAGTCCAGGAGGATCATTCTCTGGTTTGACAGGAATTAACTGAAGAGTATCAAGGAACACCAAACTGAGTGTTCCACCTGACAGATGCTCTAACCACTCCTAATGTTCCAGTATTCATAGGCCTTTTAAAAACTCCTCTGAAAAAGTATAGTTGAAAAAACCACCATCAAACACTAAGCAGTTCTGTAAGAAGACTACTGAAGTTTTAAGTTCCTATAATTTCCTTAAAATCCTTAGCTTTAAAATGGTCCAATTCCTTACAACCAGTCCTGTGTCAAATCATATGTTAACAGAGGTGTTAAATTACCAATTCCAGTTCTGAAAGAGTTCCTGTCTGTACAGATGTGGCTAAAAATAGCTGACATTACCAGTTCTTCATCTTATCAGGAATTTGTTTGTCAAACTAAACCCTGGATGTGAGAGAGTCCATACCTGTTCCTATATGCTCATGCTGCCAACATGACTGTTCTGTGAAATTCCCTGGTTTATCAGTTGGATTTTCTCTTCCCATGCCTGTACCACAATTTTCTTCCTTGTTTAACTGCTGCTTGTAACATTCTGTTTACAAAAGGTCCTAAATTTACTGGGTCTGTGGATGATCCAGTATATTTACTGCCTTGTTCAGCTGCAGCTTTGCCTAGCTGAGTCTTGAAAACTTCCAGGTTTGGAGATATCAAACATCTCTGGCAATCTGGCTACACAATGCCTCCTATGACAAGCTTGTTCTGATACTTTTTCTAACTTCCAGCATGCAAACGATAGAGCAAAACCTGTGTATTTCATCTTGGAACAAGTTCATAGCTCTAAAATAGCACATAAAAAAGCAAGACATCTGTCTTCAAATGATGTCTAAAGCTTTAGCTAGCATATTTTAAAGGGAAAGATGTGGGACTTATTTCACACCAATATTTATCCAACTAAACAAGAATTTGCACCAGGTTGAAAAGTGAGCATATCACATTATTTTGCTAATTTCTTATGGTGAAAATCCAGCAATCCTGAAAATAAGTAAGTAATTTACTTTATTTTGTCCTACCCCCCACACTTGCTGCCTTTTTTTAGAGAATTTTGCAGACACACTCATGGCCATCCCTCTAGGACTGGTTTGAAAGACCATGCAGACTTCCACAAGAACGCTATTAATGCCCACCGATAAAGGGTTGCTCTATAAAGAACTGTATAGATCATGAACAAGAGTCTGAAGCCCTCAAGCAGATTTAACTTAAGAGATATTGTTGGGTAAAGCACACTCTGTTTTTTAATTTGTGAGATACTTCTTCACTTCCCCAGCTCCCCTTTTTACCCAAAATTCTTGCTCACACTGCCTTTGACAGAAGTATCATCATTTGTGCTGTGCTGTACGTTCTTTGTCCTTAGAAATGACAGAAAAACTTCATCAAGCTCTGTCAATCCCCTTCAAGTCACTGTGGGAGAGAAAATTGTTGCCTTCTATTTGCAGTCTGTGTCGTCTTTGTGGGTTTAGTGGGTCTTTTTTCATGAATTCTGTGGGGAAGTAATAAGCATGGGTTTGTATGTTTATTTTATTTTGAAGATTAGTATGCTGAGGGCATGATGAAGCAGATGATATTCTCTGCTTTGTTGCCTTTGGGAAGGACTCAGACTGACACAGACTGGCAGACAAACAGTTTGTTGGAACGGCAGCTTTAGAGTATGACATAATGTGCTTTCGAATCACTTCTGAGTTGGGTCAAAGGAAAGAAACCTGAAGGATTGATCACAGACAGAGGATTTGCCTGCTGTCAGGCTGCCGACGGGCTCTGGCCTAGATAAAAGTGGAACTGTGGCTGTTTTCTTTCCAGTAGTACAAAAACATTTAAAGAAAGGATCCCACCTCCAATATAAAGTGCGCTTTGGCACTGGTTCTAGATCAAGCTCCATAACCTTGTCTGTTCTCACCTAAAGCTTCATTTTACTTTATTTGTAAGCTTAGTCTGGTGAATAATTTTAGTGTGGGTGAGCAACTGAGAAACTCTACTAGAAACTACTTAATTCCTCTGCAAATAATGCAGCAACTATTAACATGTCTGTAAATTAATCCCTTGTGGCTTTAAAAGTGAAACAGTTGTGGAAATCAAGCTCCTATGAGAAATGCCCAGGTGGTGCTTTGCATTTTGCTGATTCTTCTGTAAAACAGCTTTCAACTTTATTGCTAAGCTTTGACTGTATGTTGTAACTTTTTGTTAGCATAATTATGCTAAATAATTAGCTAAATTGGCTAAATGCTAAATATATCAGGAGTTCGACTCAACGATCCTTGTGTGTCCCTTCCAACTTAGCATATTCTGTGATATAGCCTCCTAGGAGAAAGTAGCATAGATTTTCCTAATGGCAGGTGATATGGCAGTGGGAGGTAGTGTTTTCAAGAGCAGAGCTCTTACCCATTCTGTGTTTTCACATGAAGCTAAAAAGTTCGTGGAAAAGTGCTAATTTCCATGGCATTTTTCATTCTCATTTCGGGTCAGGATTCACACCTTGGTGTGCTGATTGCAGCTTTGCTTTCCCTCTGAAGTTCAATTCAGAGCTCTGATACTCCTTTGTACCCTACGGTATTCCCATTTGATCCAAAGGAGGAAACTGCTCGGAGGCGATGGGGAAAATGACCAGTATACTAGGAATAAAATTCAGTAGTAAATTAAATGAGAGTGAATTTGGTCATACACACCAGGCAGACTCTACCCTCTTGTGAATGCAGCTCTTCCTTGTTGCCATCAGGGCTTTTTTATGTATTTGAAAGAGAAGTAAATTTGAAATGGCTTGAGATATTTATATTCCCTGTTCAAGCAGAACTGTGAAGGCACTGTAGGTGGTATCATGCAAGAATTGCCTGGGATTTCTGATCTATTCTTGTTCGCTAGAATTGCCAGACATACTTCTGGCCAGCAGAGAATGGTGTAGCCATTATTGCTGTGTTTTGGTCACTGTTAGGTTCTCCATAAGTAAAATTTCATCCTCATCTTCCTTTAAATTTTTGCTTGTTTGAGAAAGTTGTAATTATATTTAACTATATAAATGTAATTTTTTATTTCAGTAATCTCTCTTGTGGACTCCCGCTCTGAATAAAAAGTTTCAACAATGTTTTGTCTTCCAGTGTTTGTGGTTAGGTTTGTTTAAGTTTTAGGAATGCGCACTTTTGTATTCGAGGTCCTGAATATAAAGCTGTATAGACAAACTTCCAAACTGAATGGTATCCCAGAGAAATGAGCAGGAGTGAGAGTAGCTAAGCCCTGCAACAGGTTCCACAGTGAGGTCTGTCTTTGGAGATAGCAGAGAAGTTGACTGAATAAAACTCTGAGCACTGAGCTTAGCTCTGCTTTTGCCATAACTGTGGAATGAGACAACCTCCAGAAGTCCCTTCCAGTCTAAGTTATTTTACAATTGATGTGAATACACCCTACAAGGTTTCTAAAGAGAAATTTAATTTGTATTATTAGCAACATAACATTGTTTTTTTGTTTAGGTTTTTTTTAGCAGACTTCTCAAATCCTCAAACTTCTGAGAAAATTACCATTTAAAAATGCAGAGAATTGAAATGAATGGACTAGTATTGATTGCAAAGTGACACTGAGTTTCTTTTCTTCTCTTCAGAAGTCTTTTTGTATTTTAAAAATGTTTGTTAGTATGTAGAGAGAGAGGATCTGATCAAATTTATTTTAAATCTTTTTGATTTTCCAGTTCTAATGAGCTTGAGTATATGAAATGGAATATTGGAATTTTATACTCTTAAGACATCCAATTTAGTAGTTAGTAGCAATTCTTATCACTCTTGTACCAGTTATCTGCTTCATTTGATCTTGTGCAATATTTCAATATCTTATTTTATATCTTTTTAAACTTTTTGTTTATGGTGTATATTTTAGAAAGCCTTCATGCAAAGAGGAGTACCTAAAGGGGGCTTACATGGAGTCTGGAGAGGAACTTTTCACAAGGGCATATAGTGATATGACAAGGGGAAATGACCTTAAGGTGAAGGAGGGTAGGTTTAGATTAGAGGTTAGGAAGAAATTCTTTACTGTGACAGTGGAGAGACACTGGAATAGGTTGCCCAGAGACGCTGAGAATTCCCCATCCCTGGAAGTGTTCAAGGTCAGGTTGGATGGAGCTCTGAGCAAACTGGTCTAGTGGAAGGTGTCCCTGGCCATGGCAGTGGGTTGGAACTAGATCATCCTTAAGGTCCCTTCCAAAACAAATCATTCTATGATTCTTTGATGCATGATAATGTAAGCAATACTTTGGAAGATTTTCTTCTAAATATCGTCCTTATTGCTGCATTCCAGTGCATATCTTCTGTTGCTTAATAAAGTTCCATGTTTATTTTATTAACTAGCTTTTTGAACAAATTAGAGATGGTAAGGACCTGTATAATGGAAAACATATTCTTCAGCTTTCCTATGGTGTATTGTCAATGGTTGGATTTCTTTTAGTCTTTAATCAGCCCTGAAATGTGTATGCACCTGAAAAGTGTTTTCCATGGCCATCCCTCTAGGGATTCCCTGACTGTCTTCACTAATGGGACACATTGTAACTTGAGGCATGCAGACTGAAGATCATAAGTAGGGTGGGAAAAGGTGTCTGAGAGGAAGCCAAGGGGAAGCTGAGGTGTTTTCACTGAATATTGGTCACTACTTCTCAGTATTGAAATCAATAATTAACTTTGTTAATTACCAATTAACTACATTAAGTAAAATTCCATTACTTGAAACTGGTTGTTTTGTCTTTTTTTAATTGTGACACTCCCTCATGTATAGCACAGTTAGACCTGTTCTCCTATCCTATCTCCAAGGATCTGGCTGGGGAGATATACTACTTTTTTATTATATCTAAATTAGCAAAGTTCAGTGAAGGACCAATTGATGTGGCATATAATGTAAGAAAACTCTTATGTGAGACCATACAGAAAGGGATGGTGATTTTTATTTTAAAGTTCATCTCACTTATGGTCACTCACTTACATTTCACCCTCTCTTAGAGACCTGTTCTTTCATGCTTACATATTCAGAAGCACCAAGGTGTGTATATTCAAGTGCTGTGGCCAGAATTACTTCTGGCAGCATGTCCTGGTTTTGGCTGGGATAGAAGTAATTTTGTTCCTATTAGCTGGTACAGTGCCATGTTTTGAATTCTGTATGAGATTGATGTTGATAACACACTAAAGGTTCAGGTGTTGCTCAGCAGAATTTACCCTGAGCCAGGGGCTTTTCAGGTTCCTGTGCTCTGCCAGTGAGGAGCTGCACCTGGGAGGGAGCACGGCCAGGACTGCTGACCCAAACTGGCCAAAGGGATATTCCAGACAACAGAATGTCATGCCCGGCATATAAATTGAGGAGAGCTGGCTGGGAGGGGCCGATCACTGCTGGAAGATGGGCTGGACGTCAGTCAGTGGGTGGTGAGCAATAGTACTGTGCATCACTTGTTTCTCTTGGTTTTGTTCTTCTCTCTCTTTTTGTTATCTCCCTTTTCATTATTATTATTAGTTATTATTACATTTAAATTTATTTTGGTTATTAAACTGTTCTTATCTCAACCCATGGGTTTTACCTTTTTCTGATTCTCCTCCCCATCATGGTGTGGGGGTAACGGGAGGGGGAGTTAGTGAGTGGCTGCTTGGTGCTCAGTTGCCAGCTGCGGTTAAATCATGACATACGAGAACAAGGGACACTGATTACTGGCTCTCAGTACCCATTATTTGTGATCAGTAACTACATCCTGGTTCTCCTGGACAAACATTTTGTACCTTTCTGAGTTCACAGTGATTGTTATCTCTTGTTTTTAAATCATGTCCTACCTCTGATAGTTATTAGACAAGATCACTATTATATTAACTATCCTTTTGCCTCCTTTTCTGAAAATAGTCTGTCTTTGGTTTGCCTAAACCAGGTATCTCAATAAGCTGCATTTTTATGTGCTGAGACCATGACGACCTGCTGTTCTGCACCAAGCTCTGGAGTGCGGGTGAGGTGAAAGAGATGGTGTAGGGCACTTTCTGCAGCACAATAAGAAAGACCTGACAAAAAATGGCTTAATAAAGTAACTGCTTTTAGAAGACAGAATAAATAAGACAGAATAAAGAGAAGAATATCAGTAGGGAGTAAGCCTTTTGTCCCTTCAGATGCTGAGAAGCACACATGCCTGCAGCATCAGGTGGACCGTGGGCAGACTTTGCCACAGTCTGCTATGCAGAAACCATCTGCGGAGAGAAGTTCCTCCTCTTTGGTCCTTAAAGATACTAAATAATGTTCTTGCAAGTAAGCAACTCTGCTCCTGAAGGCTGTTGAGGTGAGAACTTCTGGCCACACTGTTGGACATAGGCAAGGATGTGCAGGTGGAGTGGGAGCTGCCTATGGGCTCCTCTGCTGCAGCCAGCCGCTGAGGTGAGCCTGCAGCCATGGGAACATGCACAGCACAGCACAGCCTGAAGGCCACGCTGGATGTGCAGCACAGCACAGCTCAGATCTGTGCCTGCTCACACGAGCTCCAATATGGATCACCAGCTTCTCTACCTAAAGCAAGTGGTTGATCCCAGTAAGGATCAACACACCCACTGATCTAGGTGTTACCAGCACTTGTGATTTGTTTTTTCCCCTCTGCATTCACTCATGTATTTGCATTCATACTTGATTCATACCAGTCCCGACATTTCTGTTTCTCTGCAATGCTATATTTGTATGCTGCTCCAGGAAGAATAGTGGGAAATTCTGTCTCTTTCACTCAGTGCTTTGACTCGAAAAAGATAAGAGATCATGAGTTTAGCCTCTGAAATGTTTTACTTGATAAAATACCTATTTCTGGAACTAGTTCTACTTTGAATTAAAACTCACTAGAATCCAAAATACAGAGCTGCATCAATCAGTGTACCCATCTTTCCTTCTTGCTATCAGAGGAAGCACAAGACTGGGTTATAAGACCTGTGGCCATGAAAGAAAGTGCTCTGATTTATTATAAAAAGTGCTATTCTGCACATGAACTGACAGAGGTGTTCTGAGACAGTAATTATGCAAACTGAATTTTTTTTTATTGCTTCTGGGTGTAGTTCAATATATGAAAATTGGCAGGGCAAAATTTAGTGGGTTTATTGCTCACTTATTTTGTTGGGAAAAAAGGTAGTCCATGTTACACACTGTAAAACTTTGCCAAATAATTCTCACAGAGATTTCTCTCTATCATGCATGACAGTTTTTTTTTAACCCTTACGTTTCATTTTGGTTTTTTGCTTAGCACTTTTGTGTTTTACCCAACTGTAGACCAATAGTACTTTTAAAAAATATTTTCCATTCGCACTTAATCACCAAATTAATATTATCTTAAGCCAATCATTTATGAATGATTGGCTTACAGGGGAGCATAACAATTCACAAAACCAGAGCTTTAGAAACTGAGCTATACAGCTCAGTTGAGATGGTAGCTGCTAAATTACAGTTCTGAGTACATTGCAGACAACTGCCTTAGGGACTTCGATGTCCTTAGAAACCTGAAGAAGTTGCCCCTTTGATTCCAGTTATTTTCACATCTCTATGCCTTATGAGACAAATTAATTATTCTGGTTCATATTAGAAGTTCTTCTACTCTAACAGAAGAGTGTAGGAGCATATTAAATTTCCAATGTTGAAAGTTTTTTTGTTTGATAATTTAGTACTAATGAGTGGGATTTTGTTTATGTTTATGGGGTTTTTTCCCCTTGTGGAACATCAAATATTTTCCTTCTGCATCTCTGTAATTCAGTCAGAGAACTAGTTATCATTCTTTTCCTAAATAGGATGTACAGCCAATATAAAAGTACAAAGCTGACAAAATACGTCATGTTTGCTCTGAGTAACTCAACTGACATGATTTTAGTGATCATTTAATCATGAGCATTTAAGTGTGATCTGAGACTATTTGTCCTGGGTTAGTTATATATTCTATTACCACCCACAGAAGCTGGATAAATTTCATAATTACACACCTGGGACTCCTTATCTCAACTGGGATAAGCACTCCAACTGACAGGAAGCACTACCCACCCTGGTTATCTGATCTCAGGTAATGGCCCATTAGCACCACCCAGCCTGACTAATTAGCCTGAACCCCTCCGGAACATTTCGAAGGACCCTAGGACTCCTCCAAGCTCCTTACCGAAACAACCAATAGAACATCGGGAAGATCCTTTTCCATTGTGAAAGTCCTCACCCCTGGGGGAGGTGCCAGCCCAGAAGCACAGCATAAAACAAGGGTTTTGGATGGGAGAAGATACCCTCGAATCGACGGGACTCCGCTCTCGGGACTCCACTCTCGACGGGACTCTCGACTCAACTGGACTCCACTCCACGGAATTGGACTCAGCTACTCTACTCCACCACCGGGACTGGGCTACCAGGCCTTCCTGCAGGACCCGTGCCTCACTGGGCTGCACAGCTACCACCCTGGTCAACAGGGTGTCAGGTTGTACCGTGACTCTGTCGGTTTGTTTAAGCCGTGTTTCTGTATTACTGCATTTATTTTAACCTTTTTTATTAAAATTGTAATTTTGACCTAAAATCTCTCGAGGTATTCTGTGTGGGGTTAATTTCCCCTGCTGGTTTACAGCCAAACCAGCACACTATTCTAGGAGAAGCCTGATCCCATGCTGAGGTCTGGTAATGCACAGTGTAGCTTTGCTGTTTGTCTGACAAGACTCGTATGGCTGCTCCATCTGCACACACACACACACAAAACCCAAAAAACCCCACAGAATAAAGAAAAAAGCAAGGACATAGTATACCTCAAGATCTGAGGCTTTGAATGTCCTCTAGCAATTCATGCCTGATTTAACCCCATTTTAATGCCTGAGTTATTTTCCTCCTTATAGTTACTTGCTCTTGTTCACTGCAAGAGTTTTACATTCCTAGAGCAGAAGTAGCAGAGCATGTTTCCCTGTCTCAGGTATTCCCATTCATAGCCTGACACAAAATAACCTACCTGTAGCCGTACTTTGACACATCAGAGCATGAAATTCCCTGTTTGACATGTGGACAAATACTCTACTCAGACATCCTGTTACTGTGGTAATAAAAGTGGAACAAGTCTAACCTAAACACTTGAATACAAGGATATCTTGATCAGCTTCAGCAAAGTTTGACAGAGAATGTGCCGGTGACTTTTAGTGTGGAAAGAACAGTCTCCAACTCCAGTGAGTAATAGAAAACGTTGTATTAGTTGTAATTATTGACCAGAAAATACTCTGATTTTAGTCTAGTTGACTGTTGGCTTCATATTTTGTAGTTGCTTGGCTTTTACTTGCAATAGATGAAGACCTAAATTGAGTGGGACTCAGCTATTCAAATTCTTCTAAGGAATAAGCACTAAGTGGCCAAATATGACATGAGACCTAAAACAAATAACAGCACAGAATATGAGAATCTTTTTTGTATTTGACCCTTTGCTTCATGTTGAACCACATGCTTCCTAAGCAGTATTGAACAGATTATGTTTTGATGTGGTTTGGCTTGCTTTGGTTTGGTTTAGTCAGGTTTTAATCTGAGTTTTCTATGGTTTTATTTAGTATCAGTAAATGAGAAAGTAAAGGAATTGCAAATTAAATGCTACCTCCTTTTATGTTAATGGTAAAGGTCTTAAATTTAGTGGGGCTAGAACTTCAAGTGTTGATTCCAGGCTGAACTACAGTAAATCGATGTATGATACCAGTATATATTCACACTGATAGGATGAGGTCTGACAAAGATCTGTTTGTCTTAACACCACTAGAAAAAATAAAGGATCACAAGTAAGTCTGTTGGATAAGCTCATGTTAATTGTCTTTAGCCAAGAAATAAGATGACGTGGTAGCTGCTTGGATAATAATCACTTAGTTTTAACACAAATCTACATCCCTTATCAATTCCTTTCCTAAACAATGAACACTTTTTAACAGTAGTCTATTACAAAATGTTACAGTAAAAGAATTCTTACTTTTGCACAAAGAAAATAGTTGTGGAATTTAGTGCCAGGGCAGTCAGCAACATTTGAGATGAACAAATAGGTGACTTTGAGTAATGCTTCATATGTTTTCTTATTTGCTGACACAAAGTAATTCAAGCTAAATTGAACAAAAAATATCCAGCTTCTCAGATTCCAGCTGTGAGCGCCTCTTCGGGTAGCTTCTGTTCTGTGGTCAGTTTTGGTAAAGTTTTCCTCTTTCATTTCGACTTTCCCAGCTCTCCCTGAAGCATTTGAGAATGTAGGTCACCAAAGGCAAAGCAGTGCTGAAAAAGCCTTGCACTAAGGAAACAGCATGTCATGGCCATTTCCATGTCAGTGCCATCAAGTTTTGCTTACTGTCTTAACTACAGTGCTAATCTTGGGTATTAGACTTCACTGATGCTTACCCTCTCTGCAGTTCCAAGGTCCACTACCTGGCCATTTCCCCTCCTGTCAAAAAGAGAAGTGTCATTTTTATCACGTCCTAAGAGTACTTTAGGGCTCTGAAAAAATGCTGAGGTAACAAAGATAGAGTGACATTGGGACCATATATGATAAATTGAATGAACTACCAAAAAGAAACAACAAAATGTTTTTCCATGATTAACTGAGGGAGAAAGAAATCAGAGAATTAATAAGGCTGAAGCAACTACTTCAGTCTTTGTCCATTTATGAAATTATATAGAATATAGATATTTAGAAATGGCTAAGTACGATGGGCTGTTGAATGTGCCATCTATAACTACAAAGTCAGTGGCTTTAACTACAAAGTCACTTCACATAGTGCTAAGATATTCTGTGGATGAAGTACCTGCCTCTTGTCATAACCTTCACATCACTGAATGCTTCCCTAATAAAGACTTTTTTTCCTTTTAAGTAATGACTTTGTGCTACGATATTTCTATGTTACTCAGATTCCTCACTACCAAAGGGACTATCCCCAATTTATGTGCACAAAACAGGTGCAGAGGGAAACCAAGCATGTTGATAACTTCCCCATGGAAAGCCTGTACAAAATACGCTACTGGAAACCATGTTTCTTAAATCTTGATTCAAAGCAGTGGATGTGCTGCAAAGTTTATCCTTTTCTACAGCTGTTCTGCATTGTCCTACTTTTTGTTAGTTTTCACCTTTTTGGAAGGGCACTGGGGAAGAGAATATAACAGAAATTGGAACAGCATTCCATCTGAAAGAACGATCATGTGATGACTTACTCCCAAAAAGGGTTTGTATGCAACAGAGAAGACTGACTGAGAAAGGGTGTTTTTAACTTTACAGCTTCTGAGGCTCTGATTGAAGCTTAACTTTTCATTATAATTTTTGATGGAAGGTTTAGCAAATGAAAATTCTATCATGGTCAGTCATTTGCAGAACTATGCTCTGTACTGTTAGAGTGCTCACGTTATTTCATTAATACATGTGCACATCTCCTGCAGTCTGGCTTCTATATCTGCATGATTTTATTAATAATTTATATTTCCATAAAATTGATGAGCAGTCCTGATTCCATCAATATAATCAGATTAGCTTCTATACAAAGTTAAAGGACTGCATATTGCAAAATACAGAATGTCCTAAGTAAAACTTTCCATGCATGAGAATGGCCCATCATGCTTGGCTACCGATTTGAAATTCTGCCACATTGTTTATGTAATTAAATATTCCTTGAAATGTCGTATATTTAGAAATACATTTGCAGCACTAGTGGGTATCTGGCAGGTTGCTAGTTTTGCCCTCCTGTAAGTGACTAAGACTATACAGGTAGATGTACATAAGTTGACTGTGTGTAACAAACATAGTATGACATATTGACATTGTTTGTTGCACATATATACACAAATGAAAATATTTATGACTATTGGTATAACTTAGAAAACTCTGCTTAATTTTCACAACATGAAAGACTGGAGAAGGCTTGATTTTTACAAAGTGGTTAAAACAAGGAAAAAACTGAACAACCCCTATTTTTCTAAATGAAGTGACTGCTTAGCATTTAAGAATTATTCCATAATTTTGATGAAAGTTTCAACCAAATTAATCGTTTTTGAGTCACACAAATTTTCTCATTAAAACTTATCATGTTTGAAAGTTACAAGTCGAACTAAAATGACATTTTATAATAATTATGTGATCTTGGTGGTACACTTCCCTACCAAGGCCTGGTGGTTCAAGAAATCCTTTTACTTACTGTTTACTAGTTCTGGCTCAAGACAGGATGTGTCTGCTGATTCACCGAGTAACATAAGATTTATGTAATCTACCATTTTGTCAGTGTTACATCTCATGTCTCTCAATCTGGGAACTAATGTTGGCCACAAAGTTTTCCAGCTCTGGTGGAGCTGGCTTAATGTATTAGCAAAGGAGCTGTCTAAGCAGGAAAGAATTCTCTGTCTTGTAGAGAACCAGCAAAGGAAGGAGGAAAAAGCAAAAAAAAAATTAAAATAACAAAACCTTCGAACAGAATTCATATGAGGATAAACACAGAAATAACAGGGATGGGCAGTAAGTATAGAAGCTTGAAAAGAAGCTGTGTCAAATGCAGGAAACAGATCTGCATCCCTGCCAGAAAATTTTGTCTTGAAGCTAAAGAAGAACTGGCATGTTAGTTGATGGGGAGAACAAAGTAGGGAAATATGTACAGTATTATTTTGAATAGATCTGTGTGCTTCTCATAGTGTTAATTAAAACCACTAATATTCTAAAATTTGACATGAAATCTGTTTGCACTTTTCTTATTGTGTAGCTCTGTAAAGAGAAACTATAGAGCCAGTTTTCTACTCTCTGTAGAAAGATGTCTGTTGCTATCAGACCAGAGGCAAGAAAGTTCATCCTTAAACGGCAGCTTGTAGGAATTGTGCATTCTGAAATTCCCAGTGGGGCCCAGGGCATACGCAGTGCCTGCACTCTGCTCCACTCCTGGGTTCTAAGGATATGTACTCCTGCTGCAGTGGCTTGGGAGTGTTTAACACGAGTATGTCAGACAGAACGACATTTGATCAATCATTTAGTCTGTTTAGAAGAGTAAAAGAGAATTTAAAATGCTAGGTCACACTGAAAAATCATCAAGTCAGGTCCCATGGGAGCTCACACAATGGCCTGTGCCTAGAAGAAAAGATGGTATCCTTCATCCACAGCAACAGCCTACAAACACAGCTGTAGTAACCTCTTGGGGAAATGCAGCTAATCTTAGGATAAGATAGTGAGATCTCAAGGTTATGGTCAAGGGTCTTTTCTCTAGCGAGAGAATAGACTTCCAGAAGAGACCGAGATAATCAAGGATGAGACTACTCTCTGGATTTTCTGCGAGGCCCTGTTCTGTGGCAGAGCACTATTGTCTCATCAGTGTACAACTGAATAGATTATTTTCTGGACTGAGAAAAATCATTCTTTGTGCAGAGATAAGAGAGGGCTTCTGGGAACTCTCGGGAATTAATCGTAACAGTGTAATTGTATCGTGTAATGTAAGTGTAGTGGGTGCTGTAGAATTCCACAACACAGATACATATTGGCATTCACATTATTTCATTTTTTGAAAAATCATTCAAGGCACACATAGGACCCAATAACAGCATTCTTGAGCTAAAAAGGAAAATAAATGCAGACAAAGAAGAACTGCCAAATTTGCTTTAAAATATGGAAGAAGTTAATTTCCACACAGGATTAAGATGAATCCAAAGTTACATTACTTTATTAAGAGAGTGTGATAATATGGTGGGTTGACCTTGGCTAGCCTCCCAGGTGCCCACCAATCCACACTATCACCTCCCTGCCTCAACAAGAGATGTGACAAAAGTCTCATGGGTCAAGACAAGAGCAGGGATATGACTGAATAATAATCGTCATGGTTGAAACAGACTCACCGTGGAGAAATTAATTTAATTTATTGCCAATCAAAAGTAGGATAACAAGAAATAAAATCAAATCTTAAAACACATTCCCCCCACTGGTCCTTCCTTCCCAGGCTCAACTTCACTCTTGACTTCTCTATCTCCTCTTCCTGAATAGTGCAAGAGGATGGGGAATAGGGGTTCAGGGGAGTTCATAATGCTTTGTCTCTGCCACTCCTTCTTCCTCATACTCTTCCTCCGGAACAGGGTGCCTCCCATGGGAGATAGTCTTTCACAAAATTATACAACAGAGGTCCTTCCCATGGGCTGCAGTTTTTCATGAACTGCTTCAGTGTGGGTCTTTTCCACTTCAGGAATAGAATGCTCCAGTGTGGGTCACCAGATGGGGTCACAGGTCCTGCCAGAAAACCTCCTTCATCATGGGCTCTTCTCCATGGGATCACAGGTCCTGTCAGAGGCCAGCTCTACCACAGGCTTTTTCTTCTTCGGTTCACAGGTTCCTTCAGGGAGCATCCACCTGCTCAGACATGAGGTCCCCCACAGGCTGCAGTGTTGATATCTGCTCCATGGGCTGCAGAGGCACAGCTGCCTCACCATGGGCTGCACTACAGGCTGCAGGGGAATCTCTGCTCCAGTGCCTGGAGCACCTCCTCCCCCTCCTTCTTCCCCTCCAGACCTCGGGGTCTGAATAGTTGTCTGTACCATCCTCTCTCCCATCTGCCGCTGTTGTGCAGCATTTTTTCCCCCTTGTTAAATACGGTATCACTGTGTGCTATCACCAGGCTCAGCTTTGGCCAGCAGCGGGGCTGTCTCTTTCTCTCTCAGCTGGAGCTGGCTCTTTCTGATGCGGGGGCAGCTTCTTCTTACAGAAGCCACCCCTGTAGCCTGTCTGCTACCTAAACGTTGTCATGTAATCCAGATACAGATAACCCAAAAGTGGGTTTTGTAAGGTCATACTAGGTTTTTCTAAATATTAGTTTGGGAGGTGTAAAAGAAAAGCATCTTGAACAACAAACACCAGTTGCAAGAATGAAATAAAGGAACTAAGATTTTATCTCATCTGTATCCTGGCCACTGGAGAGTGAGGTACCTGGCAGACCGTGAACTGATGGAAAGGAGGCCGAGGAGGATTAGGTTGGCAGCACATATACGCCCTGAGGTATAATTGCTTTATTTTTGTGACTCATTTGTCTTCACCAAAACTTCATGATGCCACCTTTTCAATAGCATGAATTCAGGACTAGGAATTAAATTAATAAATTCAGTTAAATTAAATTGCTAAATTAAACCTCAAAACCCCTATATGAGGACATAGAGTCTTCAAACTATGACCAGAAATTAAGTGTAGTTAGGTTATTTGACAAAAAGCTCCTCTCCATGCTGTAAATGTAGCACAGAACAAAAATATCAAGCAGGGGAACCTTCATCCTTACAGGGAACTCAGAAAAAAAAAGATTCCCTGCCCCAGTGTCTTTCAGGACTGTCACAAAAGAGAATTGATGCTCATGATCCAGGTCTGAAACACACCAGATGAGTCTGGAAAGGCTCTCCAGACAAATTTTGGGGTTCAAGTGGGGGCTACTGTCTAGAGCATATAAGACACATTGTGGGATGTAGGGGAATAGAATGGAATGGAATGGAATGGAATGGAGTGGAATGGAATGGAATGGAATGGAATGGAATAGAATAGAATAGAATAGAATAGAATCGCTACAATGTTCATCAAGTCCAACTGTCTGATTGCTACAGGGCTGACCAAAAGTTAAAGCATGTTATTAAGGACGTTGTCCAAATGCCTTGCACACTGACAGGCACGGGGCATCAACAGCCTCTACAGAAGACCTGTTCCAGGGTATGACCATCCTCTTGGCAAAGAAATGTTTCCAGATATCAAGTCTGAACCTCCCCTGACATTCAGGGAATCTTGGGATTGCACAAGACTTCTTTTGGCAGGTGTAGGGGACAAAACCAAATGCAGAGGAAGGGAGGGCTCATCTTGGCTTGGAGAGGAACAAGTGTGGGTCATAGAGGGCTAAGAGGACAAAAGGGGTTGCCCATGTGTAAACAGGTTGCTGGGCAGTATGGTTGTCTGGCCATGCCCTGCACCTGGTCATTACCTGCTGTCCTGCCTTCTTTCTAAATTCCATTTCTAACTATTTTCCTGAATGACTGGACTCTGTTCTGTGTGGATGTGATTGTATGGATGTCTAAATGTCAGCAAATGGTATCAGACAAGGGATTATAAGGCCTGCAAATCAGCAGAGTCGTCCGCTGGAGAGACTGGAGTGATTAAAAACAAGTGCCAAAAACTGCACTGCAGATCAGGGGCTATATGTGTCTGTAGTGCAAGCATTTGGACCAAGTGAGAGTGCAAACATCAAGCCAAACTAGATGAAAAGGAGATTAAGAGGCTAGGAAAGAAAGTATGTCTCTGGGAGTAAGGCAGTTGGAGAAGCTGGCTTCCAAAGGGACCAAGAAGTGAATGCCAGGTGATGGAGAGGATGTAAAATCTGAAGGTCAGCTGAGAGACTGCATGTGCGTGTGTATCTGTGTGGGAGGAAGCCGGGGACAACAGTGATCCAGGCTGGAAGGACGGCCTGTCTAAGATACTGGGTGGTGTGTGCCCAGGAGAGATCTACAGTGTGCATGTTTAAGTGTTGCTGTGTGCAGGGAAATCTGTACGAGCAGCTGGAGCAGGACTGTGGGGTCTGGGGTGTAGTGTGTCCAGATGTCAGTAACTGGGGAGACCTGGGATCGACGGCCAGTTGGTGGATAGCCTGCATGCCTAAGCCCAACTACTGAGAGAACCCTAGCGCATGTGAGTGAGGAGCTCTGTACCAGCCCTTGGAGTGGGGTTCATTTGTCAGGGTGCAGCAACCAAGAAGATCCGGGATCCGGGTATCAGCAGATCCATGGTATGTGTCTGTGGGTAACATCTGAAGAGCAGCTAGAGTGGGATTGCAAGCCTTAGGAGCTCATATATACATGGTACAGGAGTGGGGCACATTGTGGATCCGGGGATAGACTGAGGATCTAAAGTCAGCTACTGGAAGAATCCACATTATATGTATGCATATATTTCCTACTAATGGACTTTCATCCTGCTTAGCCAAAGGGCAACAAGAGGAGGTCATTGGTGCTATTTGTGCTTGTGTGAGTGCTGAGTGTTTCTGGCTGTATTGATCTGTGTAGCTGTCCACATGTGTATATGCATGTATGTGTTGCAGAAATGTGTTTGTATGTCTGTGCCTATCAAACCCACATGTTTAGTCTCACTACTGAGTACCAATACAGGCTGGGGGATAAAGGGATTTTGAGCAGGCCTGTGGAGAAGGACATGGGGGTGTTTGTGCATGATTTTGGTTCTCTTTTATGAGAGATCACAACTGCATTTGCCCTACAAAACTTTCATTGGTAGTACAGCCAAATTCAACCCTAATGTGAAGAGGCGTTTAAGGCACCTTTATGACATTCTGGGTCATTTTAATAACTGTCTTAAGTTACTGCAATCAGAACTTATAAGCTATTTTTTTAATAGTTTGTAAACTATTTTTGTGCATCCTGAGGCAAGTGTAGGTATATGACCAATTAAAAAAGTTAGTCATGTATCTCTCCTGCATTTTGAAAATTGAGTACCCATTGCACATTAACATTTTGCTTTCCTCCCTCACCTCTGCAGGCAGATTGTTTTAACTTCATTCCAGCACAGCAGCAATCAAGTTACAGTCCACCAGGCTCTGGGGGGGTCACCGGACTCTGGTTATAAATTCACAAATGAGGACGCACTAGGTTCCTGCTGACTCCGTAACTGTGTCTGTGCTCTAGGATTTTGGATGTGATTGCTGGAGACTAGGTTGGTGGCTGCGCCTCTCCACGGTGCTGGCCTCAAGGCTGCTCCCAGGCAAGAGGCAAACGATGAAAGGTGAGGCTTTTCTGCAATGTCCACTGCACCACACCGCCCAGTCTTTCACACGGTCACATTTTCACATCTATATCGCCAACCCCAGCTTCAAGCACAGCCGAGCGGCCATCCGGACCCAAACCTGCCAGAGCGCGGCAGGACATTGGTACCCCTTGGTCTCTCGGGAAGGGAGGCACAGGATGCGCGAGGCGGGCGAGGCTCCGGCGGGCGAGGCTCCCCCTGCCGCTGCGCACCTGCCGCTGCGCGCCGGGCAGCCAGGGGCACGGGG
>VZRJ01011993.1:73239-193212 GCA_013397565.1 Ptilonorhynchus violaceus | reverse complement strand
CCCGCGGGCGGCTGCCCGGCTCCCGGCGGCACGGCAGCAGCAGGTCCGTCGTCCAGGCTGGGCGATGCTGGAGGCTGACTGCGGGCGGCTGGAGAGCCCCGCGCCGCCCCCGCGGGCGTCTCCCGGAGGAGCCGGGGGAAGGAGCCACCTTGCGCGCACACACCAAATGCTCCGCAGTCAACAATAAACCCTCGGCCGCCGCAGCTGCTGCTTCGTGCGCTCGTGTTGAGGCAGCGGTCCCCTTTGAGGCCGATGGGGAGAGGCGATTTGCCTTTTCTTTTTTTCTTCAAATGCCCAAGCCGGTAGGTGGAGGGGTTTCGTCTCCGAGAGCCGCTCCTGTATAGCGACCTCCACAGAACCAGCATCAGGTGTGAGAGACAATTTAGGGACTGCGGGGTAACACCGGTAGGTACACCAGGTACTCCAGGGCGGAAAACAAGGATGAGACAAATTCCTCTCAATTAATCTGTAACCCCGGCTAGCTCCTTTGAAAATGGATACACCCCTGCCTGCGCTCCCCCCCTTCCGCCAGATCACCAGCGATTGCATATATTTCTCGAGTCCTGTGTAAAAGCCCTTGTACCTTGGTGAAATTATTCCAAGGGGAAATTGGGTGTATGCTACAAGGTGCTGAACGCATGTGAAAAGCGTCTTACACGTTGACAGCTTTGAATCATACAGGAGATGCTGCTGACAACCAGTTTCCCTGTTCATGTTTTGCAGGCTCGACATGGGCAGGTTTGGGAGGGGGCAAATTTTTTTCGGATTTTACAGAGGGTTGCATAACTGCTCATGTTTATTTGAAAAGAAAAGGAGGAGCAAGCCCAAGCCCCAGCCTGAAATGAAACACATGATACGAGACTGTCTTTTGCTGAGCCTTCACACAGTGTTCTCAACTAGCATCACTAAATAGGATGCTTTAGACTGTTGGAAGGGGTTAAAATGATACTGAAACGTTAAGGTTTGGGGTTTTTTTCTCTAGTGCTATGAAAACTTTGGGGGAAAACAAAGAGATACCTATGCACTATCATAGGCTCAGGCTTAAAATTGCATGACTGTTTATCAGATGTATACAAATTGTTTTTAAAATGGCAATGGCCATTTTTTTGATCCTTTAGTGATGAGCCACTTCTTTATGTTTTTAGTGGCCCTGTCCCAACTCAACCTTACATCTCTCCAATCCAGAATAAAATGCTGTTTGGAATGCTTTTGTACATCTCTAGGTCACAGTTATATGCTTTTAAATAGTCCATCATTTGTAACTGCTGAAGTGTATGTCCAGTATTAAATTCTAGTACAGTGTAATGCTTAGACAGCATGCCATGCAAGGATCAAATTGCAGATAAAGTTCACATAGGAATCTCCTGCAGTGCTTGCACTTGACCCTTGTAAATCTAAGAAAAGATATTTATAAATGGAAATATACATCCAGCAAGTAGTTGTTTCTGTGTCAAATTTAATCTGTGGATTGACTGTGGTGAAAAGGAATGTCTTTTTATTTAATTTTTATAGTAGATATATTCATTCCAGTTACTTTCTGGAGGCAGCTGTATGATAGAAGCTATTTTTGTTTCTTGTATCTTGAGCTTAATTTGAAAAAAAAACAAGGCTCTTTTAAGGAGGGAGGCAGTCAGTTACGTCAATTTATGTTAAGTATATTCTTATTATAGGTAGAAGCAATTAATTGTACTCAGTATATCTCATAGTGCTTCAGAGAATAAGCCATACAATGCTTAAACTTGATAACTTCCTCTCAGATGGTAAGCTAAAATACAAATTAAAATAACATCAGATATTTTTCTTGCTTTATATACTTTGATTATGTAAGTCTCCAGTGTGAGGATGTGACCATACTCACAAGCCTCTCTGTCTATATATTATTATATATATTTCACATATTATAGCAAGAACAGTCATTCTGTGGTGCAGTCAGTCACTCGATGTCATGTCCTTTCTATTTGTACATGCATTCTGCTTGCAGGCCTTGCATAAAAGGAATGGACTCTCTTCAGCAAGCAACAAAGTTTGTTTTTGTCGCCCCCTGACACCCATTTTTATGCTGTATGTAACTGAGATTAAGTGCAGGTATATAAGTTCCACACTTACTGTTTCTCTGCCACTCTGGCATGACTGCCGTGGGCAGAAGTGCTTTTAGATGCCTCTGCCAGTTAGTTGAAATATTTTGCATACTGTTTGTACTGCAATAGTGTCTGGGAGCTGTGTTCAGGGACCTTAACTAATGTGTTATGTCCAATATAACCACGGAACAAAAACTTGGGCCTGGCCCGCTAGATACTATGATCCAAAATACAGAACAAGGCACTGTAAGTGGTGCAAAAGAGGGAATCAAGCTGATGTTAAGAAGGATACGTTGGTATGTGTGTGCATTATCCAGCTGTGTACTTTCTCATTCTCGTGTATTAGAGCAAAGGGAATTCTAGAACTTAATGCAAGACTCCCACCGTTCTCTAAGAGGTATTCTTGGGACATGTGAATGGCTTGGTTTTGGGAGATTTTGAAATGCATCTAGCTTAACTAAATGCTGAAATTTAAGGTAAAAAAATCTACATCAACCCAATATGAAAATTTTTCAGGCTACTTAATTTTTACAGTTTTTAAAATTTAAGGTAATATTTAAAAATTTTGAAATGGAGTTTTCGTTTCAAATTCCAATTGTACAGGAAAAAAACACATTGTTTTTCCTTTTTTCTCAGTGCTTCCTATAAGCTGTTCTAGCTCTTTCTTTGTCTCATCTGCCTTATGTGCCTAATGCCCCCAGAAATACAGAATAACAAATATGCCTTCAGCTGAATGAATTTTTGAGTGAATGCATCACTCCACCCTTCTCAAATTGTTCGTACATAGAATGCAAGAATTTCCCATTTCAGTGTAGACTGGTTGTTGGGATACTTTGAAACAGTAATGAAGATAACTGTACATTGAAAGGATGTTACTGGTGAAATACCCCTGTATAAATATGGTCTTTTAGTGCCCAGGAACTGTACATGTGTTACAGTACAAGTATGCGTATCCTGCTCAGATTTCAGGACACTCTTCCTGAGTGGGTGTTTATCTCAAGTGCTGACAGAGCAGAACAGACTGATTTTGTGCTACTCAGTTTTCTTTGCTCACAGTCGTATATCCATCCAAGCAGATGGGAAGTCTTTCTTTATTGTTAGTTGTTATGTGTAGTGCGTGGGCAATTCACTTTGCTGCTAGTAAGAGGGATTCTTAACTGAGTCGGGACTCTGAGGCAGCTGTGAAGAAGCTTAGGCTCTTACTCTTGCTAGTTGTCTTAAGATTCCCTCTTTCTTTTCCTCATCCTTCTCCTGCCTCGTAGTGTCCTGAAAGTGTAGTGTGAGTTTACCTTGTCCTTGATAGAAACACAAGAGTTGGCAACCAAGAGTGTACAGACCAAAGCTTCAATGGCATTATGTGGCTGATGAAAAGACAAAAATGAATCTGCAGTATAACTGTTTTAAATAATCTTGTGAAGTTAATTCTTGCACAGTTTGGCTAATCTCAGGAATATGCTTTTGTGGCAGCGTTCATATATTGGGAACATTTGACAATATGAGCACAGAGAAACTTGAAATTAAAACAAATCAACAACATAACAGTTTTTGCTTGAATCTCTGAGGGTTGCAGTCCTAGTTCAGGTTCTTAAATGATGTTCTATTGGATCAATACTGAGAAAATTCTTGCAATAGAAATGAAAATGCTAAGAGGTCTTGCTCACAAATTTCTTTTTCCGTTGTTGATGACGACTGTTTATTTTTAATTTAAAAATGAACCTGTTTCTGCCTGTCTCGTCTGATTTAAGTATTGGAAGGAGCAGTACCCAAATATTTCATCTTAGAGGAGCTTATAGGTGTGAAAGAATGTACTGATTTAGCAAAGGAAGTATTTCCCTTCTTATTTTGTACCAGGCTGTGGGTGGTTGAAAAAAATCTACTTAAATGTTGGTTTATTTTCATGGATTCAGACAAAACTGAAGTAGCAGACTTTAACAACATAAGAGATCTTTGGACAATCTAATCTGATTCATGTATTAGTTGTATTTAGTTATCTGAGTGCAGTAACCTACATTTGATAGATGTCTGTCTTTCAGAGATACTTGACTAAATGTATCTTCTGTATTAAAGGAAGTCTAATGTGCAGACTTGAGGATGTGAAGTATTTGTAGCTATTCTTGAAAGTTACCTTTAGTATCTGGTATGGTTGATTGTCTCTTCATGAGGAAGTCATATTTCTAATTTGCACTGGCATAGCCTGAATTTTCAGCTGTTGAGTTTTTTGATATCTTTGACAGTAAAGAGCCATTTAGCATGTGATTCAGTTTCTCTGCAGAGGTATTTGGATCTCTCAAGAATTCCACCAATGTAATTTGTAAAGTGTCTTACGGTAAAACATCTTGTCTCGTGGTTTTGCATCTCTTATATCATCTTCATTTCTTTGATCAGAGGTAGTGCTTTGTGACTACTAAATCTTACAGTGCTTTCAAGACCTGTAAGTCTCTGTTAGCTCAATTTTTCTTAGATCTAATTCAGTCCCTGTAAATAGCGTCAGTTTGGTTCTCAAGATACTTTTACCTCTGTGTGGTACTCAAAGTCCCCCATCGTATTGGAGTTTGAAGTGACCTTGCTGTACAATTTCTGATCTCCTTTCATGGAGTGGATCTTCATTACTCATGGCTTTTCCAGAAATATTTTGAAAGGATTCTGTGGAAGTTCTGGTTAGAGTGTCGTCTGGATGGAGGTGGTGGGAGGATACAATGTACATTGTACTAAGAAATGAGGCTAAGAAAGCTCTACAATTGTAGTGGAACCTGTACTCGACGAATCCTAAAGTGATGACAGGCCTAGCATGTTATTTGGAGTTGTAAATTAATTGTGTGACTAACTACTGTGGAGAGCAGCTGTTGTCTTCCACTCTTTCTGGATCTGTGATTCCCAAGTCTTTTTTTGATACGCCATGAAAAAATACCTCCTCTAAACAGTTGAGTCTCCTCTTTTGTTGTGCTTTAATTGGTGTCATATTCACTTTCTCCTGTGAAGGCTGTTCAAGACACTGGCTTGTATGCTTACCGGTGTGTGAAACTGCAGAATGTTTATGTCCAGGTTATTCATCTACCAGTGATAATAGCCCAGCAGAGCTTAGGATAAGTACTTAGTAAGTGGAATTCTCAAATGGAGTAGTGGCATAATGGAAAAAAACCACATAATAGCATTTCACTAGTACATGTATATGCTGTGGATGCTTTTACCTTCATAGTTGAAACCTTGTGTAAGTGACATGGTGGTATTACAGGATATTGCAGAGCTAATTAAGAGTTAGCTAGATAGATAGAGAATTTTTGTGTAGTTTTAACTGTTATCAGGTGAACATGTGTTTTTTAAAAGAAAAAAGTTGTAATAAAACTATCAGTGATAAAGGTTTTTGTGCCTGTGCACAAGTGCTTTGTTTATATAGAGGTGATCTTTTATGAAATGGTTCTTTGAAATGGAGGAAAGCAATTTACTAAGAACTAAACTTAGTTTTATATGTAAGTGATATCATAGAAGTAACTAGGTGGATAGCAACAGTTTTTAGAAATACAGCAGTAACAATAATTTGTCAGCAGTCAGAGTAATCTCTGTGCTTGATAATATGTTTTCTAAGTTAGATCCTTTAATGGCATATGTAATGGCATATGTTCACAGTCTGAAATACTGTTTTGCTAAGGAAAAACGTTGGACAGCTTGAGTAGGCACCTGTTTTGTTACTGTGTGTGTGTCCTGCTGAAGGTCTAAATGTATCTGCATGGTCTGGCCAGCCTTGCCCTTGTCCATAGTGCTAAATTCACATATATTGTTAAGAGAGCTTGAGGTTCAGCCATGCAGTTCCTCATAAAGCCTGCGAAAGGGTTTTATTTTCTTTAGGTAAAGATGGGTTTAACTGTAGATAGAGTTTATAGCTTTGCTTCTTCTGCAGTGGTCTCTGCTCATTTGCCTTCTGTTTTACATGCTAGGGAAAATGGATGGCTCTCATTCACTTCAGTATCACGTGTGGAGAAATATACCCAGAGCAGATCTCTGAAGGAAAATGCCTTAACTCTGGTTCCTACAGGTAGCTGTGAAGGAAGCTTTAGAAGCAGTCTAAAGCACTGCATTTAATTAGGAGGATGTTGCATTTCTCCATCCTTTTATCCTTCCCTAAGCTTGAATGTTTATGCAAAAATGTGGGAAAAAGATTCCATCTGCTGTACTTTGTCTCTGCTGTTTTTATTTGGCATAAATAATTATGGACAGAAAATAAATGAAAATTCCTTTTCATTGCAATTTTGTAAAATTTTTATAACAAGGGGAAGATGGATCAAGTACTAAAACCAGATGCAGTCAGACAAATTCAAACGCCTTAGACAGTTTCATAATTCATTATGAATCCAATTCACTCATAAAAATAACACCTCCTGTGCTTGTTGCAAAGCTGCTTGCTTTTTTGCTTGGGTTGGCTGGAAGGTCTTAAGAAATTTTGAATGGCAACTATTTGTGGTGCCTTGGATAGGTTTTACCGACAGTGCACAGATCCTGATAAAAATTACGTCCTAAGCACTTGCATGCTTACCACACTTGATGTGCAGGAAAGATGAGCAGGAGAATGGAAGGTAAAAAGCAGGTAACACTTAACATATAAAACTGTTTGTGTGGGGCGTATGACAGAAGGGGTTGAGAAATTAGGGAAGGATCAGTGCTAAGATTGAGAGCCTGAGCAGATAGTGCATTTTAGGTTGTAAGAGCCTGAGGAATTTACACTACAGACTTTGGATATTAGCTAGATGGTGGGCTTGATGCTCAGTGTAAACATAACTTTGGAGTCTTGTATAGTCATGTTGTGGATTGCAGTGGAGCTAGGTATTACACCTGAGAAATAAGGCTGGCCTCTGCAAAGGTGAGCATTACAGGAAAGAGTAGATGCTAGTAGTACTATTATTGCATTGCAGTTGTGCCGTTGTGCTGTTGAATCTTTTCTGCAAATTCATCAATAGCAGCAGTCTGAGGTTTGAATGATTCTGCTGTTAAAAAGTTTGAATGGCAAGTTTCCATTAGTTCACACTAGATTTTTGACCTCATTTTAGCCAATTCTTGGTTGATAAATATTCTAAAGAACAAACAGTTCTAAAATACGCTTCCTTTTTCATTAACATGAATGTGTCTGAGGTTGTAAGAATACTGTAGTGTTCTAGTCTGTTGTTCTGTCTTAGACAATTACACTCATATTCATTTCCATGGCAGTTAATGTTGCGAGATGACGTCCATTAAAACTGTGGTTTTAATGCTTTTTAAAACTTGCTGCAAATTAAAGCAATTCAACTTATATTGGAACAGTATATTCTTATTGTGCTAGAGGTGAGCTAGGCAAAGCAGATGAGAAAGTACATGGTACAGCCCAAAAAGAGAGGTATTCTGATTTTTGTATCCTGTTGATTTTTTTTTTTTTGAGAGAAGCATTTTTTGGTGTGAAGATCCTAAACTGGTTCAGTAGATTTGCAGCTACGGAGACTATATTTATATTTCCTTTATAGAGTCAGAGAATGTTGATGAGAATGTTGATTCTTCAGAGCACTCCTTACACTCATGTACCTGCTTTATGTGGCTTTAATAATTAAAGTAGTGTAGAGTATGGGTCCCAGGGCCATCATTATGTTCTGAATACTGGCAGCAGAACAGAGATGTTTCTTATCCCTCTGCCTTGATTTCTCTGTCTGTGGCATGGCAGTGATGATAACTTGTGTTGCAAATACTACGCTGTCTGCAACCCTTGAGTAAATAAGCCATGAATTAGTTCTCAGGGACAGGGCAGGGAAGGTGCCGTAGTGAATTCTGACCAGGTAGGATATGTGCATATTCAAAGAGTTGGCATAAGCTTCTGAAATTGTTTGAAAAAATACTCTGGATTTTAATGAGTCTTCAGATCTTCCTTGCTGTTGAAAGATGGATTACTTCTAAGAGCAATTCCTACAAATCTAAATCAAAGCCATACCAGAATTCCTGCAATATGTTGACACCTGGAGAGGGTGTGGATAAGTGAAAGAGAGTAAATTAATATAAATCCTTCAGCAGAGTTGGCAGTTGGTCAGTACTGAAGCTTTGGGCCTATTTATATGTACCTGGTATTCACACAGCTATAGAAAATTGACAACTGAAATTAACAGAAACAGTAACTTCTTGTCCCGGCTTTTATGGAAAAATCCATGTTAATAAGTGACTTTTATCTAGTGGAGGCCTCCCAGCCGTCTGTCTGCAGATGAGCGTATACATTATATTCTCTGGCTAAAAGGAAATTTGGTGATATGAGAAAACTTCTTCTAATGGGTTAGGCATGTGCTGAGAACACAGATCTGCACTTCCAGTCTATTTAACGTGCGATAGTCATGATGTCGGTGACTAACATTAGTTAACATGAGTTAGTTTGATCCCTGGCTTAATCTCTGTCTGTATAATGCGCTGTATTATTCACTTACTGCAGAGTGAGGGAAGGGACAAGAACTGTTTTTTCGTATTACTAAAGGACACCGACTATAACAGTTCATAACACAACACCTAATTGTCTAAGTATTCTGTGGGTTTCTGAAAGCCCAGTTTTTTTGGGGATAGGTTGCCGCGCTGCCTGTGCCTGGCTTGGCTTGGCCGCGGCGGAGGGTCCGAAACCCGTCTGGAAAGACGACCGCTTAATTGCTGTTTACTGAGGTTCGAGTGCCTCAGCTTCTCTGGCCTGAAAGCCGTCTGCAACAAACACTTCCCAGCTACTTTCGAGCAGCAGCTGTGTCCAAGGCAGCAAGCGAGAGCGAAGATGAAAGAGCGGAAACTCTGTTGCTTAAATTCCAAGTTTTATTTCTCTGTCCTGGGAGGACAGGGTCATTAACTTGAAGGGGAACAACAGAGAGACCCCGACTGGCTCTCTCTATGCAGTATTTAAAGGGTTACATAGTGAGGTAGGTATAATAGAGCTTATCCAATCAGAAGTGTTAATACATAACAGAAAACCAATAAAACATCTCCAGGGAGGAACAACTTTCAAACTGACTAATAACAACCTAGTTGGAGGTAAATTCAAATCACGCCAGCCTGGTACAAGCTCCAGGGTCCTGTGACGAAAGGAAAAACGTGATAGGAGTGACAGGTGAAAGGCATATGTAGCTATACCGCAGAATCCTCTTTTGATTCACCTTCAGGGACGAAGTCCTGGGACGGGAAATCGACCCACTCAGCACTTTCACAAGCCCTGGGCTGTACCATAGCAACAATAGGTATTCTTTCACAAAGCTCCTGAACTCTAGCATCTGCTTATACTTGTTTTGTTATCTGGCTGCTTTTGGTGATGTGGACCTGCTTGGTTGGAGCAAGCAGTATTTGGAGAGGATGGGATCAGTGGCTAGTCACACCTTCCTTCTTTCTGCTGGCTCTGGAAATTAGTATTATCTAATTGTGTACATATTAGACTTTTTGGATGGTGATGAAAGGCATTTCTTTGGTTAGCTGTAATTGTTATAGTCGACATCTACACCGCTCATGCCTTTGAACAGCGGCTTAATTTTGTTTTACTGAGTTTTAGATTTGGTGTTTTAGAGTAATCACTTTCTTTTGTCTCTTCCACCTATCATCTTGCTATGGCCCCATCCCAAATTACTGCTGATCTTTACTGCTAGCAGTATCTACCAAGCACCTTTTGATTCCTTTGTCCAGGGAAAAAGGGTAAGGAAGACTCAAAACAGCATTTGATCTTGAATTTTTGTGAAACAGGTTATTCTGTGTTTCTGTTTGAGAGATCATTTCTTCAACATAGCATGATCTCCCTCCTCATCTCTAATGACTAAAAAAAGTTAAAGGAGCTGACCCAATTAAGAATCTGATTTCCTATCCTGTGTTGTGCAGTTCTTTGCCTTCTAATTGTAGTATGTTAATAAATATATTTCTCTTCACACTGTGTTGTTTGTAGTGTTAAGAAAGAAGAGTTTAAGCTGAGACTAGGTCAGTATTTTCATAAATCCGGGTAGCTGCTTTTTAGTAAATTTCATGCTATTACATAGGATTTTAACAAGTAAACTGTAATTATGATTCAGCAAGAAAGGAGTGTCCATGCTAATATGTGGCAACCACCGCAGAGCTGCAGTTTTAATCTATCCTTGAGTTTCTGCTTTAGATGGTGTGGGTTTATTTGAAATGAGTCTGTTGTGCATACCCAATTTCACCATTCAAAACTGAGGCCTTTTCTGTAGTGTGTTTGTTCCCCCTGATCCGGAACTACTCAAAACACTCCAATACAAAGTTCATTTATTGGTAAGTGAGAGAAATAAGTCTGGAACTGTCTTTCTGAAGGCCAGATATGTTCCTTTGAGCATTTTTCCTATAATAAGTTTATAATTTATTAGATACTGAAAGTAAGTAAAAAATACTTTGAATTGATACAGCTATCGTATTGAAGACTGTATAAGACAGTAAAACACAGTTCTACTGTGCTGTGCAAATTGAGTTATGATTATAGGCAACAAAGCATTAAGCAAAATTGGCCAGCAGGGCACTGACACTGGCTAAAGAAAGATTTTGTTTGGGAGATAATTAAAAATACAGGCACATGGTTATTTTTTCCAATTTCAGATGAGACACAGTGGCACAGATATTTTCTTGTTTATAGCTTGTAAACTGTGCTATTGTTGTATCTTTCAAAAATACACTTAAGTATAGCTTCTTGAGAGAATTGCTAAGAGTGAGAGGGAGCCATCCCTGAAAATCTCTTTAAAAATATATTTGCCACAAGATAAAATTATAATATAATGCAACCTGTACATACCTTACCATGGCAAATCTCCACCTTCTTCTGTGCTGTTACTTGCATATGAAGGTAACTTTGGTTTTTAATATCCTACACAGACTTTGTTGTTTGCTGATCTGTACTCTCTTTCTCTAGCCAATTAGTATTAGCTTGGGAAATTTCTGGCTCTGTTTTCTAGCTCCAGCTGATTTGAAATGCTACAAGCTTAGAAGAGACTTCTGCTTTTGGAAGTCAAGCTTCCTTGAACACAGAGGTACATCATAGATCTTCGTGTTCTGATTTTTAATGAAATAGTCTTTTGTATACATTGCGTCAGCAGTATTTTTTGTATTCTTCTTATGTTCTCTCACTACTGTTTTTGTAGCAGAAGAATGTAGCCAGATGAAACAGAAAATTTGATCTAGACACATTTTGTTAAAAATTTATCAATCTGTAATGTTTGTAGTAGCTTACAGTTCACTGTGCATGCTTTTTGTTTTGGAGTTTCAGTGTTCGGATGCTTTCAGGTAAGTTGTTTGAGGTAAAATTGCTCTTCTTTGGAGAGGAGGCAGGATGCAAAGGAAATAGAAATGGAAATTGGTTACTTTTTAAACTTTTTTATGAACTCGACATTTTCAAACTCTTTTTCCTCCCTCTGTGCTTCCCTTCATATTTCATAGGTGCACATACAATTCTCAGGCTACAGTTAGTAAATTCCTGTCATATTAACTTTAATTTAGGATTTTGGTTTGTTGGCTGAAACTTGTGCCGACAGTGTAAACAAAACAGAAGGGTCCCCAGCCTTAAGATATAACAAAGTTTTTAAGCATTTGCTTGAATGCTTTCAAAATAAGCAGTAGTACTTTGGCCATGCTACTGTGTAAAGGACATTGCTCAAGTGTAAAGGACAAAGGTCCTTTAGTGTATTTTTTATTAAAAGATTCTTTCTAATCAAAAAGCTTAACAGTAACTGCTGCATAGCAAGTAGCTATGGTTAGTTCTGTTGCAGTGTGCCGGAAAGGGTATCCCGTGGTTGTTCAAGTGGCAGAGTTTAAACAATATAGGAAGAGGTAAAATTTTAGAACTCTTTCCATTGCTGAGGTGTTTGACTTGATGTACAGTATTATAAGCCAAAAGAACTTTCTATCTGATGTGGAAATAAAACCTCAACTAGAAATACATACCAATCTCTGCATATGTTAATCACATCCCACGTACAGCTGGGACTTCAGAAGAAAGGCCAGGTAAGTATGATGGGCTTTCAAGCCCTTATCTAATATTTGCCAAATTTCTGATACCTGAAGCACCTCTTCATGGGTTAAAATTTATACCAGCACTACAATGTGACTGTGGTAACAGTCTGTATGCAGCTGCTGGGGCACGCAGTGTACTCCATGCCTAGGCTTTTTAGTGCCTATTACTGCTGCCACACCAAGAGTGCATGGGTAGAAGACAAAGGTTTCTGTGACATGCTTCTGGCACTTCAGAGTTGTGTTGTTTTTTTTTATGAAGACACCTGAAAATAATATTCTGTTGCTCAGTTTAAGGTTTTATTTAAAAGGCAAACCTATCCTATATGTACCTGGGGTAGTCTGAAAGTTCTTCTCTGCAGTAATGACATCCCTTCTCAGTATTCCCAGATCATAGCTGTGTTCATTCCAAATGAATTCCACAGCTACAGTTCTTTGGGCATAAACTGGAGAAATGAATGGTCTTGATAAAAAGAGAGACCGGTCTTGTACTTGTTAGCCCTTACATAAAATAACATAAGAATTTTAACATTAATATTCTTGCTGCACTTCAAGGATACGTAGTTTTTCAGTTAAAAAAAATAATTAAAAAGGCAAAGTCCAGAAAATAAAGGGATGTTTATTTTTCCTTCAGAAATTCAAGTAGATGGTAATGCCTGCAATGTAAAGGGCATACTTCTATTCAAATCAACTATCAAAACAACTGTGGTGATTGCCATTTAAGAAAAAAAAAAAAGGAAGCAAATATTAAGTGTTCTTTTGTTGGCTGATGCAGTGATGGCAAAACTAGTTTTGTGTCCCTACTTTTTTGCCCTGCCTTTTGTTTTTTTAAATATACTAGGATTTTTTTCTAGATGTGTAGAGAGTTACATAGTTTTGTGTTCAGATTGATGTTTGATGGTGGAGGGCAGTAAGTTGTTGCTAACTTTATAGACCATTTATTCTTCATATGTTGTGACATGGACTGTAGCACGTAGATTGACAGAAAGTAATGTAGTGCAAATTAATGTAATAAGTTTACCCTCCTTTTCTTTGTAGCACAATGGCTGACAAGTCGGCCAAACCAGCAAAACGATTATCCTCTGAATCAAACTCCCATGAGGGAGCTTCGGCGGGAGAAATAAGTGCTCTGGAAGAGGCCTTTAGAAAATTTGCCGTCCATGGTGATACGAGAGCCACAGGGAAAGAAATGCATGGGAAGAACTGGTCAAAGCTATGTAAGGACTGTCATGTGATAGATGGGAAGAATGTGACAACCACAGATGTTGACATCGTCTTCAGTAAAATCAAGTAAGTTCTTTTCTGCCATAATTTCATTGTCTCCCCGGTCGTGTTTTGTAAATATCATCTAAATTTACCTTCTGTTGCTTACAGATGTTGTGAGACACCGTTTGTCTTTGTTGAAATCAATCTCTTTCTTGTTCCTTTACAAATTTTGTTGCTTGGTCTGAAGATACTTTCAGCTTCTGACCTGCTATCTTAAATTGGCTTCAGGTTCACAGGTGCAAAGAGGTATGATGTGACGAGGACAAAATGCAGGCTATTCCAATAAACTGGACTGCAGTAAGCGTTGTCAGATGTTTCCTGACTGAAGTCAGGATGTCAGGATGATCTTGCCAAAGCCTGGCCTCAGAGGACTGGGTCTAAGGTTGGATATGTACTGAAAGTCAATATTCTGACAACAGTCCTGACGTCCAGCACAGCACCAGCTCAAGTTTGAAGTGTAGGGCTATACCAGACTCATGATGAATTTGTAATGGTGACCCATGGCTTTGCTGAATTAGGATTGTCGTGGTGGTCTGAACTTTTTGTGACTGGACTGGAGCTTTAGTGAAGCTTTCTCCCCAAGTTGAAAACCTAGGCAGGCTTAGTCAGAAACTTGTCAAATCTAAGAGAAGATATTAATCTGCTATGGCATATTCTGTATGAAACCCCAGATAATTTTTTTGGTTTTACTTTATGTGTGGCCTTGGATTATTTTCACCTTGCCTCTTCCCCTGGCATCTAATATGATAGTCTTGTCTTTTCTGCTTTTTATTACCACAGTAACTGTTTAAATTGTCTCACACCTCATTGTGTTGAGGGACATTGTTTTTAAAGGAGTCCCTTAATTGTGCTTGTAGCTTGTGGGAACACTTATTTGGTTTCTGCACTCAACTGCTGTGGTGTAATGCTGGGGAGAACATGCAAACTGAGTTGCTTACAAGGTAGTTGAAAAATCTTGCTACAAGCACTGACCCTTTAGAGTGCATCAAAGTGGAGAAAGGCAGAGAAGAAAAGACCTTGAATCTTGAAAGTTGTCCGGTATAACATACATATTTAGAATGACCTTACTTATTTGACTGATTTCTTTTTTTGTTTCTTTTCTCCTTGAGGATCATATCTATATAATTGAAAACACTGCATATGCACCCTCCCACCCTCTTGTATCAGCCCCTACTCGTATTTTCTTGAAAAGTTGTGTTGCTGGAGTTAGATATACGATCAGTGAACTGGCTCATTTGAAATGGGTGTTTAGGCTGTAGGGTTTTGTTTCTTTCTTGATCTATGATAGGCAATGCTGGCATTTATTTTCAAGTTTTCTGTGACTTCCATCAGCTTAAAAATTTGTTTTATTATTTTCTGTAATGGTAGATATAATCTTAGTGCTACTTTCTCATATCAGTTTCTGGGCTGTTTAGTGATAGGAAAACACCATGACATGGCACCAAACAGACGTGCAGCATTGGCAGATACAAAGAAGTATCAGGTTTGGTGACTGTTAGGACAGAAGGAATCCAGTCCTGTTCCGCAGGAGTGAGTTGTGAGGTGGTGGGTACCTGAGGCTGCCCAGGAATGCCACCATATTCCCTTGCTGCTGTTGAGCACTCTCAGCTCAGCTTGGGAGTTCTTGTATGTCTCTGGTTACCTCAGCAGTTTCTCAGACCTTGTGCCTGTGACCGCTGTTTAGTGTTGTCATTTCTCTCAGAAGAGGCACGCCATCTTTTTCTCTATCCAGTTGTCCTGGTTTAACCCCAGCCAGCAGCCAAGCCCCACGCAGTCACTCGCTCACTCCACCATCAGCAGGATCAGGGAGAGAATTTAAAGAGTAAAACTCATGGGCTGAGATAATGACAGTTTAATAGGAAAAGGAAAAGCAAAAGCCAAGCACCAAAGCAAAGCAAAACAAGGAATTGATTCACTGCTTCCCATGGGCAAACAAGTGTTCAGCCATCCCCTGGAGAGCAGAGCCCCATCACAGGTAATGGTTACTTGGAAGACAAACACCACCGCTCCAGATGTGACCCCCTTCCACTCTCTTCCCTCCACTTTATATACTGAACATGATGTCATATGGTCTGGAATATCCGTTTGGTCAGTTAGGGTCACCTGTCCTGGATGTGTCTCCTCCCAACCTCCCAGGCACCCCCATGTTCCTTGCCAGTGTGGCCGCAAGGAAAGCAGAAAAGGTCTTGGCTCTCTGCAAGCCCTGCTCAGAAATAACAAAAACATCTCCATTATCAACCCCGTTTTCAGCACAAATCCAAAACACAGCCCCATATCAGCCACTGTGAAGAAAATCGACTTTACCCCAGCCAAAACCAGCACAGTAGTATTGAATAGTTTAGTAGATAACTGCATCAAATGCAAAAGTATTTTAGTCTTGTTTATTAATTTTTTGTTCATTCCTCAACCTGTACATGTACATATAACATGTATTTTATATATTCTTCTCTTTTAAAATTATTTTATTTTTTAATTTTATTGCTTAGTGGCAAATGGGAAAACCTACAATAGCTGAGATTTGCTGTCTTTATTAGTTAGGTCTGTTTTTTCAAATGTATGCTTTCAGTAGGTATACTTCCAAATTTTCTTTAATGTTGGATTTTTGTGGGTTTTTTTACATTTTAATTTTTGGGTGCATGTGTCAGCAATTTTTTTAATTCTAGATCGTATTTATTTCACATATAGTATTTTAGGTTTTAAAAAGGGAAGATCTAATGGCAGTAGGAACTCAAGTGTTAGTAATATGGTTTAACGTAGGAGGGTTAAGCGTAGGCTGAGTATACAGGATTTCTTGAGCATGTTCAGACAGCCGTTTTTCCTTGCTTTCTCTTTTACTTCACATTTAACCCTAAGCTCAAGGATAATGATAGATTTGGTAATGCATCAAAGCAGGCATACTCACATAATAAGCTCATACTCATTTCTGTTTTACAAACAGCTTTTTCTAAGCAGAGCGCTAAGGTTTTTTGGAAAACCAAGTTTTTTCCTGCCTGTGTTAAATGTAAAGGCTGAAACACTATAAAAGAATCTCCAACTCCCCCCAAAAGTGCAGAGTGCTGCTTCCATGCTTCAGTAAGAATTCTGTTATGGGTACCAGAAGGCTATGTACTTCACTGTTGGTTTTGGTTTCTTGAGTCTGTCTCACAAGATTAGCCTGAGCCTAGGATTCTTATGGTCAACCAAAGTGGTGGTTCAGTGTGATGGGGCTGGTGGATTTTGGCGGTTGTAGTCTAGCCAGAGAACACAACAAACATAAGGAAAAGTGTTTGTCTTACCCAACTACAATTGCCATCTAGCATTGTGTTAGAATTTCCAAACATATCTTCTGTTGGTTCTATTACTGGGAAGCAACTGTGTTTATTTAGCAGGGTGTTTTCTAGCAAGCTATACTTAGAGTTTATGACAATGGCACATGTTGTTCAGACACTAGAAAATAATTAATTTAGTAGAAACGTCCTTTGGTTTTATGAGTTACTATGTATAAAGCCCGCATTTCTTGTCTTGCTAACTTTCCCAGGCTTCATTTATTATTTTGCTACAGATACTGGCAAAATAGGTAGGAACTAAACGTTGCTGATAGGGTAAAGTAACAAGGAAATTAATAAGAGATATGTTTACCTAAGAGCTACTGAAAGATAATGTTTTATTCACCGATTGGTAACTTCCTCTGCTCCAGGAGAGATTTTTATCTCTGAAATAATGAACATTTTTGTAGACTTAACACCCCCTCTCTATCTCTGCCAAACCAGGTGAACAAAACTTCCAAAAATTTTAAATAGTCTGTGCTACTTCTTCAAAGCTGGGACTGTGTGTCTGTCTTTCAGAGATTAGTTCATTTAAAGTTAAGTTTAATGTTGTTGAAAAGGTTGAAGAAATTCTAGTGAGCCTTTTTTACAAATAAGAAATAAATGTAGAATGTGTGAGGATATCAGGTCAGACTGAAATTAATTTGTCCATTGTCTTGTGTAAAAGGTCGATTGAAGGCCTTCATATTAACGCAACATTTATATGTACTTGAGGATAAGAAGAAGGAATAGTCTAATGCAAAGAATCCACAGTACTAGACATGATGGAATTATTGCTAGAATTGCATTCTTTGGTAAGAAAACAAGTAAATTGGGTGATCTCTCCCCTCCTCACTAAGTATTTTTGTTTAACAGTAATTTGCAGGGTCTCAAAAGTCCTCCCAATTTGGTGCATTGTAATATAAGTTGTTGTTTGTTGAACTTGTCAGCTCACAAAATACAAGAAATGAAGCAGTCAAGAATTTTGCAATGGAATTACTTGAAATGAAAAGCTAAAGCCTGCTTATGAGAGTACCCACATGTATGAATGTTTATGATTTGCATCCCTAGAGAGCAGAGAAAAAACACCTACATTTATGCCAAATATTTGGATTGCATTAATACAGCTGGGATAGACTGCAGATTCTATAATAAGTAGAAGAGTAAACTTTTTTTATTTTTTAGGTTTATAAAGCATACAGTAAAGCCATCTCTTACAATGCTGTTAACTTTCCATGCATGCTGTACCTGGAAGAGCAAAAGAAATTATGAGGAGTCAATAAGAAAATTCTACCATATCTCATGGGATGAAATCTGTTAAAAAATTCAGCAAAGCCAACAGAAGTGTACATAACTGTAAATGTAATTACACAGTAAGCTTTCTTTTTTGTAGTTTCATGGTCAACACTTGAGATGACATAATCCTTTCTTCATATGTTCCTTGGACTGCACACAACAGTAACACTGGTTACAGGGTAAATTTCAATTTCAAAATAGTTACTTGCTTTAAGTTATACAAAAATCTGTTCTAATTGGTACCAGGAGAACTTTTTCTTTTTAAATGGCAAAAATGAAGCAACCTCTTCTTGGAAAAAACAGCTCATATGATTGTTAAAAAAAAAGCCTGAAAATACTTCATAGGAAGTAATTTTTTTAACTCGTCTGTAAATTCACTGCCATACTTGAAGACAAGGATAAGTCAGTCATATTCTCTGAGAATGGAAGTTTTTATAAATTACTGTATCTGAAGTTTTTGTGATGAAACCAAAACTAGTACTCCAACTTCTTTTGTTATGATGATATCTTCAATTTCCCTGTAGCTCAGGTTTTTGCTAAAATGTTTAGTATAAATATCTTAGCAATATTTGATCATTCTAAGCATTAATTTTTCACATACTATCTGAACCTTATATAGACATCTTTCTTTTATGTTTTTTAATGAAGAGTGATAATGCAATCTGGGCCTACTGAGTGTAGAGTCATGCAATATGCAGACATGCAATAGCATTTAAAGATGGATGTTTTTCACGAGAGTGGGAATTCCATGGGTATCTTTTCAGTAGCTGAAACACTTGTCTGCTTTCTTGAAAAATCTCTTCATTTCTTCTGTTTCTTTTCTGGTACTCTTCCAGAGTTACAAAAGTTTGTAGGCTGTGTGTCTTGTATTGTGCTTGCAGAGTGCAAGTATGGATTTAGTGAATCTCGTTGCCTCGGAGAAAGCAGGCTCATTGGTGACAGAAGAGAAGTGCACTGAAGGGTTCTGCATGTGGTATGAAAAGCAACATGTGGCTGCATTCTTCTTATTCCAGCAAGACCATGAGACACAACAGTCTAAGAACTTCAGGATTTTTGTATTAAGGAAAGCAGAAAACACGAGACTAATAGATGCTACTGAGCTCTGACCAGCATTCCGGCATGTTGCCTTAGGAACTTAAATTTCTTTGTTTATTGGGGTCAACAACTGCTCTGGGAAATTTGATATGTTAGCTATGCCATACACATACTCCACTTGTTGTATGTAGGTAACGTGGTAATAGTAATAGCCCTGATATAAATACCTCTGCTCTTATTTTAGAACTGTTATCACTCAGGACTGCAAGAATATGTTTTAAGCACTGCCATAAAACTGCTAATTCTATGACATTATTAGATAGAAAAATAAAAATATTTCTGTTTACACTGGCATGTTACTATGGTTGCAAGCAGGCCTGGGTGACGTCAGGCCTTGGATCCATTGTGAGCATTTATTTAGGTAGTCGTCTCCATGGAAACATTTGTTTGTTTCGATGTTACTATGTGTTAAATTTTAAACAAATTTTTGTGGTTCTATACTGGATTGTTATTGAGCACTAGTTAAGCTACAGAAGCTTTGTAAATATACCTTACTCCCTGCCCTTTAAAATATTCTTGGTAAAAGATCAAGTGAAAGCATAATTGTCCTCTGAAATTCCATTAGTAGCTCCTGATGTTGCTTTGACATGTTTTCTTGTTGCTGAGGAAGCCATGTATTCTAAAGGCCAGAAAACTCTCCTCCATCTTTTTGAGAAAGGAAGGTTTTGTTCCCATGGAGAATCTTCACAACACACTTTACTGTGCCCTGACTTCTGAGCAGACCCACCCGTGCTGTCCTCACTATGTGTTGCACACTTGGCTATTTAGCCTAGTTCCCACAGCCTGGATCAGTCAGGTCTCTGCAGGAGTGTTTCCACCTGAGAACAGATGGGCCTTAATGCAGCAGTAGTTCACCGTGGCTGCTAGACTGTGGAAGAATTGCAATGGATCATGTTTGCTCTGAGAAGCTGGCAAGAAAACTCTTGATGAGAATGAGTACATGCTTTCCCTATTTGTCAGCTGTAATATAATTGTTGTCTTTTCTTTTTATTGAACAGTTATGATACTTCTTGCTTTCTTAATATATTTGAAAGGACTAGTACTTTAACACCTGAGCTCATTCAAAACAAATATCTATCCATGAGGTTTCTCTGAAGTAAATTGTTTTTAACAGAGATTTTTACTGAAGCCTCTCTTAAATTTTTTAGGTGTGTAAATAGATATGAAGTGGTCTTTGTATATAAATGAAGCACATAGTAGTTGCAAGCTGTTTTACCTCCCTACTGCAGAGATTCTTTTAATAGTGACCTAGAAAAGGATTTTTGTAATCCTAATTTATGCATGAAGTAGGCATAACAGTTAACTTTTGTACTTTAATATGTCTGCATCAGGAAATAAATTCTACTGGATATAGATAGATATAAATTCTAGTGGATATAGAACAATACACAGAGCAAAATCTTTCCTAATAAATCTCAGGCAAATTGTGAAGTTGTGCATTTATAGGTAGAAATGTAGGTAAGTTTCAACAGAAAGTGTTCTTTGCCACATCTTTTATATTTTAATTGAAAGTAAGATACAGTTGCCTTTCTTGTCCAAGAAGCCAAATGTAATGTTGCCATTTGCACTTTATCCTTCAAAAGCTTTTTATTTAAAAAAACAAAGCAGCTCTTCTCCCCTTTCTGCCAAGAGGTGTAAGTTCTAAAAGTAAAATAGTGATTGCATATGAGAAGAAAGATGGTTTTAAATTCACTTGTTGTTATGCAGGCTTGTTTTATGCATGTATGCTGGATAAATTCTATACCCCTAATGATGTTTGCTGATTAGGATTTTAAAAACACCATTTCGTGTGAGCAGACATCACATGAAAACCTATAGATACAGTGGTGGGTGAATCATTTCCCAGCTGATATGGAATGCTGCATGATGTCATACACAGTACTATATATAGCAGCTTCCTTGGTATTTGCCACACTTTGTGGCATATTCCACTTGTGTGCTACAAGAACTTCTGCTGGCTTGGAGTAGAAGTAGGTTATTTTGGGTTTGTTTGTTGTTTGATTTTTTTTTTTTGCAGGTCAGTCTATCATTTAAAACTGCCTGTTTTTCATTTATAAAAGCAGCTATGTGAAATCTGCCGTAGTCTTACTGACTAAGTAAATTAAGAAACAAGTAAGTATTTTCTAGACTGTTAAATATCAATGTAGACTTTGATTTTGTGGATTGAAGTAGAAGATGATTAAGATATAGAGGATGAGGCAGCAACCAGATGATTGTAAAGTTTAAGATCCTGAGAGGAGTGATCAAGATTAACAACAGAATTACAAACCTTAACTTCAGAAGGGCAGATCTTGGCCTGTTCATTTTCTCTCTGGAAACTGCCCTGGAGAGTAGAGGTGCCCAGGAAAGCTGGCTGATCTTCACGCCACATCAGAGCACAAGAATGTTTCATTCCCGTGCAGGAAGTCGAGCAAGCATGTCAACAGGCTAGCAAGAGTATACGTGGAGCTTCTGACTGGGCTGAACCATGAGAAGGAGGTACACAAGAGATGGAAGCAGGGAGAGCCTTTGTGGGAGGAATGCAGCCCACGCATGAAGAAACAGAATGAGGGAAGCCAAAGTTCAGGCCAATCAGCATAACCTCAGTCCCTGGAAAGGTTGTGAAGTAAATGTTTTTGGAAGTCCTTTCTCAACACACAAAGGACGGGAAGGTGTTTCGGAGCAACCAGTGTGGATTTGCCAAGGACAAGTCATGCCTGATTGACCTCATTGCTTTCTCTAATGAAATGATTGACACTGTGGATAAAGGGGTGTAGTATACACGATTAAGACAAGGAATTCACCGCAGTCATGTCATCTCCAAGTTGGTGAGGAACAGGCCGGAGAGTGGGCCAGCACTCTAGGAGGCAGATTGGGAGGTGGTGATGGTGTCAGTGTCTTGATTTAACCCCAGCTGGAAAATAAGCCCCATGCAGCCACACTCTCTGTCTTCCCCACCAGTGGGATGAGGAAGAGAATCTGAAGGTTAAGAGTGAGAAAACTTGTGGGTTGAGTAAAGACAGTTCAATAGGAAAAGCAAAAACTGCACACACAAGCAAAGCAAACCAAGGAATTCAATCACCCCTTCCTATGGGGAGGCAGGTGTTCAACCATCCCCGAAAAAGCAGGGCTCCATCAAGCAGAATGGTGACTTTGGAAGACCATCACTCCAAACATCCCCCACTTCCTCCTTCCCAAGGCTTGTATGCCGCTTGTATGCTAGGCATGATGTCATATGGTATGGAATATACCATGGGTCAGCTGGGGTCAACTGTCCTGGCTGTGTCCCTTCCCAGCTCCATGTGCACCCCCAGCCTCCTTGCTGGAGGAGCAGTAGGGGAAGCAGACAAGGCCTTGAAGCTGTGTAAGTGCTGCTCAGCAATAACAAAAACTTCTCTATATTATCAAAACTGTTTTCAGCACAAATCCAAAATACCGCTTCATCTAGTCACTGTGAAGAAAATTAACTAGTCCAGCCAAAACCAGCACAGATGGGAAACTTGTGAAGCTGAGGTGAGAGCAGTCCTTGCAGTGAGTGTGAGTTGTGGTAGCAAGGAAGGGTAGCTGCATCCTGGGCTGCATGAGTCAGTGTATGGCTGGCAGGTCTGGGGAAGTGATCCTTCGCTTCAGCTTGGGCTTGTAAGACTGTTTCTGGAGTGCTGTGCCCAGTCTGGGGCTCCCCTGTGCAAGAAAGAGATGGGTACACTGGAACGGGCCTGCTGCGGGGGACACCAAGATGATCAGAGGGCTGGTTGTGGTACATGGTGACCTGTGGAATAAAAATAAGTTTCTCTGTGCTCCTGTATAGGCAGTAGAAATTGACTTCTTGTTCTGAAGTTAGAGTGGAAATTTTATAGGAAAAAAAGTGTGTGTGTATGTACGCATGTTGTTTACTCCTAAAATGCAGACATGAGCTAGAAATCTTTCATCTTGAAAAGAAGATTAATATCCTATATATGTTGTAATTAAGATATATTTAGTCTGCCTATGTGTGTAAAGCTACTGAAAGAATTGAGATGTGGTCTGCTTAGGACGTGATGCTGGTGAATGGAAGTGTGCTCCATCTGACACAGTTTTTATCTTTCTTTAACTTTTTTGTTTGTCTTTCCTTAAAAAAACAACAATGGGAGAGCCTAATTGATGTGTTCTTCCCATTACCTAGACATTTAGGAGGACTGCTTTACAACTGAATTGGAACAACTCTCATTTAAGACTGGACATTAGTTAAATTCAGTTTAATTAGGATTAGTTAAAATGGTGTTACTTTCTGGCTTTATTGAAGTGAAGGTGCCTATTGCTTTCTTTTGTGTGGGGGGGTGTGTGTGTCTGTGCACAAGCTAAACTGAAGGAACATGTATGAAATCCAAATTTTATTTACAGCTTGATCTTTGTTTCAGACTTTCTGCAGAACTTTGATGCACGTGCATGTATTCCCACGAGTTTAAAAACAAAGTAAATATAATTTTGGTATGGAGTTCTGGTACAATCCACCCCAAAAAAGGACAAACTTTTCCTTTGAGATTTTTTTTTTTCCATGTTACAGTCATTTTTAGGTTCTCATTTTTACAAAGGTTGTGGATATTACCAGCAGATCAATAATTTTCAAAACTTTGCTGAGACTGTGAATGTTGGTGCTGATTCTGCAGGCTCCCAGAACATTTTAATTACATAAGGAAATTTCCATGGCGACGTTTTCTAGGAAGATGTGCTGTTAGATACAGAAGTTTTACGGTTGAAGAAGCAAGTATAGGAACCCGTTCCATTTCAGTGAGGAAAGCTGAGTGCAGCTGACAGAGTGTAGCCAGGAGTGGTGTGGCTAAGATGTTGTACCCTTGTGGTGAGGAGTAACAAGAGCACCTCACCTACTGCCTGTCACCAGCCTTTTTGGCAGTGCAGGCCCTCCCAGCACTGCTTACTGAAAAGACACAGTCAGTCCCTCAGGCTGGAAGGGACCGTTTCTGTACTATCTGGACGTTTGTAATTGAGGGAAAAAACCCAACCAGAAAGCCTTCCTGCAGGGTTTTGCATCAGTAAGTTTCTGCCTAAGCTGTGGAACAGCTTTAAATCAAACCTGAATCTTTGTCAGTGGTGGCAAGCAGTGGAAAATAGCTTCAGGCAAAGTTGTTTCAGTGGAGCCAAGAGTTTTCATTGTGAAAACGAGGGCACTTGGTGTCTGTTTTGAATGTGTGCTGTTCCTGAAGTCCAGTAGGTTTTCTCGCTGCTTTTATTTCCCAGTAGTTGGTTCTGGAGATCTTTTTGGGAATGGTGCCATGCTCTGCGCAGAGCCGCCCGGCACGCAGCTACCGCGAGCTTGCCAGGGGCTGTGCTGGCTGCAGAAATGAGAGCTGTGCAGCTGCAAGTGTGTGCTGCTGCAGTGCCCTGCTTGTGCAGCCTTTTGCACTGTGCCAGGTGCAAAGCTTTTGTGGCATTCGCTTGGGTTTTGAACTCTGAGCTTCATAAATGGGATGGTAACGTGTGCTGACAGAAAATGAGGAACACTACTTTGGCAGCACTTAATCGTCTTTGTTCTTCTTTGCCTCACCTTTGTTCTGGAAGGAAAAGTCCTGAAAGTGTGGGAAATCTGTCAGTCTTACGCTGTTACTTTATTTTCATGATTGTGGCACTAGGATGCTCAGAAAATCAGGAAGTTTCCTAGAGTGCTCGTTCTGCAGGCAGAAACCTAGAAGACTCTAAAGAAAAGGATAAGCCACCACCGTCATCTGGTGAGGAGGAGTTAATGCTGCAGACCTGTTCATCTCTTTGTCTCTGCTGATACAGCAGAGCATTGTACCACTTAGTGCCATTTGTGATCATGGGCACCAGCAGCTGCAGAACACTGGTGATCTTTGGCACCAGGCTGTGACTCTCATGACACATGACAGCACTTGCTTCATTGCCCAGATGTCTTGGATCTTTATTCTATGCCCTTCAGTTGCAAATATTGTTTAAAAATGAAAGTAAGCTAACAAGTAGTTATTGTGCTGTCAATGGCTGGTATGATATTTTTTAATGGTATGTAAATGATGCAACAGATAGCTTTTATATCATTATAATTGCATACAAGATAAGTTGTTTTTCTTTCGGTTAACAACAGATAATACAGTGATACTGTAACATGATAGTAGTTCATTACAGCACAGCTGAAAAATTTGTATGAGTAAACAAAATGGGTCTGTGCTTATGGTCTGGAATCTATCTCAGTTATACAGGATCTCCAGATATACTCATTACAATTCCCAGTGCAGTACCAATTAACCCTGGATTTAGCTGCTTTGTGATACTGGGAGGTGTTTGTTGCTTAGTTTGTTAAACTTCTGAATGGAACCGGCAGTGCTGAGAATGGGGAGTTTGTCTGACTCAGACCAGTGTGAGAGTAATACAAGAGGCTACTGACGAGAGGATCACAGAGTAGAGGTTGGGCAGCTCTTACTCATCATCATATGCAGTCTGTATTTCACGAAAAGGTGTTGTGTGTTTGCTTTTGCAAGAGCAAGCCTCTGTGGTATGGGCTGGCTTAAAAATGATGACAGCCGTGTTTACCATTGCTCTCCTATCACTTCCTGTGCACAGCAGCTACTGCTGCTGCACACAAAGATAGTTTGTGTCACTAGGGGGAACATAACGAGCCTATTTTCATACTCCTTATGGGCTGTTGTCCTGTGTTGCAATTTGAAACAGGTAATAACCTTTCTTCCAAATTTAAGCTGTTTACATTTTCCTGTCGTGGATGCTGTATGGAAATAGATGCCTGGGGCATTTGTGATCCAACTGGAGTTCAGCATGTGTCATACTATTCTCATTTGGCATGGTGCCAATGGAAGGTTTTGTAGGTTTGTAAGCAGTATGCATTGATTACTGTTTACAGCTCTACAAGAGGGTGTCTAGGGAAGACATTTCTTTTTTTGTTTTGGTGCTTTTTTTTCAGCAAAAATTTAACAGGTGTGCTGGTATTCTTAAAAGAGTCTATAGATTGGAAAAATAAGAAAAGGGGAGTAATTTGGCATTTATAGGCTTTGTCTTTTTTTTGTTTAGTCTAAATTGCTTTGTAGTTGATAGGTTTCAAGTCTAACAGAACAACAGGAGAAGGTACTGAAAGGTAGTTATGGTAAAAGAAAATATATACCCTATATGTTAGCTGCTAGCCACTCTATTAGGTGATTGTCCTGTGTATATCTAGAAATAAAGAATTTTGATTCTAGATGTCAAATGAAAATGGGAGTGAACTGTCTGAGATTTGAGTTTAGGACTTTTTTTTATGCTAATAATTACAGATAATGAGTGGTGTGATTGCAAATCTGAGATGAACAACTATAATCTGATTAAATGTTTTTTGTTCCCAGTAAGTCCTGGTACTAGTTTAAAAAGAACAATGAAGAGTATTCAGTTTCATAGATCCTTGAGAGGGCCAATGCATTTGCCAAGTGTTCCAGCAGTTCATCCTTTATTAATAAAACATAAATAGCATGACTTTTTTTTCCCAGGCCCTTACAGTAAAAACAAATAGAAATTATTTCCTTACCATTACAGAAAAGCTGGAGCTGTGGTGTCCTCTTCCAGACAGGTTGCTTTTCTTTCATCACCTCAGCTGAGAGTAGGGGGAGAGCTTTACATTTTGCTGAAGTGGATGTCATAACTGGGAAAGCCATTGAACTAAAATGCACAGAGCTAGCTTGATCTTTTTTTGTTTCAAGACAACAGACTGTGGCCTATTGGGACTCCTCTAACCATATGAAGAAAGCTATAGAGAGGAGACTAGGCAGTTAAGTAAGCTGTTTGTTTTTTCTGCTTCTGTACTGAATAGGATGAACTCTGTGTGCTGATTTAACATCTGGTTTTGAGTTTGACCTGCAAATCCAGCTGACTGCAACTTCAGTCAACATTGGCCATTTTAAACAGTTTTGATAATTCCTTTCCTGATGTAGTTTTGTGTTCTGTGCTCAACAATACAGTATCTCATGTGTGCTTGGAAGATTGTTCCTTTTATTTCCCTTTTAGATGCTACACTGTGTCACCCAGTCATTGGCTTCCTTATGTCTTTGAGTACTAATCTGTGAAAGCTGTAGTCCAGGTGGACAGTAAAGTGACGGTAACCCGAGGTAAACAGTTTATGTATATAAGAGGTATGTATCAGACTTAAGGACTACCCATAGAGAACTGGATTTCTTTAATGTTAGGGGCATTGAATTGATGTTATCTAACATGACATTTGCACTTTTTGGAAGTTTTTCAACTCCATTTGTCAAAGCCTTGAGATAAAGAAGATGACAAGATGTACTTTCTGGAGACAGTTACCTGAATAACTTAGGCCAAGTGTTGATCAGATTCCTATATGTGCTTGCCCCACATGGGATCTCTTAACCTTGGAAGAAGTCATTTGCTGAACAGCACAGTTTCTGCAACATATTTAGTGATTTTTAAAGAAGTTACCATATGGACTAGCCTCTCAGCCAGCATTGTTAGTTGTCATATGCTGTTGTTCAAGAAAATGAAGCATATAGAGTGTGCCTGATTTGCATGTACCCAGAAGATTTCTGGCCAGAATTTCTGCTTGTCATCTTTGTTGAACTCCATTTGAAAATCCAGAGGGCTTTTAGGAGCTTTGAAGAGTGAGAGGATTTGACTTCTGATGCCTCTAAAAGGATGGACACCCTACATCTGCTGCAGGTTAGAAAGGCATGAAGACATACTAGTTTTTGAGCTCTGATCTCACAGAGCTTTGTTGACCTATGTAGGGTGTAGGGTACTCTGTTGGTGTAGGATAAGATGTTCAGTAGTGCATAAAGCTTGCTTTGGATGTGTTCTACCCTATCAGACTTTGTTAAGTAATTGAAGGAGAGCATTAGCCTGAAACATGTGCTGTTTAATTCCTCCTGGTTTTGCCATCCTTACTGTGAGACATTAAATACATGCATCAAGTACTTAAGCTAGTTCAAATTGACTACTTGTATACCTATGCCTAATGCAGAGGTTCTGTAATAAAAATGACCAACATGTAACCCTGCAAAGATGTTTGTCAATTGTGTGTTTTGGGAGGTTTCAGAGTAGGCCTGCACAGGCTGGTATATGCAACACAAAGCATAGAGCTAAACTGTGCGTATATATACATGGCATTGTCTTAATCTATTGGTTTTGTACCATCCTGTTTTCTTGCAAGAGCCAGCTTGCAGTTGTGCTTTCTAGGTTATGAGGATATACTTGACTTGCTTATGAACAGCATCTACCATATTGGCAGTGCTAGTGGAGGGTGAGAGACCATATGTTGGATTAGATCCTATGGAAATTCGTCTGTGGTCCTCATTAAGAAGCTGTTGGACCACATATAAATTAATTATATGCCTGGAAGGTAAGACAGTTTTCTGACATGCACTGGAATAAGAGCACAGAAGTTATTGCGTATAGAAGACAATTGCAATAGTCATTGCATCGTTAACTGTCCACTATTTAGAAAATTTGCCCTCCTATTCCAGACATGGTGGGAATAGATACATTGAATATTCTTGCACCAAGATGTCAGCAGATGACAGTTTGGAGCAATATTTGACTTTGTTGCTTCTGCTGGTGAAATCGGAGGCTTTGAAGAAAACATTAGCTTCAGAATTAGGATAGTAATTAAAAAAAAAAAGAATGTGAAGCCTCATTTTCTGCATGTAAGCAACTGAGAGCTGCTGGAGATTGCTAGTGTAAGAATGTACTAATTCCTATGTGGAAATGAAACAGAAAGTGCCCTTTGTACAAAGCAAAAATCAAGAGGGCAGCACATCTTACCCAGCACTGACTTGGTATCTTCCTTCAGTAGCTGCTGGTCTAAATAAGTCACAGATTTCCAAAAGAGTGTATGCTTGCTCTTTTACAGTCTCCTCTCTGCTTTCACAATTCATTCCAACATCTTGGAGTCTTCCCAGTTCTTCTTATCCTTTTGGTTTGTCATGATGGTGTCTGCAACTGTGGGTAAACCTCCATTTATTGTAAACTTTTGCATATTTTGAATAAAGAAGTGCAATGTAAATGAGAGAATATCTGTATTGGTGTTAACTGTCATAATTTTCTGCCTTTCTTTTGGATTGGTTTCAGATGCACATGAGTCAGCACTGTAAAGACTGATATGCAGATCTTTAATCCAGGGGAGGTGATAGATTCCTGTAGAGAATTTGGTCACTCTCTGTTTATAGCTTTCACAAAGTGCCAAGACTTTATTGGCATGGACTGTTCTGCAGATTTTGTGGTGCAGCTGAGAGTTCCACTAGCAAGAGGATCAATCTCTCTCACCCAAGGAGTCAAAATGGCTTCTTTCTGGAACTGGATGCAGCTTTATTGTAACTACTTGTTTGGCAGACTTTCTCTAGAGTTAGGATTTTTAGCTTTAGCTTAGATTTTTTTTATCAGGAGATGAATAAAACGCTGTGCTTTGCAAACCCTGTATTTTTTTCTCTTCAATCTGTGCTTTGCCTATGTTGAATTGTTTAGGTCTCGGAGCTCACGGGCATGCCGTTTTTACTTGTGAGGTATATTGGGGGCTTCCTGCAGTTGTTTTTGGTTATGGTTAGTAGGGGGATCTTCATTCAGATTGATGCCTGCATTGTCAATTGTTGCAACCTTATGCTGAGATGAAAAGTACCTAGAGATGGCTCTTCAGGTATACAAAATAAGTAAGTGGTCAGTTGCATTAGCTATTTTTTCCCTAAGCTGTGCAAAGGTAGAAATATATCTCCACAAGATATGGTAAGGAGAAATGATAAAGGCATAGCAGAGGAAGTTATTAAAGAATATTCTCTGCATTGGCAATAGGAGACATATGGAATTGGCTTTAGACTTGTAGATCTGTAGAAGAAACATGGTGCTACCTTTCCCATGTGCAAGAGTTACGTGGCTTTTGCTGCTCTGTAATTTAGCCTGAACATTTTCCACCTGCACGTTTTAAAATAGTATTGTTCTCTTCAGGTGGATACCTCTTCAGATACTCTCCTGGTCTCACTGTGAATTGTTTGAGAGGCTGTTTTGGCCACAGTCTACCTATTTTTCTGTGTTGCTTTTTGTTTTGTAAAATGAGAATGCTGGCAATGCAGACAATTGCATCTCTAATTGCTGTTTCAGAAGACATGAAGATAAGAAGGACCTGGGTAGCAGGACATCATTGTGAATGTTGTAGTTTTAACATAGATTAAAGTCTCCTCTACAAGGAACACACAGAATGGGACATGCAAGATTGGAGACTGCATATTTAGAGCTTTACTGTGACCATCCAATTTTTCCTTTCATATGGGAAGGCAGTCTTCCAGTAGGGGAGAAATATGCAGTTTCTTCATTATTTCTATCATATTTTTTGTTTTGTTTGAAAGAAAAAATGTGTTGTTTCTGCTCAGTGCATACCTGCAGTCTGGATTCTCCTTTCTTGAAGGTTGTGATTTGGTCTCTGGCTGTTGGTTATTACAAACATGTTTTGTGGCTTTCTCTACCTGTGACGTCTGGATATGGACTGACACTCACTTTCTCTTTTTTCACTTGCTGTGTCATTCTTGATTTCACAGCTTTCTATCTCCAGCCATGGTCAATGATTCCCATAGACTGAGATCACGCTGGCGTCAGTTAACGCCAGCTGTCTATTTTTAATGCTGCTACCTTCTCATATTGCCAGTAAAAAATGTTAGCAGATATACATACATCCGTGTTTTCTCCCTGTCATCAGGATCACTGAAATAACCTCTCCCACATACAAGCAGTTTTTTTACTTACCTGAATATATCTGACTTCTCAGGAGAATTCACTGTCCTTGAGCTGTCACTGGGTTCAGAAATTGCTTTTGTGGTTAGATGTGATTTGACATGGAAAACAATCCAACTCTGTGAAATCCTTTCAAAAACTGGAATGTTGCTGTTGTAAAACCATCTGACAATGATATTTTCTTATTGAGACAATTGATAAAACTCCTGGTTTTGAATTCTGTGTAATTAAACTCTAAAGGAAAGTTCACCTTGGATTAGAGGACTGCCACTCTGGCTTCCATAGCAGCATTTTTGTAAGCAATGAGTTGCTTACTGCTGAGCTGCAGTCCCCAAATACATCAAGCTGTGTTGCTTAATGTTTAAATTATGTTTCAGGAATAACTATGCAAAGCTGTTTTTGAAAAATAGGTATAATACTTCTCGTGTATAGTATTAAATAGTGGTGTACTTTTCTCATAAAAAACACACCCCAAACCAGTCTGTAACTGGAAATATTTACTTGGAGGGTAGGGAGGGATGCCCTGGAGCTAGGTACCTCAGCTATCAGACACCACTTTCTGAATTTATTGGCCAAGAAATACAAGTAAACTTGCTGTGTCTTGGCAGTATGGTCATTAACAAACGGCTGCCACGCCTGAATAGCAGTGTGAATGTGTTCTGTATGAATTCAGGGTTGCTTTATTCATCCTTTTCCCTTCATCTTTCTTGTCTTCAGCCAGGAACTTTTTTTCTTTATATTGAGCAGTGTAATTTCTGAATTAGGATGAGAGTTTTGTCAGAGGCCAAACAGTGTTCTTTCTCCATAGGAACAAGCAATAAAATGTTCAGATTGCGCTTGTGGTTTTACTTGAGCTTCATAGTGATTTAAAAACCTGTCCCCACAATACTTACCCTTTGCCTTTCCACCATTTTGCATTGTACTTTTCATGCTGCTCTGATGTAGATTGGCTCAACAGAGGCAAAATGGCTAACGATTTTGGTGGTTATAAAATTCCTGTCTGGGAATTAAAAATCCCTCATGATATTAGATATTGTAAGGATACAGAGCTAGGCTTTTTGCTCAAACATCACAAAATCCGAGGAGGAAAACAAGAAAGAAATTCTGGGAAAGTTAGTAGCAGATAAAAGTGGTGGGTGGGATTTTTTTAATGTAATTTTAAGGGAAAACTGAGAGGATAAAAATTTTTGGATGTTGCTAGAAAGCAGCTTGGATCCTCACTGTTGTTTCATAATAAAGAGTTGGATTCGGTTATTATTCTGTCCCTTTGGTGCAGTGGTTTACTTTCAAGGTCCAATTGAGTTCTTAATGAAAGCATAATTTAAGCTCTAATATCTTGAGACTTAAGGAGTTCAGATCTTACTATGTCCATTCCTGTTTAATAATGGATTTGTCATTGTTCTTTGTCCCCTTTCGTTTGAATTTTCTCTAAATCAAGTAGGATGTCTTACCATTCAATATCTAGCTCTTAGATGTGGAGCTTTTCTGTTCTGAGTCTCATTAATAAAAACAGCACTGTCTTATGTAACTCTTTGTTTTCCGTTGTGAAAATTTTGCTTTTTATTCCCCTGTCAATTGTCATGTCCTGTTCTTGGTTAACAGGTCTCATCAAAAGAGGTAATGTCTTCCCTGATTGTCAGCACAGACAAAACATTGATACTGTGTGTAGAGAGAAAGCAGTAAGGAAGGCTACTGATTACCAAAAGACTGAGGGGAGTGGGTGCTGACGTCAAAGTTCATTAGGTTGTGTCTCTTCTGTCTCTTGAGTGTCATGTATTTATATAAATTCAGGCTAGCAATATAAATGAAGTCCTGAAAAATGGCTAGTAATCTGAAAGGTGTCCTTGAGAATTTTTTTCTATTCATACTTGTGAACAATTTTGTATAGTTTCTATGGATTAACTGCTTGGGATCGAAGGCATTCACTTCTGCTTAGAGGATGTTTGGCCATGCAGCATTGGCCTTGCCCATGGTCACGGCTTGTGACAGTGTTCCAGATTTCTTTCAGTGGTGTTTGTGTTGGATGTTGTTCCATTGTACCTTGATTGGTCCCATTTTTAGCCAAATATTTTCACACTAAGTGTGCAACCAAGAGAGGGAATCAAAATAAACGTAGCTGCTGGGTTTTTTCTTTTGTTCTGGGCCATGAATCAGACATGTCAGCTCACATGGGATTGCTGGTGAGCTGTAGAAGGATGCCTTATCCGTGTATCCTACTTTTCTTTCTCAGGTTATCAGGCAGTGTGTCCATGTGCACTGCTTTAACTGGCAGAGAAAGTACAAATGTTGTTGGTTCTTTGCCTTGTCCTCTCAGCTGTAATGCCTTTGCCCTAAGCCCCTGCACTTCATCAGCAAAAAGAGCTTTTGAAACTGTAGTGGCTGTATCAGCTTTTTCAGCTCTCTGAAGATAAAATGGTAAGTATTATTATATGAAAATAGCCTCTTACCACTAGCTTGTGTGGTAAGCTCAGCCTGGGGAAGATTGACAGACAAACTGATTAGCTATTGAGAATGCTTAGTAGATCTTCAACTGCTCTTACCTGCTTTCATTTATTTGTATGAGGCTGACTTAATGAGCACTATGACATCATCCTCTTGGATTTTTGAATTTTGGATGTGCTCAGCAGTGTCTCTGGCAGCTGTGCATTGTATTGGGTTGTTACACTGTGGTTAGTTTCTGCTCCCTTCCCCTATGGTCTGTGTGTGTGCCTAACTTAGTGCATATCCTTAACATGACAAGAACAAAAGCGAATAAATTGAGCCTTCTGGAGAAGACACCAGCATATATGCCAGAAGCCCATTTTTGAGGCATTACCTTTCTGTTTCAGCACTAGTTTGTCCCCTCCCGTTTGTGTGTAAGACCTGTCTGCAGCCTCTTTTTTTTTTAATTCCTTTTAATTTCCTACATGTTTCTTTACTTCGACTAACATTTCTGCTGGTGTCACTCACCCCTGCCATGTCTTTTAATGTCTTAACTTCCACCCAAATTGTGCTGACAAATGGTGCCAATCCTCCATGCACCCAAGAGATGGATTTCTATGTTACTGAACAACATTATCTGCAAGCTGCATGTAATTTTGTGGATTCTTTCACAGAAGTAGACAGCATTCTAAGCAGTGATAAAATTACTGTCTTTATCTGTTCTGTGTGTACAGTTTTTACATTGTCTGTGTAGGGTCCAGAGGACTGACAAAAAGAAGATTATCTCTCTTCTATAACAAGGAAAAGCCGAAGTACTCCCAGACTACTTGATAGCACATGCTTCTATCTCTTTTCAAACTCTGGTACATGCCTGTCATGCTAACTCCTTTGATGTAAGTTGGGGCATGTGCTTTCTTTAGGCTTCACAGAGTTTTCCTAATACTTCTTCGCAGCTTTTTAGCAGTAGCTAACCATTACATGGATCTTCATTATTAAATATTCAAATATAACATTTTTTTTTTGTTCTCTTAAACTAAAAAAAACCCCAAACAAATGTGAAATAAGTGGATTCTGCTACTCTTTTGAGCTCATTTCATCGCTTCCTCTTAGGCATAACTATCAGTCTTGGACTTTCTCTTTTCCTCATCCTCTCTAAGTCCCATTAATCTCTTTAACCCCTTTAACTCATTCTGGGATTTGCTTTCCTTTGGAAGCTCTTACTTATTAAAGATTTTGCCAAGTCATGCTCTTTCTCCAGTCCCCCTCATTCCTTTCCCAATACTATTTTATCTGATAGGCTCATAGCTGTTGGGTTTGTCTTTTCTTGAACTTCAGATGTTATTTTAATGGAAATGAATTTTCACTGTCAATGAAGCACATAGGAAGGAAGTGCTACAAAAATAAAGCCAAGAGGAGAGAAATGTTAACTTCAAGTATCGTAAAAGAGAATTTTCGTAAGAGAAGCCTAAAATATTTAAGTTGCAATGAAGTCTGATAAAGGTATCAATTGCTGGTTTAGGGAGCTGCTGAAGTCTTCTTGCTTCAGATTTCACAGCATAGCAGTTGTCCTAGTTTGAGATACTTAGAATAAACTGAGCATACTGTGCTTTACCCTTGCCTAGTAATGAGGCAAAAAGCACCTGGAAGAAAACTGGGTCTTCCAGGTTCAGTTCCTGAGTGAATGATGTGAGATGTTCTGCCCTTGCTCCCCGCTTCCAGAGAGGTTTCTCTAAGTCACGACTATTGCTGTGATACAGTGAGAGAATTTTGTACTACATTTCACATTGTGCTTGCCTTGTTTTGCTTTCCTGGAAAACTGGCATTGCCTTGTGGTCATGGGGTATATGAAGCCATCTAGTCCAACTCCTATAGTCTGACTTGACCAAGATGTTAGGTGTTAGACAGAGAGACTAATTGTGAAGGTCATCTGGTTGTCTTTGTTGTCAGTTGTACTCTTCCCCTCAAAAGAATCCACTTGTGGTAAATAGCCGTGAACTCAAAGGTGCCTCTGTTCCGGAAGTGAGCACTACTTTAGCTGAAGATCTCTGTTGTAGCTTCTTCGTAGGATCATGTTTTTGAGGATATCTTTTTTCCTAACGATTTACCAAATTACTCCTGCTTGCTTTAACTTATAGATGTCTAATTTCAATATTCCAGTTTTACCCATTAATGGGGCAGAAGTGTCTGATGCACAGTGATACCTGAAGTTTTGTTATCTTAATAATGTTTTTATGACCACCTCTCTTTAGAGCTGTTAAATTGTGCAGTGCAAATAACTCAATAGTGTTAAAGTAGCTGCCCATTTGTCTTCAGCCGTATATGTCAAATTTATACACAAGCCTGTCCTTTGGGTTAGTAATACGTTGTTCAGTTTTATCCAAAAAACTGTTCTCTTTTTCATTTTAAAGATTTTTTTGTACTATAGATCTAATTTTTTTTTATTTTGTTCTTGACTGATACATAGCAAAACCCAGACTTTCACAGGATATGTTAAATACTGCATTAGATTGCAAGGTTCTATGAGCCTGATTAGCTGCCTGGGGACTTATCTTTAGTTTTGGCTACGAATTATGGTGCTGATGGCCAGCTGAAATTCTGAGCTGTGTAAGAGAGGAGAAAGTGAAAATTGTAAACCACAAAAAGAAAAAAAAAAAACGACCAGCCCTGCAGCATAATCTGTTTCTTGGTTAAACAGCCTTGGACTTTGTGGTGGTAAGATTACACTATGTTTGGAAATAAAGAATTCATCTATTAGATGAGTGTTGTAGTTTGCAGGGGCCAGTACAAATCTATTTTGCTTCAAGGAATTTGTCTGTGGTACCTTATGACTGTCAACATGTACAGTACAAACAGCACTAGCAATTGTTATTGATGTGCATTGTTTATAGACTACATCATGAAGACTTGGTGTGTTTTTACAACTAACAAGAAAGAGAAAGTATCTGTTCTACTAAACAAAGAGGAGTGAATGCTCTGGGCCATAACACAGTAATAATAATAAAGTTGCTGCTGTAAAGTGGTAAATAAGAAAAATCTTTGTATGAAAATCAGGAACTTTCAGCTGTAGTGAGTTTTTAGTATGGCTTGTTAAGATAAAAGAGAAAGAGCTAAAGTTTGAAGTGTGGTCTGAATGTCATTAGGAAATATGCCTTTGATTAGCCCTTAGGATAAAATGCCTGATAATGGTCTTGTTCTCAGTGTTATCATGCTGCTTTTATAAGATTAATGTGAATAATTTCAATTATTAACTCTGATAATTTAGAAATGTTTCCTATTATTTGTTAGCAGTTCCCTACATGGATGTGGGAGCAGTAGTGGCAAATCAGAAATAGCTGGACTAAGCTCATTGTGCCAGTAAGTCAGAAACTGTGACAAATAAGCTACTCACACACTCTCTCACCAGCACAATTCTTTGTTCTGTCTTCTGAATGAATGCGACTGCCTTGGGAAGGGAATAAATATGGGCAATACCCAAAGTCCTGTTTATTCTCATCTATGAGAAAAGATGCTGTTGAGTTTTACGTGACTGCTTGGTTGACTAAGACATCCAAGTCTGTGGTGAATTTAGAGTAAATAAACCTTGCAAAGAAAACTCCTTCTTATAGAGCTTATACAAAAACATTTTTGGGGCTCCCACCTCTAGTTATGGTGTTTTCAGACCTTTGTCAGACTTTCTATACTCCTTAGACTTTTGTCAGTAGATGACAATTTCCACAGCAAAACAGTCCTGGTTGCTGTATCCTGCTGTAATCCTCTCAGGCATGCTAAAAGAAATAGAAGCTTCTTTGAGTAATTCTACATCTTCTTTCCTATCTTCAATTGAAGAAAATTGAAAAGTGTCTGTCAGGTCCCAGGCACCCACAAAAGCTGCTCACTCACCCTCCTCTCCAACTGCGCAGAGGAGAGAAAATCTAATGAAGGGTTCATGAGTTGAGATAAAGATCGGGAGAGAGATCGGTCACTAAATACCATCAAGGGCAAAACATGCTCAACTTGAAGATATAACATGAATTTATTACAAACAGAATCGGAGCAGGATAATGAGAAGCAAAATAAACCCTTAAAAACACCTTTTCCCACCCCTCCCTCCTTCCCAGCTCTACCACCTATCCCATCGATGCAAGGAGGCAGGGAATGGGAGTTATTGTCAATTCATCACCTGTGGCTTCTCCCGCTGCTCAGGGAGCTGGGTTGTTCTCCTGCTGCACTGTGGGGTCCCTCCCATGGGAGACAGTTCTCCATGAACTTCTCTCATGTGGCTCCATCTCACGAGCAGCAGCTCCCTGTGACCTCCTGTGATGTGAGTCCATCCCATGGGCACCAGTACCCCTCAGACTGCTGCAGTGTGGGTCACATTTCCACGGGGTGCAGTCATTCAAGGACAGGCTCCTCCAGCTTGGGAGCAGGGCTTCTCTCTCCACAGGATCACAGCCTCCTGTCAGGCATCCACGTGCTCCGGTGTGGGCACCTCCCCCATGGGCTGCGGGGTGGATCTCTGCATCCCTGTGGTCTTCCATGGGCTGCAGGGGGACAACCTGCTTCACCACGGTCCTCACCACAGGCTGCAGAGGAATCTCAGCTCTGGCACCTGGAGCACCTCCTCCCCCTCCTTCTTCACTGACCTTGGTGTCCGCATGTTGTTCTCCTCACGTATTCTCACTCCTACTCTGGCTAGAATTAAAACTGTGCAACAAACTTTGATTTCTTCTTAAATTGTTCTCACAGAGGCGTTACCGTCATCTCTAACTGGCCCAGCCTTGGCCAGCAGCACGTCCATCGTCAGAGCCATCAGGGATTGGCTCTGCTGGACATGGTGGAAGCTTCTGGCAGCTTCTCACAGAAGCCACCTCAGTTGCCCCCCCACTACCAACAACCAGGCTGTGCAAAACCAAGACAGTGTCCTATTGGAATGGGAGTTTGGGATGACTTTTGGTAGCTCAGAGATTACAACAGGAACATTTACATGTGTGTTGGGTATGTGGAGTGGTATTTGCGTAGCTTTTCAGCTAATTGTAGAAAACTCTGTTCATCCAAATAGTATTCAAGTCCCCAGTATCCATTTGCAACAGTATGCTTTCACTTTTACGAGCTCAGGACACTGTTAAGAGTAATATTTGCAAATGAAAACTGCATCACTTGCTATTCCAATCTACTTTGGGCCAATGTTTGATATTTGGCACTTCGTTTACTCTGCTGATGTCTGGACTCAGAACTGATGCTTTTAAATACGTGAACTTGGGCTCCCAAAAGCAAACTGGGGATTTCAAACTTCAGTTCAGAATCTCCCAATCTGTAGTCGCCACATGTGGAGAGACTCATCAAGGAAGGAGAAGTGATGGGAAGCTTTCTAAAATTCTTCTGAATATGTTCATTCTGTTCCCGAACGTGGGCATAGATAGAGAAGGCTGTCAGTAGTGTACCATGAACACAGTTTCCACCACTGAAGGATGATGCATTAGAGTAATTCTGTTTGTTGTAAGAAGCAGAGCTTAAAATAGAATGGTATGTGAGAATGTATCCTTTCTAAACATAAAGGTTTCTTCGTGTCATAATAAAGTACATTGCTTTTAAAAATTTTGTTATTAATGTCCCTTGTATCTATTTTGTTCTTTTTGTTGAAGTGGCCAACCTTATGATGCCTAGTTTTGTAAAAACCTCTTTTCCCCCTACCTTCCGTTATTTGTTGCTATTTTCCATTTTGTCTTACTTTCTGATCAGTTTTGATTTTCATTGCCAATGTCTGATTTTTTTTTTAAATTTTTTTTTTAAATGTAAGTTTTTTATCATCTTTCTGTACTAACTCTCTGGAATGCTAAACCTAAGAGACGAGTGTTAAGAGCATAGTGATCACCCTTGGCATACTTAATTGTAGACAAGTTGTTTGAACTTGTAACACTTGGAAAATGGAAGTGAATCTATTTGTTTTGTTATTCCCATGGAAACGAGATATTTATAATGAGCTTCTAAAAACAAGTTACAAATATACTCAAAGAAGCTGATTCTTTGTAGCAATTGCTTAATAGAAAGAAACTAATTTTTTGAGGGGGGTTATGGTTGGATGTTTTTTTCTTTAGTTCATGATCTCTGAAATGCTGATATTAGGAAGGGGTTTCCTGAATGTGAACAGGGCATTAAAAATGGTGAAAATAAACTGGGGGTATGGCAGCCTTGTGTGTTATGCAGTATTCATTTTATTATAATTTTTTATAAAATCGTTTGAGTTGGAGGGAGCCTTTTACAGGTCATCTAAGTGAACACAACCACCTCCCCCCTTCCCTTAATAAGCAGGGACATATTCCATGAGATCAGGTTGCTCAGAGCTCACCTAACCTGAGCTTGAATGTTCCCAGGGATGTGCCATGTACCATTTCTCTGGACAACCTCTTCCAGTGTTTCACCACACTCCTAAAAAAAAGTCTTCCTTATATCTAGTCTGAATCTACCCTATTTTAGTTTACAGCCATTACCTTGTCCTATCACAAGAGCCCTGCTAAATGCCTGCCCCCATCTTTCTTGTAAGCCCCCTTTAAGTACTGAAAAGCCACAGTAAGGTCTCCTGGAGCCTTGTGTCCTCCAGACTGAACAATTCCATCTCTCTCAGCTTTTCTTTATGGCAGAGGTATTCCTCCCCTCTGATCAACTCTGTGACCCTCCTGTAGACTTGCTCCAACAGGTCGATGTTCTTCCTGCGCTGGGGACCCCAGAGCTGGATGCAGCACTCCAGGTGGGGTCTCACCAGAGTAGAGGGGCAGGATCCCCTCTCTCGCCCTGCTGGTCACGCTGCTTTTGGTGCAGCCCAGGATGCAGTTGGCTTTCTGGGCTGTGAGTGTATGTTGCTGGCTCATGTTCAATTTTCCATCCAATAATACTCCAAAGTCATTATTGCTAGGGTGTTTTTGTAGACCTGGATGGGAGAGAGTGTAAATCAAGGTTCGTTGAAAGACTTTTCATCTGTCATTTCTACCGATTCAGTTTTCTCAACTGCATTCGACCTGTGACTGTAGAGACAGAAGAGAGGGGAGCATGCTGTTCTAGTTGGTAATCCTGATGACAGCAACTGCTCAGAGCTCTTTGAGACCTATCTCTAGAGACAGGAGGGGTGTAGGTTTGCTGCTTGGTAATTTAAATGTTGGTACATGGCATACATGTACCATACCTCACATACCGAAAGTGCCAGAACATGTTGTGTTCCTAGGATTTTCCACAAGACTTGACATATGTTGCAACTGTAGAGTTTTTGAGTTAATTATACTGCTTTACAAATGGGTTTGATAATATTGTAATAGATGGGGGGACAAAAGGGTATATTTTGGAGTGTAGAAAAAGATAAGAAATTTCAAAATTAAAGCTGTTTTATTTAGGAAACATTTTATTTAGGAAAATTCAGGTATAGTTGCAAAAATTCCTTTACTTCCAATCCTAGTTTTAGCGTCACTCCAATTAATGTTGTTTGCTGGTAAAGAATATAGGCTACAATGCACATTTGTTTTTCTTTTGAGGTCCAGCTGCAATACTACATTGGTCATATATGTGTCCAATTTGTGATTATACCTGAAGTTGGAGGGAAAAAATCACTCATTTCCTTGTCCCATGTAAGTGACAGGGACAAGACCAAATATTAGAGGTAGATATACCCATGTCTTAGACCTTTGTTCCTCTTGGCAGCCATATTTATATATTTTTCCTTTTCATATGCACACACAAAAAAGTTACGCTCTTCTATTTAGTAAGTGTGCAACCAAAAATTCTTCATGTGTTAATAAAACCCTGAGATCAGTTCAGTTGGTTAGAGCATGGTGCTAATAGTGGCAAGGTTGTGAGTCTGATCACTTAAGAGTTGGATTCAATGATCCTTGTGGGTCCCTTCCAGCTCAGAATATTCTGTGAAAAATAGAGGTGTCAACATGAATTTTTGCTGGTTGTGCTGAAAGTGATCATTCTCTTTCCCATTGGGATGATCCTGACTGATGATCCGAGCTAAACGTATGTGCTACAGAAAACTGCCTTTGAAAGGCCTGTATGGTAGACTTGGCTGTGACTCTGTAGAGAACAAGAGCCTTAGGGTGTTGTTATGCTGAAGTTTTGCAGGGATTGCCAATGCTGTCTTTTTCTAAATGAGAGGCAAAACAAAATGAAGTATTGACCTCTTGAGCTAGTTAAAAGTTCTTGGACATGTTTCATCAGAAGAGGGATGTTAATCCTATTAATGAGAATCCTGGAGAAATTCCAAGTAGTTAATTGCTGTTTATTCCATGTGTCTTTCTGATTAATGAAATACTGGATTATATTCTTCATTTCTACTGTCATGATGTTCTTTTACTAGCTAATTCCATGAGATATTCCAGCACATGCTTTACCTAAAGCAGACAAGTAGTTGCAAACAGCAATGTTGGGTTAAAAAACAGATAAAATTTATTTTGTGGTGTTGTTAGGGTTTGCTATATATGTTGGGCTGCATTGGAAATAAAGAATGCTAGCAATGAACAGTTATGTAAAGCATTCCCTTAGTATTGAATTTTGTTGTGAGTAACCAATTTCTCCTTGTTTTAAAAGCCTGGAATAAAATTTCATTTTTTGTTTAATTAAAGTAGGAGTCACTTCCTAACTGTTGATCTCTAAACCAGAAATCGCACTTCCCCTTTTCGTTAGTGGAGGCATCCTCCAGCTGAGAGGGATTTGACCACTGACGGTGTGTAAGAGAAGATCAAAGATAAATTGGTGGCAGTTGAATCGCTCTTCGAATGGTCTTTTTGACACTTGAATTAAAATTATATTTCTATGTACTGTTTTTCTAGCCCAAGATTTCTATTGCCAGTGCACACTTTCTCTATCCTAGCATCTATTGTTTATTCCTGTATAAACAGCTGTCTCTGTTGAAAGGACTGTTCTGGGTTGTGTGGTGGTGGCTGGTTATTTTTTTCCCCTGATTTGCTTGAAATGCTCTCTAAATTGGCATAAAAAGAAATGCTCAAGCAGAAAACAAAACTTGTGTAGTAGCATGTTTCCCAGCAACATGGACTCTCAAATATTACTTAAACTTTGAGAGTTTTGTAATGTTGAAAACATTTTCTGCTTTTAAAGATGATACTATTTAAGATTATTTCAGCGTAAGTATCAAAACATCTTTTTGAAAATGTCTCTATTTGATCTGTTAAATTTTAGCTTAAAACATACGGCTAAATTTTGGGTTGTAAATTCTTATTCAAAAGATCAGAGAATCTGTAATTTACTAATACCGGAAACGGTGGTGTTTGTGTCTGCTGTAATTCATTAAAACTAAAAATAGTTTGGTTTTTTTGAATGATGAGTAAACTCACTAATGCTGTGGCTTGATACCTAAATTTTAAAAGGAGGAACATTAAAAATAGTTTCATATTAGGGAGTTGAATGGAACAGCATATGGTCCACAACGTTATCTCCTGCCTAAACTGGATATTTTAAAATGCTAGAAAACAGACATGCATTAACCTCCTTTTGCTTAAACACATCTCTGTAGTGAATGCTGAGTTTCTTTGTAAGGGTTCTATCAATTGAACCCTTTGGTCTGATGGACCAAAAAAGATCTGCAGGAATGACAGTATAAACTGGTGTTTGTAAAGTGTGAATTTCCCACTAGTCAGATTTTGCACCATACACTGTTACAGCAAAATCCTCTCCACTAAAAGTAAATATAAGCAAGTAATTTAATTTACTAATGTGGAAATACAGTCTTCCTGTTAGTGAAAACTACAGCAAGTATTGAGCTCTGAGTTTCTAGGGGGTTTATGAGTATCAGACTGCTGTATTGTGTTTTCTGTGCACCTGTAAGTGTTTTTTGAAGATCATGGTCTATGAAGGAAAACACTATTAAATTTAAATGTGTCATTTAAAAATTCTCCAGTCTTCAACTGAGGAGGAATTTCAAGTTTTTGAGTGCTTTTCAATAGTTTGCTTTACATGATAGCATTATTCTTAATTTACTTGTGAATACGTGAATAGTGACTTATGAATAATATGATAACCAGTTATTCAAAGAGGAATAAAAAAATAGTAAATAAAAAGACTCACCTAAGATGCTTCAGTTCTTGCCTTATTCATGCAGGCTTTACAAGTGATCAACCAAATAAGGCTGTATTCAATTTGATGAGCTGCAGGCATTTTGACGGCAGACCAGGTCCCTTTATTTCCTCTTTATTTCTGAACATTCATCAAGGGAAATTTCTAAAGTGCTATCCTACTGATGTACATAGAGAAATAAAGTGTTGTTCCTGGGATATGTTTCATTTGACTCCATAAATGGGCTGCATGGGTCTTCCTGTTCTGCTGTAGTTTTCTGTTGTTCACTGCGTTAAACTTGAAACCATTCTGCTATTCTTGGAATGCTTTTTGTGCTCTCTTGTAATTTCTTTCAATTGCTGTGTGTTTCAACAGGGGAAAGTCTGTAAGAACTATTACTTTTGAGCAGTTTAAGGAAGCTCTTCAAGAACTCTCCAAGAAGCGATTTAAAGGCAAAAGTGATGAGGAAGCTCTTCAAGAAATGTATAAACTAATTGAAGGAAAAGGCCCAGTTATATCTGGAGTAACGGTATGTTACTGATCTAATGGACAGATTGTTTTTACCTGTCCTTTGTTCTACTGCAGTGTTGTTATGTTCACCTGCTTCCCTTTACAATCTACAAATCTAATTCCTCTGTGAGCCCGAAGGCAACAGCTGCTAAGCAGAATGGGAACAAAGACTATGCAACAGCTGAGTGTTGCACTACTGTGTATCCATGTGTGGCACTATCATTGCTCCTTCTAGGAGTTGTAGTACTAACTAGCTGCACTGTCAGGAAAATCCTGAGCTCTGTGTATGGTTAGAGCAAAGAAACGTTCATGAAGAGTGGTGTATCCAAATCAAAAAGAGTAGAGGGGAATTAAATTTAGAGCCTCATTAGAGTTCTAAGATGTTGTGTGAAATAAGACTAAAGCAAAGGCATCTTAAAATACATTTAATTACACCATGTGAATCCCAGAACACTGACAATCTGGGAGTAGTTACCATGTGGTCTGGTCTTTGTTTCTTGTTTGTTCCAAGTCTGTCAGAACTATATTGTTGTTTCTTTTCATTTTAAACTACTGGTCTTAAGCTTTGTATATGAAAAAGAAGTTATAAAGTATACTGTATGGAAGTTTGGTCACGCTTTTAAATGCCCAGGCTAGGCAAGCTTTTCTCCTGTAGTTTAGGAGATACTGAAGTGTTTACCATCAGCTTGAATAGTTCTGTCAGTTTAGTTCATCTGCTTAAAATTTGTGATCCTCCTGAATTTTGGCTGTAAAGCTGTGAATGAAAATATAATCTTTCCAGAAAATGGTTATCTACAAATGTTCAGTGTAAATGTCAGGTGGAAAGATCTCTTTTGAGTTGTAAAATTTGTCAGATTTTTACAAGATTTTATTTTATTGTATTGTATTCTTGTACTCTGATTTAAAACAAGTGGTAGTTTGATACAGACTTAAAATATTGAACCTTCTTTTCTGTTCTTCACTTACCTTAGTAAATTTTAATAACTTCTTCATCTGTTGGGATTCTTGCTTCGAATTGTGTACATTCTTCTAGGCCTCACTCCTGATTCCATTTTTGATATTTCAGCAGTCAGACATTGAAATGATCAGTGTCTTCTAAGGGAACACCCTCTTTCTATGTGGGGTCAGGCATGAGAGAGCTTTGCAGATGCAGTATCATGTAGGTTCTGCATAGGTATACGAATGTGCCAGCAGCAGGGGGAGAAAAATGGAGGGGGAATATGAGCCAGCAGCGTGAGGCTTGCCTGTACTCCTGTAGTATGTGAAGTTCTGGGGAGGGTTGAAGAAGTGAAGAAAGGGGGATCACAATATCGTCTCCTGCTTCCTGGAAAAGTAAAAGGCAGGAGGCAGGGCTTAAAAAGGAGGGAGATTGCAGGCTGAGAGTATGTGTGTTTATGTAAAACCGAATTTCATGTTTGTTCTCTCAGGCTAATTTAGTTCCAGGATGGTAAACATGACCCATGAATTTGTCTATCAAAGGCATTAAATAAATTAATACATGGCCACTCTCCCCCTGCAGCCCAAGAGTGCAGATATGAAATCTCTATGCAAGCTTTCTATTGCTTTGTTTATTTTGGGAAGTTTATACTGTTGAAATTTTAATTTATGCTGCTTTCTATATGGTTTCACAAAGTTATGTTAAGGTTTTCTTAAACGTTCTAGGCTAACTCAGTCATGCCATGTAGTGTGTGCCTTGCTCTGTAAAACTCTGCTGTAGGTCATGTAGTTTTGGTTCAGATTTCAGGCAGGAAACTTTAGTGTGACTACTGACACAGTAAGTCTAAGCATATTAGGGAAGGAGTTGAAAGCACGATTAAGTGAAACTTGTGGATAAGAATACTTCAGCAGCATGTGGGGATTTTTGTGTCTTAGCTTCTTATGTTCTGTACCGGGTATTTTGGGGAGGCAGGCGGCGGGGCGGGCCATATATCTGTACTGAATGGCAGCCTGGGGAAACCACTCCTTCAGCAGGACAATTGGAAAGGTTACCTTCACATCAGATAATGAAGATTTTAGTGTATGGTGTGATAGAAGGTTTTAATCTTTTTATGTTTATTTTTTCTTCTCCTTCAGAATGCTGTAGAATTACAAAAATTCCTGCTTGTGGTTTATGTGGTTGAGAAGGCTCAGCAGCCAGACTATGAAAGCGCGTGAATTTTAGGCGGCTTTCTAATCTTGCAACAGAAGGTGTATGATTGACTTGGTCACATAGGAAGAAAAACAACAGGAAAATGATAGGGGTTAATTAAGCCAGTAGCTTTATTAGCTCACTTGGTAGTGATATGTCAATAGAATACACAGGGCAGGTCATGTAACTTGGACAACTTATAATCAGACATATAAATGAAGTCTAGGGCCTTTTAATTGTCCTTACTCCTACACAAAGGTTACAAAGAGCAAGACTGAGGTTCTTTCTTTTCCTGTACCAAAAGCTGTATGCCATAACAATGTTGAATGCATTTCTACACTTCCTGTGGAAGAGGTACTTGCTTTGGTCATTGCTTGCTCTTAAAATGAAACCAGTTGAAGTTCAGTGTGTATTCATCAGGTCCCTGACATAGAAATGCAGAATAATTTCAAGTGCAAAGGACCTGGGAAGATCTCATTCAAACCTTTTGCTCATGAGAGGGCTAACTTAAAGCCAGATCATGTTGTTCAGGGCTCAGTCCACTCAGATTCACTGTGAGAGGGATGTGGGTAGGTAGCATTGCAGTAGAGCAGCGACAGCACTTCAAAAGCTAGGTGACAAGTGCTCAGAGTGATGGTGATGTGGGCAAGATCATATTCTTACCAGAATGGACCTGTTAGGGCAAGAGCAAGGAAGTCAGAGCGCAGCCCACAGAGTGTGGTAAATGAGACATAGCAGTTGTTGCAGCAGAAGTGCAAAGAGGCCTACGAATTACACTTAAGACTATGTCGATCCGCTTGAAGACTGTACAGTGGTACTCTGAAAAAGCCTCAGGACATACTGTCCAGCACATGGACATCCATTAAGATGTAGAATAAGTCTTGCAGGACTGCCATTAGCACATCAGAGTCCTTGGCTCTATTAGGAAGAAGTCCTATATCCACATGATATGCTTCAGAGAGCTCCTGTGTCTTCCTGGAGGTCAGGGCCGTGGTGGACACTCTTGTGGGAGATGTGCTGTGGTCAAGGTCCTGAGATTCCAGATGAAGAGGTGACTGACATAGTATTTGTGGAAAACCCAAGCTACACAAGGTGAACAAGGAGCCACAGTTGGAGACCAAGTGGACAGAGACTATTGAGATAGAGAAGACTGAAAGCTTGTGGCTTCTGGCAACAAAAAGTCACAGATCTGCTCCACCTGCAGTTCTCCAATTTCACAATACGTATAGTATCCTGGGCACTTGAGAGGGTCAACAAGATCCATCAGAGTCAGCTGAGCCTGAATGCAAAAGGGGAAAAATGAGTGATAGTGTCAACCAGCACTATCTCACACTGTGGGGACAGGCAGGTTCTTTTAAGTATCCTTGGTAGAATGAGAACTGGCCACAGATTTGTAGTTATAATTAGCGCTTTATTATTATAGAAAGATTTTTTCATTACGTATAATTTCTTGCAAATAGGATAAATTTCTTATTACCTAAAATTGCAGTTACCTATACTTTTCAGTTATCTGAACACTCTGCAGATCAGGTCAAATTCTCAATAATCTGCATGCAATATAATAATCATACTCTGGACTCTGACTTTAAGAAGTAGATGAGTCACTCAATCCTCAAGAATAGTGACAGAGTAGGTGTCATGATGCTCTAGCAGTGAGGTTCCCCTCACCCTGTTTCCTCTTCTGTTGAGGTGTGAGTATCCCCTTATCACACCAGGAAGGACAAAAGTCTTAGCAGTCTGTCTGCTGTTGGATCTGCTTCAGAAACCTTTTGGATAGCTGTACCTCTCAGTTTGGGAGTTTGGTCTTTAAGTTAGGGGATTCTGAAGGGGGTGCCAGACAATCAGTATGTAAGAATTTGGCTGCAGGTGACAGCAACCTGCAGTTGATAACGACTGCCCTGCTTTGAGCTAAAAGTGCTGCTGCCAACGTGCATCGGGCCTTACCATGTGTGTTAGTCAAAATCTGGAAAGGAGTTGAGTGAACAGTCACAGGAGGCTTTTGCCATCCCAAATATCTCATGCACTGTTACACTTCTGTGTTCCATAATGGGTGACACCATACCCTGGCAACAGTGCTATACCAGGTGTCAGGAGCAATGGGTACCATTCACAGAGAGTTACTGAAGATTGCTCTCGTGGATGATCAAGGCATGTATTTTCTGATCTCACCTGATGTTTCAGGACTTCTGCTGCTTGGTAGGTGCCAGGATCTGGGATTGTTGCGGAGGCACTGCCAAGATTTGTCCACCCTCTGCCTTGTGGGTACCAAGAGTACTGCCCTGGAGGTAACCTGGAGCATATAAAGAGAGACTACAGAGGTCTAGGGGTGAGGCTGATGGGCATGGAACTCGGATCATGTCTTCTCAGTCCAGGGAGGAGGAAAGATTGGGTAAAAGTGGACTGTATGGCTTTTGTTGAAGATGGGGCTTTGGCTTCTGTGGCCAGAGAAATGAGGGCTACTGAGCAGCGATGGAATAAATCTAACAAAATGGAACAAGAGTATCTTTGCAAACTAGGCTTGCTGATACGCTGAGGAGACTATTAAACTGGGAATAGAAGGTTACCATAACCTCAAGATGAAAGATCATAAGGGGCAAAGCAGATGTGTCGAGGTGACAAGCCTGACAAGGGAGGCTCTTGCTCTTCTGTAAATGCGGCAGGACCTGGGGCCCATCTCAAACGCCTGCACACAAAAGCATGTAGCGTGGGGAGAGCAGGACAAATTAGTTGCAGAGCTGTGACTCACGGGGATTATGCGCATGTGTTAAGACTGCTCTCCTGACTGGAGTGCTACACTGGATGAACAGAGGCTCTTCAGGAAATACACTAAAGAATTGAGGAAGAGGGATTGTAGTCTGTGTAAAGGCTTATTTGACAGCATCTAGCTTTGGAACAAGTCTCATTAAAGACTGGTTGTAACATTAAATTGAAGAAGGATTCAGCAACACTGTCACTTTAAAAAAAAGGAATTCTGTCATAGATTCCCTTTTCTGTTTTGTCTTCATCACCAATACAAATGTAAAACTCCGCCCCAGGGAGGCACACTTTTTTTAACTCTGTGGAAGGTCATGTTAATCAGGCTACTAGACACCATGAGTTATAGTGACTTGGACTGTTGAAATGCTGGAGAGCTGGAGCTGAGGGGCTCATCTTAGGAGGAAAGGAAAAGGTCCCGTGTAAATTCCAAATGGGAAACACCTGGTCTGCCCTTAAGGCTGGGCACTACACTATTATCTTGATGGAGCTAGACCTGGGTCAGGCAGATTCGAGAGATTAATTTGAATTTGTTGCTGAAAGTGACATCGCAAATCAGGCACCTTCTTGATGTCTTTTGCTCTAACTCTGTCTGGGCTTGTAGTTGGTGAGAAGGTTTAGGTGCTGTGTGTAGAGATTGGACTTACAGTGTTTCATCACCTTAGTGGTTTTACTGGCAACCACTCCGCTGAAAGTCCTCACTAGGATTAGTTAAAATGGTGTTACTTTCTGGCTTTATTGAAGTGAAGGTGCTTATTGCTTTCTTTTGTGTGGGGGTGTCTGTGCATACGCTAAACTGAAGGAACATGTATGAAATCCAAATTTCATTTACAGCTTGATCTCTTTTTCTGACTTTCTGCAGACTGTTAATGTATGTGCATGTATTCCCACGAGTTTAAAAACAAAGTAAATATAATTTTGGTATGGAGTTCTGGTACAATCCACCCCAAAAAAGGACAGACTTTTCCTTTGAGATTTTTTTTTTCCATGTTACAGTCATTTTTAGGTTCTCATTTTTACAAAGGTGGTGGATATTACCAGCAGATCAATAATTTTCAAAACTTTGCTGAGACTGTGAATGTTGGTGCTGATTCTGCAGGCTCCCAGAACATTTTAATTACATAAGGAAATTTCCATGGCGACGTTTTCTAGGAAGATGTGCTGTTAGATACAGAAGTTTTACGGTTGAAGAAGCAAGTATAGGAACCCGTTCCATTTCAGTGAGGAAAGCTGAGTGCAGCTGACAGAGTGTAGCCAGGAGTGGTGTGGCTAAGATGTTGTACCCTTGTGGTGAGGAGTAACAAGAGCACCTCACCTACTGCCTGTCACCAGCCTTTTTGGCAGTGCAGGCCCTCCCAGCACTGCTTACTGAAAAGACACAGTCAGTCTCTCAGGCTGGAAGGGACCGTTTCTGTACTATCTGGACGTTTGTAATTGAGGGAAAAAACCCAACCAGAAAGCCTTCCTGCAGGGTTTTGCATCAGTAAGTTTCTGCCTAAGCTGTGGAACAGCTTTAAATCAAACCTGAATCTTTGTCAGTGGTGGCAAGCAGTGGAAAATAGCTTCAGGCAAAGTTGTTTCAGTGGAGCCAAGAGTTTTCATTGTGAAAACGAGGGCACTTGGTGTCTGTTTTGAATGTGTGCTGTTCCTGAAGTCCAGTAGGTTTTCTCGCTGCTTTTATTTCCCAGTAGTTGGTTCTGGAGATCTTTTTGGGAATGGTGCCATGCTCTGCGCAGAGCCGCCCGGCACGCAGCTACCGCGAGCTTGCCAGGGGCTGTGCTGGCTGCAGAAATGAGAGCTGTGCAGCTGCAAGTGTGTGCTGCTGCAGTGCCCTGCTTGTGCAGCCTTTTGCACTGTGCCAGGTGCAAAGCTTTTGTGGCATTCGCTTGGGTTTTGAACTCTGAGCTTCATAAATGGGATGGTAACGTGTGCTGACAGAAAATGAGGAACACTACTTTGGCAGCACTTAATCGTCTTTGTTCTTCTTTGCCTCACCTTTGTTCTGGAAGGAAACGTCCTGAAAGTGTGGGAAATCTGTCAGTCTTACGCTGTTACTTTATTTTCATGATTGTGACACTAGCTTCATAGATGCTTCTAGCCTTTTGACACAAAAGTTGAGTTTACAGGGTCTTTTGAGCCCATAAAATTCATGCAGTTTTCATGCTGCAGACAAGCCAAGCCAGTGCAGCTGCAGGACTTTCAGTGGATATATTTTTCTTTAGGAAACTGCTATATACTTCTGTAGTACTGTAGGCGAAATATGATTTCTGTCCTCTCTTTTCCTTTTTACTGTAGTTCATTTCAGTTTCCTAAACGACTGATAATACATTTCTGAAACTAGTTCAAATTCTCGAAACTGATGAAATGGATTGTGTGGCTTGCTCTGTAAACTGCTCCTTGATTCATCAGTTATCTTGAGGTAAAAGGCAAAATCTGCCTAAGTTTGCAGAGTTGTCTTTCTCAAGAAAAGGCAGGGGAGGAATGTGGCATTTGTTATGGGTTTTCAGGGTTTAAAGACTGCAGCTTTCACTTCCTGTCTTTGGTGTGAGGACTGTTTCAGACAGACGGAAGTTGGAACATTGGTAATATGTAATTTGGATGAGATTTTGGATTGTTTTGTTTTGTCTTGTTTACTTACCTGCAGTGTGATCAAACACTCTTTCTGGGCTTGACCAACCACAGTGGTGAAAAATTTTTTCTGATGTGTCTAGTTGGAATTTCATGTCTTCCAAATCATGCTCATTATTGTTTACTTCTGAACTGTCTCTATTTCTAATATAACCATTCCGTTAAGGACAGAAATAAGATTTGCCTCTCCCCTTTTTATTCTGAGTCTGGATAAACACATTTCTGTGATCTTTTCCACGTATGTCACATGCTCTAAGCCCCTTGCTGTCTTAGCAGCACTTCTCTCTAGGCACTGACACAAAGCAAGGAAAAATACTGAATTGCTAACAAAAAATGAATAAACTCAGTTTGGAACACCAAATGATTATGTTTGATTCTGTTGTGCTAAGTAAAATTTTCTTCAGAAGACAAAGTTTTTTTAAAAATAAAAAGAAAAAGTTCATATGCACCTTCTGTGATATGCAAACTGTGACTAACTGTATGTGCAAATAAGAGATGGAAAATGAAGGCTTCTGTGGTCTCACAGAAAGAAAAGGGAGGAGGTTGGCTCTAAGGAATCTATTGCCTTTAGAATAATGTAACTAGAGAGATTATGTAACTTACTCTAGATAGTAAACAGTTCAAGAAGAATTGCTATATGACAAGACAGAATCATTTGTGTGTGATTCATTGTGAAAAAGAAGGGAGAGTAGTAACTTGCTAATGTGGAAACTGTCCTCATCTAGCCCTTTGTGCTTTTCACTGTATTTCTTCCTACATTTTTCTTCACTTATGAAGGATGGTCAGCTTCCCCCACACACCCTTTTTTTATTTGCCTCCCAATGCCCTTGTGCAATTAATAATGAGCAGATGGGTTGTACAGAAGAATGAGCTCACAGCCACCCTTTCAGTTGTTTTTGCCTTTTGCACAATTTTCAGTTTAGTCTCCGTTGGTTTTGTTGTTCAGAAACAGAAAAAGCATTTTGATAAAAACTGTTGCACATTGAGTTCATAAAGGCAGTTCACTAAAAGTAAGTCATCAGCTCATAGAGGAATCTTTATGGATAAACTTTTCACTCTGTGACACTGAAAGTAATGTAAAAGCTAATCCTAGAAATCATTTCCAGGCACATGAAGGACCAGAACATCATCAGGAGTAATCAGTATGGCTGATGAGTCGTGCTTGACTGACCTGTAAACTTCTACAATTAAATGACTGCCCCAGTAGATAGGGGAAGAAGAGAGTGTCTACCTGGGCTTCAGTAAGGCCTTTGCTGTGGTCTCTCACAAGAGTCTCGCAGCCCCTCAAGCTGTTGCTGTAGGGGCTGGATGGGCAGACAGTGAGGTGGATTGAAAACTGGCTGAATGGTTGGGCCCCGAGAGTAGTGATGAACGGTGTAAAGTCAAGTTGGAGGCTGGAAAATAGTGGTGTACCCCAGGGCTCCATACTGAGACCAGTCCTATTTAACACCTTCATTAATCACCTTCATGATAGGGTGGAGTGTACTCTCAGCAAGTTTGCTGATGAGGAGTGGCTGATAGGTCAACCAGATGGTATGGTTGCCATCTAGAGGGAGCTGACAGGCTGGAGAAATATGCTGACAGGAACCTCAGCAAGCTCAGCCAGAAGTGCAAAGTCCTACATTCCTGGCAAGGAACAGCCCCACACACCAGTACATGCTGGGGGCCACCCAGGTGGAAAGGAGATTGATCGAAAAGGACTTGGATGTCCTGGTGGACACCAAGTTGAACATGAACCAGAGAGGTGCTCTTGCTGTATGGAAGGCTACTGGTATCCCAGGCTGCAGTAGAAGTATTGCCAAGCAAACAAGGTGTTCCTTCCCCTCTGCTCAGCACTGGGGAGGTCTCAAATGGAGTGCTGCATTGAACTCTAGGCTCCCCAGGAGAAGACTGATATGGAGCTACTGGAGAGAGTCCAGCAAAGAACCATAAAGATGGTGGAGGGACTGGAGCATCTCTCCTGTGAGGCTGAAGGGTGACTCTCATCCAGGTATATAAATACCTGAAGGGAGGATGTGAAGACGATGGAGCCCAGCTCTTTTCAGTAGTGCTCAGTCACAGGACATTTCTATGATTGTGTGATACATAGTACCACTAGCTGCTTCTGGTTGAGGAGTCCAAGATGGATATGAAATTGTTGTATATTCTACTCTGTATTTACAAAGGCTTTTTTGAATGAAAGCATCTTAGCAGGATGCTTAGGTTGCCTTTCTGTGTAATGTTCACACAACCTTAAAAAGAAAGGAGTGTTTTCTTTTTAATGGATACACATTCATCTTAAGAATGATGAAAAAGAAGAAGAAAAAGGAGAAATGAGATGTTCTGCATAGTCTTGTAGTGGCATCTCATCTCTGATCTTTTGTATAGATATATCAGTCCAGGGAGTGAGAGCATAATGTGCAAGGAATTAACATCATTTGAATTTTGTGTTGTTGGAAACAAACTGAGCCTCCCATTTCGTAGAAATTTTGCCAACAGCAAATCAACAGGATTTCAATTGTAATATTCTGTCACATGTTGGGAAGGGGTACACCAGTGACTTTACATGCAGCTCAGGAAAAGGCTGCAGTTGTTACTCAGTAAAAAACAATTAGGAGAAAAAATGTTTGCCTTGCAGCTGCTGCCTTAATGTTCATTTCACATATTGACTCCTGTGATGCAGGAAGCCTTCTGATCCATCCTGTCATGAAAGACCACAGGATGTGGGATCACTGTTGTTCTTGCTCTGGATTTGTACTATTCCTTTTGCTGGGGTCTTAGGTTTTGTTTAATTGTTTTTCGGGAATAAAAGATCATATCTTTTAATCTGCCAAGCTGTTGTCCATCCTCAGTTTTCCTTGTTAGTTTGAAACATATTGCCGTTTTCTCTACAGACTAATAGGAAAGGGAATGGCTTGTGTGGCACACTGCCAGCTTGTCATCTTGTTCCTAGCTGTCTTGTTGCTGCTATCATCTTGTTCTAAAGATGCACTTTAATTTTTCTGATAAGTCATCTGTGTTGTGGTCTTAATCAGAATGCAGGTGTCTTGATATAAACAGCACATTTCTCAAGTTTACCAGTGGGAATACTTTTCTGGGAACATACTTCATTACTGACATGAGCCATTCTGTTAATCCTTGTTTTACTGTTTCTTCTTGCATGTTAATATGTGTGCATTTTCTCTCATATTGCACCCACACAAGTTTTAATATGTATCTTACTAAATACTTTACTGTACAAAAATTCTTAATGTCTTTTTATTGTAGTTTGTGTATTGAGGCAAATTTCATAGATTTTGTGGCCTTTGACCATTCTGGTCCTTTGAAACAGAGGAGCAGAAGCTGTAGTCTTTCTTTTTCCAATAGTGATTAAACTTGCCATTTCAAATTCTCAGAATAGCAGTCTGTCCTGAGAATGAATTTGGTAAAGGAAAAGGCAGTCAGCTAGAGTTTCTGAGACTTCTCTCTGGATGTGACAATACAGAGTGTATGCACATCTAGATAAAACGTACTTTCTGTAAAGTAGTGGTATTTAAATACAAGGAAAGTAAATATGTGTTAATTTTAACTAACTTCATACTGAATATTGCCCTTGTCTTGCATTTGGAGTTTTCGTGGTTGTAAGGTGCTACCAGGTCAATGTGAACAAGAAAATTGTATATATTAAGCATTGTCTTGATTTCTAGTTTTTCAATATAGAAAATAACCACTTCTGCAATTAGTACTCTGAGGCTGCAAGGCAGAAGTCCCTAAAGGTCATTTAGCAGTGCTGTTTTGCGAAATGAATGCTCCAGTGGTCATTTTCTTTCAGAGAGTGACAGAAGTCACACCTCCACACCACCTTTCCCCTTGGGGCCTTATGTGAAAGTAAATGCTGCAGAGCAGTGCAGTGTTGTATGTGTCACTGTTGCATATGTTTGGAGGGAGAAAAGCAGAAGCTTGAACCTGTGATTCTCAGTAAGTCATTATGTACATGGACAAATTCCCTCAAAGCAGTTCTTTTCTAAATGGTGTGGAGGATGTGTGGCTTCCATGATGAACAAGTTACAGCATTCATTCCTAGTCTGACTGGATCCAAGTGTCCTGTTCCTCTTGGTATGGATTCAACCATCTTTCCCAAGTTTCTGATAATTTAATGTTCAGCATTGAAAGATACTAAACATATGGAAGCGCTATGTGTTACTCTGAAAGCTCGTTTGTTAGGACTCATTAGCAAGCATTTATTTGTGCTGAGGATGGGTAGAGAGAGAATGAGGTTTTTAATGAAAAATAACTTTCCCAGAGCATTTGCTTCACTGCAAGGAAGCCCATGTCACTTGTGTCTCTAAAATATATTCTAACAGGTGGCAAACATAAAAAAGATACCCAGATTTTAGCAGTCTTTGTTCATTTTAGCTCCATTTCCACTTGGCAAAAGTCTTGTCTGTTTTCTCTTCCCCTGATTTTAAAATACAAACTTAAGAATCAAAGAGGCTGCTCCCAGTCCAAGCACACAGGTTAGCATGCTTCTATATTGTTACGTGAAATAATTTTTTTTTCTGTTTATGTAGTCAAATTTTCTTTGTATCAATGACAGCAAACCTGATTTTTAAGGAGCCTGACATGACTCAGTGGAAGGAAAGACTTTGCTCAATGCCATTTCACAGACTGCTCATTTGCTAACATTAGAAATAACCTTCAGTCCTTCTAGTTTGTTACTTCTCTCATGAATCCTAGAGTTTAGAATAAATTTGTCTTTTGAAGCAATGAATTCTTGCTGTATTGGAATACTTTTTCTATATTGGTGGAGCTAGGCTTTTATGCTTTGATATTGACATAATGGATTTTGAACATGGCTGTTCCCTATGACTTCTTCATATCTTTGGTGCTTAGAACTTGATTATTAATCAAAAGTATCTCATACTGACAGTCTCTTCCAAAAGTTTTGACATAATTTGTGCTATTTCCTTTTCTGCTATATAATTATTGTCATTGTATGCATTGGCAAGAAACAAAACATGTTTTGTATCCTATTGCTGGAAATGAATAGGTATTTGCATAGTCTTTGTCATTAGCAAAGATTTAAATCTTGGTAGCATGTAAAAATATCTGCATTAAGAATAATTGATTTCTAATGTGTGTTTTTGTTTTGTTTCTTGTCTTTCTTCCAATAGAAAACCGTTGCATCTCCAACTGTTTCACGCCTTACAGATACTTCAAAGTTCACGGGTTCTCACAAAGAGAGGTTTGATGCCAGTGGGAAAGGAAAAGGCAGAGCTGGCCGAGAAGATCTGGTGGATAACTCAGGATATGTATCTGGTTATAAGCATGCAGGCACATACGATCATAAAGTACAAGGAAACAAGTAAGGCTGAGGGTTTACAACACAGAGGGGCATAGAGTATATATTTGTAAGAATTATGTTATGAATCCCACATGTTTTGGTTATTGTGAATGTTGAGACTATGTTGTCAAGAAGTTGTCTTCGGGAACTGGAACTGATTTCAACATCTGCTGAGCTACTTGCAGCACAATGCCACTTCATTACATTCCTCATGCATATATTGGCAAAAATAAATAAATATATAGGTACAAAAAATACATAATTTTGTTGAGCTTTAGACAAAAAAACCCAAACCAACAAACAACAAAGCCAAAGTCAAGAGCAGTTATACCACACTTTGTCCATTCAACCAAAATATCTCAAACATTCCTAGACGTCCAGTTGCCCTGATGATGTCAAAGAGAACCTCTTGAGAAGAGGATCTTTCATAGCAGTCTTTCTGAAGAATATCCCATTACTTATGCAGTTTGATTTGACTACTGTTTTGGGGTTTTTTTTAAATGTCTTATATGGGATCTGGCACTTTCCTTAAAACATTCAACAATATACTATTGGGAAGTAAGTGGTTGTAATATACTAGGTGCTAGCCTGTAATTGTCATATACCAGTCATGGAAAAACTGAAAAAAATTTATTTGTAGGACAATATAGGCTCTAAAGTATTTTATGTCAACAGAAAGAGTTGGAGAATACCAGCCCTTACTTTCCTCCTGTCTATACTTTGTGCTTGTTACTGTGTGTACTGTAGCATGGTTCTGACTGGCTGGATTTGGATGGAGCTATTGTACTAACCTGAAAGGTGAGGAACAAGACATTACTAAGAAAGTCTGTTAAGGCTTTTCGCAGTCTGTTTTCAAGTTTGCACTGCCTCACGTTGGAAATGAAGGGGGCATTAAGCTAATAATGCTTTAAAATATTATGACTAAACACTGCCAATCAGACTGCTATCAAGTGAATGTTATTGTGCACATATGTTGGCACATAGTCCCTTTAAAGCTCTAACATGTATGAGGAAAACTTATGGCCTCCTGGACATTTACAATTAATACCTATGTAGTTAGCTGCAATTTGCCCACCAAAAAATATACCATTATAACTGGGTATTTTATGTCAGATTCATTTGATGCCAAGGGCTTTGATTCTCTGTTTGCTCTTGCTGCCAAACTTGGGAGTAATAGCATTGCTGGGAATGGCTTTTCACTGTTACCATGAGAACCAGTCCCACAGGCTTAAGGTACAGGCAGCTGACTGTGACCTGCCTGGGGTCCAGAATGCCAAAAGAAATTAATTGGAATAAAAATAACTTTTTTTTTATATTGGTTGAAAAGGAAAGAAAAGGCCATTGGAATTTTCTGCAAGAGCTGAACAAGTACCCTGATGTATTACTCTGATTCTCTAAAGTTATGAAAGATAGGATGTTCAGTATTCAAAACAGCTCTTTGCAGTTCTGCCTTGCTTTCTTTCAAAAAGAGCTCGTGCACTGATTTTCATGTTCAACTCTGAATAAAGGTTAACAGGTGCATTGCTCTCCCCCCTCCCCGTATCAGCATCCCACTCAGAGCACATAAACGTAGGTGAGCAGTGTGTGCTGTCATGTGCCATGCAGGTGAGCAGTCTGTATTCAGCCAGTTTATCAAAAGAGAGCACTGGTTTTCAGCCCTTAAGCTGTTGATGTTTTGTTCTGCCGACATTGCGTGGTAACCTGTCTTGTAACCTCGCCTTCAGTGACCCTTTGAGGGTCATCAGCCTAAAACCAAAACAACAAGAACAAACAAAAGGCAAGGACTTCCTCGTGGACTTGGACATCCTTTTGTTTATTTATAATTTATTTTGGTGTTTGTTTTTAAGAGGGAGGAAAGTTTGCTGAAACTCAGCACACATTCTTGTAAAGATTTAAATGGCTTTTCCCAAGGATTGCTTTGGTTACCTGGGAAGATTTTTTGATATATGTAAAGATGCTCAGGATGAGAAGCGTTCAGCTTCATGAAACCTTTCCAAGAATTACTCAGTGTTTTTGAAGAATGGAGGGTTATCCACTCCTGTGTTGCACTGGTGACCTGTCACACTCCAAAGCGGAAAATAGCATACTTGATACCAACAATGGCTAAATTATTCTGGCATGATAGTAAACTGTCTCAATGTAAGGAACCTTCTTCTGCGTCACTGGTGCCTGTGCACCTGAAGAAGGCTCCAGGATAGTCCCTTTTTTTATGAATAAAAAGGCTGAGCCTCTAACCCTTGATGAATCCTTCAGCTAAGTTACAGGCAAAACCAGTGTTCCTGTTTTTCCTATTGACTTTGATTTGACTAATAACTTACTGGTAATGGAAAAGATCTGGACCCAGCCTGACTAAGGGTGAATTCCAGCCTACTGCAGGTCCTGCTGGCACGCTGTTGACCTGGCTGTTTGTTGCTAGCTAGCTGCCTTGTCTGGCGCATCAGGTGACACTTTGCTTTTAGGTGCACAAAGGACAGTCTTTCTTAGGTACCCAAATACAGTGTCAGTAATGCCAGAATGTTGCCATATAGTAGGAGTGATTGGTTAGGAAGATTTTAAGGTATAATTAGGTTTTAAGTTGTTAGTTCAAAGTGAGAGAGACCAGCACACTCAGAAGGCATGCAAGGGAATTGTGAGTGCAGACACATCCAAGCTGCCACTGTCTAGAAATTGAGCTACTCTATTTGCATATAAGAGGCTGATGGAACAAGCTGGGGTTCTGCCAGAGTTTACTTTGCATTGCTTGTGCAGTACAAAATCCCTGCCATGAAGCAAAGCACTTTATTTATATGGACCTGATGCAAACTTAGAAATTCTTTCAATTGCATAGTAAACTTGAGATCAGGACCTGAGAAGATGGTTCAAATAACAGTATTTTATTTTAAGGAACACACTTCTTTGTTTCTTGTTTCTACACTCTATAGTTTCAAACCTCAAACTAGTGCATGAGAAGTCACTCTGATGTGACAGTTACAAAGGAAAGTTGTGGCTGGGAAAAGTACATTGTAAAAGATTTTTCTCTTTTACTATACTTGGTGTGAAAGATAATGGCTATGAATAAAAGTATCATATGGAACTGTGTATTAGGGATTCACCACTTACTTGAGCTCTTACTTTTTCACTAATATCGGTAGGAAATTAAAAGCCTAAATGCCTGCTTGATTGTTAGCTCTCAAGTTCCAGGCCTGCTTGGGAATGAGGCAAAGTACATTTTCTTATTCATCTGCCATTCCCTCAACTCTCAGGACAGTAAGTACAGCTGGTACCAAAAAGATGAGGAGGGGATAGCTGAGGAGGTGCAGGAGGTGCCCCATTTTCAGCCCTTACAGTGGGGTAGAGCATATTCTCTTCCAGTGCTGCAGACTGTAAGTAAATGTCACGTCTGAAATAAGGACATGGGACAGTAACCTATTAAGGTTTACTGTCCTCTCTTTTTGGAAGGCATCTCAACTTATTCAATCTAAGTTTCCAGCCTGATTTTCAGCATCTTACACTAAGCAGCACTGTCTTACATGACATCTTCTATAAAACCCTGTTGTTCCTAATTATCTTTGCTTTCATTACTACAGAAGATTCTACCAAAAGAAATGGGATCGAAAAGTTCAGGTAGCTTTTAGAAATAACTGCCTTAAAGAACAAACTCAAATTTTATTTAAATACTGTGGCAGTACACAATCTTACCTGTATGCCTACTGAAGCTTAACCTGACCATCAAAACTTTTGCAAGATTGAGGACAAGAAATAAAAATCCTTATTGAGGCAAATGAATAGTCTTTACAAATAATGTTCTAAAAATAACCTAGTTTTTAAATAAGATATGCAGAAGTCAAAAGGGGTTTTCTTATTAGTGCTTGCTTACTAATTCCCTTTAGTCACTCCTTGAGCTTCAGTTGAGAGTTTTGCAACCATCAAAATGGAAATATCGAAACCAAAATTATTGTCCTGCTCTTTGTGGTTATCAAAGCTATCACAATAGTGTTACTGAGAAGCAGACACTAAAAAACAAACATTGTTTCAAGAGTCCTATAGGAACAGTTGTCATTAATTGTAACCAAATATTTGGAATTTCAAGGGAAATGTTGAATATTGGACTGTGGCTCCTCAACATTGGACAGTAGCCAAAATCTAGCCCTTTTTTTTTTAAACCTGTAATACTTCTTACCTTCTTTTCATTCAAGGAAGGGAAGGGGAGATTTCCAAACTACTCACGTGTCACAGCTTGTGTTTTTCATCAGCAGTAGAGATTGTCCTTCAAAGATATTTTGGATTGAAGTATATATTTTATGACCTTACCTAAATTAAAAACTCCTCTGACAATTTTTTAGCATTATACAAAGCTTTATTCACAACTTAGCATTTCACTCATCTGCATTTTCCCTCTATTGGCTCAATTAATATTTTTTATGGTAGCTGGAATTCGGCAGAACAAAAAGGCAAATGACTACCAGGGTTTTGGCTTGCAAGTGATAGGTATCCCAGCCATCTGTAACCATCTGTAGAGAAAATCCTCATGTATATTCCTCCAAAACCAAAACTTTAAAGTTGTAATTGATAGGTTTTTTCCTTAAGGCTTTTCATAGTTATAAAATGAATTTGAATTCTTTGTGCCTGCATGTATGATATTCAAAACATAACCCTGCCTTCAGTGATGCATGTTTTCTGGGGGCATGTGCCTGTCATCCGTGAATAAGAATTCTCCGTTTGCACTGGCCAAGAGCAAACCTCTTACCTTCATGATAGAGCAAATGTAACGTGTTGCACTGGTTTGTGTCCTCTTAACTGACTGTCAGCCTTGCGTGTGTGCCAAAATAACTACACCTTTGTGTACGTTGTTTGTAGTGTGAATATTATGTTCTTGGCTCGTCACTTAGTTGGTAATAAGTAATGTAATGCACCAGACTTGTGTAGGTTTGTGTGTGTGTACACAAACTCTCTGGATCCAGCCTAAGTAGTTGAACCATATAAATGTTTGTTGATGCAAACCTTAAATCTTATTAGGGCCAAGCTCTACTGCAGCCACTGCTGTTCAGCTTGGCCAGTTGGGGACATTGCCATTCTCCCTTCATAGCACGAAGGTAAAGATCTAAGGAGGCTTTTATGGTTTTTACCTGTCTACCCTGTTCTGAGGGAAATCACTCTTCAGCAATGCTAACACAGACATGGTGTGACAAGAGGAGTTTCTCCATAGTAAGGAAGTAGGAGAGACAGAGGGTGAAAGCAAGCTTTCCTCTGAGTGCTCTCAAGAAAGCATCTAAGATTATGCTCTGCATGGGCCCTATATCTTCTTTTGCCCCAGCTTTGTGAAGCAAGTTGTTGCTCACTATGTGTACACACAGTTGTTCATCATGCCTTAGTAAGTATAAAGCCGTGGTATAATGAGATGGGAGCAGGAAGCAGGAGTGTCATACAATGCCTATGGACTCAAGTCTTGCTTGGACCTTTATAAAATTAAATACCTGAAGCATAATGAACAGTTCTCAAACTTGTGTGAAATTCTCAAAGTCTGGAGTACCTCAACTTGATACATGTGTACCTCCTGTATTTGGAGTGTTTGCCCATAAAATAGCATTTAAACATTCAGTTGCCTGTTTTGTGCAACCCCCAAGTGCCCATTTGGCTTACTTAATATAAGCTGAAAATGATGGTCAGTATCGTTCTTTTTAAGTCTTCAGAATCCTAGAACTAGTGAGAAACCTGTAGTTGCATTCATGCTTGCTCATTAAACTCAAAACCAATGCTTTGAATGATGACCCAGCTAAGAATGATGCTTCTGGAAGTCAAAGAATATTGGAGATAGAACCTCAATTGTCGGACTAATTTATTTTTGCAGGGAGAAATATCTGTTTATATATTTGGTATTTTTTCATGTTTTTCAGCATATTAACCATGGTATATTGCTTCAAAAACCTTATGGAGAAGGTAGATTTCAAAACAAGTTTAAGATACAACTTTTGACTTTGTTGTCAGAAAACATTTGAATTGGCTTGTTTCATTCAAAGTAATGGATCATCCACTCAAGGTAGACTTCGGCAAGAGCAAGCCTGATCATAAATAAAAGGGAGAAAACCCCAGCTTCTTTGCTGGGCATTCTTGACAGACATTTACAATGCTGGTAGTCTGAAATGATTTTTTAAAAAATAAGATTATCTTTCAGGTTCATGCACATGCACACGTGCATGCACACAGGCACTGCTTGGGGGCATGGATATACGTGAGGGCAAGACTACAGAAGAGGCTTTTCTTTTTTTCTTTTTAAACCTTACATTTAGAAATTGACATTGAAATTCCCAACTGACCAACCTGATTCAGAAAAATGCTGAGCTACTACCATATTCCATTGCAGCTAAACAGCCAATGAATTAATTTTCAAATACAGTTGAATTAATTTTCAAATATGGTTATACAGCATCTCTTTTTCGTGATTTACTGTAAAGCTTATGGCACTGTACAAAGTGAATTTTGATGTAAACATTTGTAAAGGTCTTAAAGATAACAGTCATGGTAATTTGCCCTGACCTCCAGTTACCTTTATGCAAGATTTTTTTATTACTTTGCACATTTTTCAGAAAAGATCAGAAACATGAATAAAGTTACACTCAAGTAAATTAAAAATGGGGCCCTAAAAATACTCTCAGTTCATCCATCTTTGCATTTTGATCAGGATCTATATTATAGATGAATGACAAAATAAGAAAAAAAGATGGCAATCTGTATCCCCACAGTGGTGAATTATTTTAAGTTCCCGTTTACATCAGATGAGTTTCTGTATGCTTGCATTTGCTCAAATGCTATTTTTAAACAAAGTAATTAAATAATGTGAAATAATGCAGCCTGGGCTCTGTTAAATAGGGTTATATTAATGCAACTGAAGTGCTGTGTATGTCTGTAATATCCGTGCTAAATATGTACTAGATCTTTACAAAGGCTTTATGTAAAGTCAGTTAACCTAGAAACTGATGTCCTGTATAAAATCGTGTTGGCAAACTACTTTTGTTAGCACTGTAGTGTATGAAATGATAAGATCATAGACAAAATCAAGTTCGAGGGTGCAAAAAGAGTGTGTTTGTTTTTAATCTTTGTGCTAGGTTCAGAGTATATCAGCTTTGGCAAATTCTTGCAGCAGGGAAATTTTTTTGTATAATGCTTATAATACAAAGTAATTTGTCTTTACATTCTGTAAAGCAGAGAAATGGTCAATGTTGGAATAGTATATTGAAGTTTATTCTTAGCAAGGTGTTATGTTTCACAGATTTAAATATTAGAGGAGAAATATATATTTATACAGAAGTATAATTTTTGAATGAGATTGATTTTCTTCAGTCATGAACCATTTTTTAATCCACATTATGCTTTATTCCTTTGCTAGCTTGTTTATCAGTCCATGCTGTTCCAATGTCCATTTCTAATTTGATTTACATGTTTTGATTCTTCATTTGCACAAATCTGGATGTGCATGCTGTCAGGACCTGATCATAAAATGTGGAGGCAAAACTGTTTTGTGTTTGATTACCTAGAGCACTAATTAAAATTTAATTGTTAAGCAGTTGGGATATGGAGATAGGTCTTGACACAGTCTTCCTTGGAACACTGTACACTATGATAAAAACCTTCAGTGAAGCTTACTAGTTCTTGTTCTTATTTTCATTTTTCTTTCATCAACCAGGAAGCTGCTGTGTGCTAATAATTACTTGCAATATTTATAATTGCAGGCATTGCAAACATTAACATTCAGCTGTACTAGCGTACTGTGTTCACTGTGAATTTTTCAACACGGTAAAAATTTTACATGACCATTTAACCTTACAAGTTTACTTTATTCTCACTAATTTAACACTGAACCTTCTTTTCATTATTGCAAATGAACAACTTGAGCATAGCATTTCTAAATCTTAACTATAGTAGATAAACATGTCCTAAGCAAAGATTTTTAACCACTTGAGGAAGGGGGCCAGGCGCCATCCAGTGCAAAGTACACTGGGTAAAATCTTATCCCCACTGCAGCCAGTGCCAAAATTCTAGCTAGTGTTAGCAAGAAGAGAACCACCATTGCCAAGGGGTTAATACGCTTAGTAACCGTGACAAGTGGGGAGCACAGCAGTGATTCTCTATTTCCATGTCTTTGTTTCTGTTAATTTAAAACTACTACTCTTCAATCTTTAAAATAAGTAAAAGAAACTTGAAGGGGGGATCATATACTACTAGTTTGTACTAGGTTTTTTCAGGAAAAGGAAACAAATTTATATATATATATATATATATATATATGCAATATATTTTTACACTGTTTATTAATGCTAGAAAGTATTAAATGTATCACTTTATCTGTGTGAATGTTAAAGTAATGACAATGTTATGGATGTTTTAAACCTTTTGAAGTTGTCTTGTTAAATTCTAAACCTACATTAACAATGGAAAAGCTACTTTGTCTGCAACATTATTGTTGATGTTTTAGGGAAAAAGTTCAAGTGCAGCAGTTGTTTTGATTAGCACTGTAAAAGCTTGGCTTGAAAAGTTGTAGTGAAATCCATATTTTAAACACCATTTTTTTAAAGCATAGCTTCTCATAAAGTACGTTACTGCTGTTGACCGACTGTATAAAATTGTATTTTTAGTTGGTAAAGTGATCAATAAATGTGTTACTACATCAGTTCTGGGATTTATTGAAGTAAATGGTATTTGCTGATAAACTTTGTAAGCAACAGTTATTTTACAGTTTAGATGTTAATTTAATTGCTGATGAATTTACAGGGTACACAAAAATACTGTCTGAACATCCAGCTGTCTGGTTCTGGGCAGAATCTATTTCTTCTTTACCACTTGTTTTCCTAATTTGAATAATGTGTAAAGCTGAGCATTAATATTTTGAGAACTCCAATATGATGCTCGAATAGCCATGATAATGGTGATCCATTAAAGGAGATCTGTCAGGGATGAAACAATTTGTTCTTAACTACCTACTTAAGATAGATTGATCCTCGGTGCCAAAGCCTGAGTTATTCTCTCACCTTCTCTAAGTGGTTTTGAAAATATTTTACTTGTAAGGGAAGTCATTTGCTACACAGAACATTGTTTTAATGATGTTACATCGAAAAGCAAATATGGACCTTTTGTTTATAAATAACAATATTATTCAACTTTCCATTAGCAATAATACCATGATTTTATCCAAGAAACAGAAGACTGAAGTATTTAATTTAACTCAGAACATCATAATAGCATAATTAATAATGTGACAATAAAAAAAGTCACAGTGCTGCTCTGGAAATGTAGCAGTCGGTTGTTAATTGACAAAATGAGCAGCCAATTGCTAATCCAGTGATTAGCAACCAGAAGGAAACATAACTAAACAGTTTACAGCTACCCTGTCTCCTTTCCAGTTGCTCTCAAACTGGAAATGGTGTTCTCTATGCTCACACATTAGTCAGCCTTCTTTAGAAATGCCTTTTAAGTGAAATCTATCACATCTGTGTCCTGATATAGCTTTTACTCCTGCGTAGAGACCAAGTACTGTCCCCTCCGGTACTCCTTTTAACTCTTAACCGTGTATGGTTGCTGAAACTCTAAAAAACATAGCAAAGCAGAACCTGTAGGGATTACTAAAGGAAAAATCAATATATTTCTTTACCATTCAAAAAGCCTTTCAGATAGGGGAAAATAGTACTCTTCTGCCCTATGAGAACATAAGACACTAAGATCTGTATTTTCTAAAGAGTTAAGGATTTTTTTATTATTTTCTTCTAGGGCCTCTAGAAATGCCCACTCACCCCTACACACCACTTACGCATCATGACTTTAAAAGGAAAAATAAAAAACTCTGCCAGGATGTGTTTTCTTTACTCTAGGAATGCAATTATTTGGGCTAGTTTTCTGTCGGTGTAGCTTCTTGCAATAACTACACATTCCTGCTCTTGTGTCCGAATGCCACATGCAGGCTGATCTCTCCTGGTTCCATCAGCTGTTCTACCACAGCCAGGACTGCACGGAGGAAGGCGTGGAGGCAAAAAAAGGCTACGTCTGCCAAATCTAAGTCTTCAGGGGACTTAACTGGGTCTTCTAGTTAGCCTTTTTCTCATTTCCTCACCTTTCCATTTAACTCGCTTTACTGATTTATTAATAATGTAAATTAACCCAGGCTCATTGAAAGTTCAGATACTTATTGATAAGTGTTCATTAGATCCCCTCTCAGTCATCTCTTCTCAGAACAATATTGGATATATATGGAAGGAACCAAAGGCAGGGGTGTAGGTGTTCGGGGGAGAAACAAACACAGGAAAATAGAGGTATAAGGGGCTAGTCCCTGGTCTATGCAGTTATTTGGTGATGCCCTGGACCTCTTAAGCAGATACCAAGCTGAACCTAGACAGCAAGCAGGGTCTCTAGCATCAGTTAGCAGAGCATTCATAAGCCTGGGCCAGATACCTGTGTGTCTCCTAGACAGTTGGAACAGCATACCAAAGGGACCAGGCAGTCCAAAAGAGCTGCTGGGGACGCTACAAGGGCTGATGGTGTGTCTCTACACAGAAGATGATAGAATCTGTGGGATGGTTAGGGATCCCACAGATCCCTATCCCTATCTATCTGTGGGATAGGCTGTCTGCCTATCTAATCCCAGTTACTCAAGGGATCCAGTGTGTGTGCTGGTCTGCGTAAGGCGAGAGGGAAACAACGACACAGGACTGTACCAGCAGGTGAAGTAGAGCTGTGATCCTCATAGACTTGCATGTCCAGATTCCAGCGGCAGGGGAAAATAGGGATCCAGGCACGAGACGTTGGATAGGCTCTTTGAAGGGAGTCACATTATATGTATGCATGTTTCCTACTAGCAGCTCTTCATCCTGATCAGCTATAGACAGGTTGTTGGAACTGATTTTGGTTTTGTTGGTGGTGCTGGCTTTGTTTTTTAAAGTGTGGAGGGTTTCTGGCTGTGTCCATCAACACTACAATCATGAAACAACTTTGCCTTCTTTGCAATGGTACTAACATCTGTTGTTGCCTGTATTGTTACAAAAAAGTTGATTTGTTGTGTTTCTTAACTGATGAATAGCTCCCGTTAAATTGCTCAAATTCAGACTCAAGGCATGTGCATGTCTGCTAATTCTTGATAGAAATTAAAGTTCTCTACTTTAAAACAATTCAGGCAACCAATTTTGTTCATTTCCCCAGCTAAATTAATTTTTTTTTAATATTTCCTTTTAGTAGTATTTTGGTGAGTTTATTCTATTCTAGTACTACTAATTTGAACTTTTACTACAAAGCAAACTCCATTAAGGAACATTTCTCATAAATTTCTTAGTGGAAAAGAATCTTGTAGTCATAAACTGGCATTTATTCAGTTGAGAGGAGGTTTCATATGCTGAAGTCACTGGACCAGATGGAGTATAAAATACGAAAAGTAATATATAATTTTTTTTATATAAGATTAAAATTTCTTATATCTTTATATGTATAACATATCAATAGATATCTATACATATTAAAAATTGGTATAACGTGTTTCCCATTATTTGAAATTCTGTCATTGTTCTTAGGCACTGTCACCAGCATGAAGTGATGTGTGTTAATTTTGGGATCCTGCTTTAGCTAATTGCCATGACACAAACATCCTGAAGGATGTAATCTTCTTAAGTCAATCTTGTCTGCTTCAAAGGAGCATCCCATGTGCAGTCTTTGCTTTGTTATCACATTCTCATTCTCATCATTCTTATAAACAGCACTTGACAATGGATTTCATGCTGAGCTGTCTCATTCTGCTCTTCTCAGTTTCCTGTCTGTCTGCTCTGTGACGTCCCACCCTAAGGGGAAGGAAGCACCCAAGATTTGTAAATGCTTGTGGTCGAAAGGAACGACAAAGTTGGAGAGTCCACAAAACCCCACAACGTTTTATTAGTAAATCACACACTTAGCATGGAAATTGGTATTTTAGTCCCTGACCTACTCCATAAGCACACAGCAGTGGGTTTTGGGTAAAGGGGTAGGGTCAAAGGGAAGAGAGAAAGGAAGAAATGAATAAAGAGGGGGAGAGAGAGAGATCATCTGTCCGGCTGATGGGATGTGCAGCATCCTGGGGGCACCTGGGGGCTTGGTGGGGGTACTTTTTCACAGATAAGTTTTGCCTGCTCTGAGGACAGGTTTCTCCCTTTCTATGCAAATAAGTTACGATGTGCAGTCCATTCCTTCAGACCTGTCTGGAAATGGCTTGGACGGCTACAGGGCACTTGGGTGGCCTTGTATCCTGCTGCTGGATTGGCCCTTGGTTGAGAGTTCATGCCTGCTTCTGCACTGATGCTGTCTTTTGTTTGTCGTGTCTCCAGGGACTAACTAGAACAAGGATATTTGTCCCTGCTCTACCTCCGCATGATCCTCTTCTCCAGTGAAATCTTTTTCTTGCAACAAACCCCCTTGGCTGGCTCCATGGCTACCCAGTTACTGGTGTTTGAGACATACACGTTAGCCCCTTATCATCTGGGCTCCTACATACCCTTGGGCTGTAGCTTGATCTCATTTAAACATTACCTGAGATAATTTTGGACCAAATGGTGTTTCTAATTCTTTTTACAATAATATAAGATTGTCTTCAAAATTGCATTTTAACCCAAATTTTTACTTCTCTGCAGAAGGCAGACCATATAAGAACTCTTATTCTAATTAGCTGTTTTCCTGAGATATTTCACACCAACCAGAATGCCAACCAGAATTTTTTTAATCATAAATTATGATTATTGATGCCATATGTTAAAAGTAAGAACACTTTATGATGTTGCTGAACACAACTGGATGTTGAAGAGAAAAGCATGAATTAAGCCATATTTGTGATGAATTATGACATATTTTGTCACCAGACAAAGTAACTGGGTTGTAAGTTTTCTTTTTGTAAACAAACAATTCCTGCATTTCATGAACCTGTGAAAGAATAAATCTTTGGCAGGATATTAAAAAGAATCCAGTAGGTGGTGCCCAAGGCATAGGGGAGACAGGCAATGCTCTAGAGACCTAACTCCTAGAAACTGTCCTCAATTAAAAAAAGAAGTCATCACAAGAATTAAAAGTAACACCAAAATCTAAGTTTAAAATTATTGATCAAAAACCTCAATGAGAAGTCCAGTGTACAAGCAAATTTCATTTCGCCAACGAAAGTCTTCTTGCACTTCTATGCAGATTCAATGACTACATCTGGAAGAAAACTAAATCTTACTGCTAAAAAGACAAAAACATTTGTCCCAAAGCCTGCACTATATGATATTAATAGAGCAGAGCAGAGCAAGTGTGAACTACCAAATACCTATGCACGACATTGAAGTGAAACCCACAGGTCACATCTATTTCTCCTATTGCACAGGAGGAAGGAAGCACAAGGGCTTGTGCATCAGTTCCATGTCATTTCCACCACAAGATACGTAAGATAGGTGTTCATTATGTCCACTATTAGCTCCAGATACTCTTTGGTACAGCCTGTGTGCATGTCAGCCTCCACAACTGTACCTCCAGTAATTAGCCAAATTCCCTTATGTTTACCTAAGCCACTACCTCCCTGTGCTCCTGAAGCACTCTCGCACACACTGCCTGCTAAGCAAGAGGCAATTTTTGGCCAGCCTGCATGAAACTCAGCCAGCAACCCACCACAGGTATACACAAATGACTAAATGACTAAAGACTGCAGCCTTCAGTAAAGGCACTATCAGAAATTTCTATGAGTGTTCTTGTGTTGGTCATCTCCTCTGTCTTCCAACTTTCATTTTATAAAATGGAGAGGTCAGTAATTGTTTTTTCTGAGTTACTGTCTGTGTCATTTTTCTCTGCAGTTCTGCATGTGACTCCAGTAATGCACATTAGAACTTCAGAATATGGTTTAAAGGAAAGACAATAAAGTCTTAGAAAACACCATCTTGAGAGAAGAAATCAAATTTGAAATACTACATTGTATGTAGCTTGCTTGCATCTTAATTAGAATCATAAAATAACTCAGGCTGTAAGGGACCTCTGCACGTTCTCAGTTGTCCAACCTTTGCTCAAATGAGCTCCAACTTCAACATCAACAATGTCACTGCTGCACAGTGTTCTGTTCAGTCATATTTCGAAAATCATTCCTAGGTGCTTGACCAGTGGAAAAAATCCTTCTCTTACATCCAGCTGGAATTGTCTTTGTTGCCATGGAAATGTTAGCTGCCTCTTGTCATTTTTCTGTGTGTGTTTGTGAAAATCTGGCTTCATCTTCTCCATATGCCCCCATGTGGAGACAGCAATTAGGTTCTCCTCCTGCTCCCCTTTCCCCAGCTCTTCTCTAGGGTAAACAAAGCCATATCTCTCAGCCTATGCCTAGTATATGTTCCAGCCTATACCACCTCAGAGGATCTTCTCTGGACACCTATGTTTTATGACCCCTCTTTTACTGGGGAACCCCAAAGTGCAATACAGAGCTGCCTCCTGAGCGTTGAGTAGAGAGAACTAATTACTTCTCTCAGTCTGCTCTTGTTAATAAAGCCCAGCTTGTGTTGCAGTCATGTTCAGCTTATTACCCAGGAAAAGCCCAAATTTTCTGCAGAGCTGGTACATAAGTAGTCAGATCTTGTATCTGCTGCAGGGGGTTATTCTACCCCAGGTACCACACTTTGTATTTGTCTTTGCTGAACTCACTTATGTCTGCCAACTCCTCAAGCTTGGTAAGGTTCCTTCCTAGCAGCAAGCCAAGTGCAGTTTGTTCTTTGCTGTACATTTGTAAACACCAAACTCCTTGTCATCTAGAAATTATCTTGTTGCTTCGCGTCGAGAATAGGAAAAGTAATGTAAGTTACTCAGAATACATTTATTCAGAATAACTTTCTCTGTTGACTCACCTTTTTGAAGATATCTATAGAATCACATGATCACATAAAAAAACTAGCTATAACTGAAGGTGAAAGCCCTGAACATAAGTCGAGGGGTCCACTTTAGACACCTAAGTTTGAACATCCTGAGAAATTTATGTAAATTCAGTAAATGACAGTGGTTTTTTCTTGTTCCACAATTTTCGGGCTGTGTGTCTAGAAAAACAAAAGTTCTTAAGAGGACCAAGAACAGAGATATTAGAGTGTATGTATTCTCCACGTGAGCACGTTCTACACACAACACACACTGAAGAGTCATTTCAGCTGAATAGAAAATAGACAACACAATTTCTTGTTGGAAGGCTTGTATTGCTTAACTTTCTATATGCTCCCCATAGCTTTACAGAAAGGAGGCTGATAAAAGTATTTCAGACCGTGACAGGTCTGGTAGAATGGTTGCAAAGCCTTTATTTTATTTACAAGTAGATCATTGTGAGAGAGCTTTAAAAATGTAGGACTGACGAGTTAACCATCTCCACAATTAAAATCAGATGGCTAAAATAAATCTACTAGTTTAGACCAATTAATGGCAGGATAGTCCACCTGAGAACAGCTCAGAAAGCTGCAACAATCTGCCAGGTAAGAAGGAGACAACACCCCACTGCTAAGGTGGAAAACACTGGGCAACCTAACAATTATATTATGCCTGTATTTATGTGAGCATACATATAAAAAAAAAAAAGGATAAAGTAATTTAAAAATTTCACAGAAATACATAAAACCAAAATACTAAAATTACTGTAATTCTAATTACTGTATTCTAATACTGTATCTTGACATAAAATGATAGTATCAAAGATAACATTCAAAACATAATAGCAACTTGGTTTTAATTGCCAGAGGGGTGCTTAAAGGCACAATATGCAGTTACATAAAAACAAAGAACCAACACAATGGAAATTTAAATGCAATCAAACAACACCCAAACGAGGTATTTCAAAACAGCAAACCCATTCTGAATACATCAGAAATCCTTTCTCCCCTATGCTAACTAGTGATATTTAGTTCCCAAAATGCTGACAAACCCATTCCAGGTTTAGAAACAAGCTAGCAGGAACATAGGATGCTAGTGTTGAAAATTAATGTCTTAATGAGTCCACAAATTATATATAACTGTCAAGAGACTAATTGGTGACGTGGGATGCCAAGTGAAAAGGCACCACTAAAAGTGAATTAATGCACAAGAAACTGACAAGACTTGTTAGATATCTCTGCTAAATCTAGGCTGCCGAGCATGCTGCAAGACAGCTATTTTTAAATGAGACATGTGATATACCAGAAACATTCCAGCCACTGAAGCATGAAGCTGTATGTAACTAGTTCGCCACACTGCAAGGCTACATGTAGTTATCTTTCCAAAATACTTAAGAAAAATTCAAATGGTGAGTGAAGTCTTGTAGATTTTCTAAGGGTTTCACTACAGTTTTTTCCTGAACTAACCTAACTGTACTATTCACTTTTGAATTAAGCTCAAACTTCTGTGACAGCATTGCAATATCACTGTTTCAGTTAATGCATTTGTACCTTTTAATTTCATCTGTTCAATTCTGTTGCTGAGGAAGACTTAATTTTCATGCATGATCTGTACTAAATTGCACCAAAGATGCAATTAATTCACTTATCGCTCACTGGACAATCATCTACAAAAGGAATTGATTACATTAGGATTTTTACAAGTGTTTAAGTCATGAAGTTTGAGCAACACCACAAAATCATTAAGATTTGATTGATAAACTCTTTTAATTCAATAATGTCATGAATCAATACTGAAGTAGGTAATAAACATTAATGAAAAAATAAGTGCACTCAATATAGCATTGTAGGACATGAAATCGATGCAACTGTACACGAAACTTTGACAAGTTATGTCAAATCTAGCCATTCTACAGATGAAAGGAGATTTTAATTTTTTTCAACTCGGATATCAGGAAAAGGTTACTTTTTGATGGTGATTTTGAAAAAATCAAAATATTGATATTACATAAGTGGCTGACATTAATTTCCCATTGACAGCACATGTTAGAGCTATAAGTGAAGCAATAGGAACAAACTTGCTGACTTTATGTTAATGGTACTTTTAGATTATCTAGGAATATAAGGAAGGTATGACCAATATAGAACAGCAACATGTAACAGCAAGGCGTGTAGGAAATTTAGGTTGGTATTGAACAACGAGAATTTTTGGCAATAGAATCTGTGGCCAAAATGGATGACTAATGTCAGTAGTATTGCAACTACATATGCAGCTAGGAAAGCTTCTGAATACTTGTTTGAACATGATGACTATTCTTTAACTTAGTCTTACACATGAAACAATGTGATTTCATTCATACAAAGGTAAGCATGCAAACTGTCTGCTTTGAAATTGGGTAGCAGGGAAAATTGAATAAATAACTTTACTTGCAAAAACTAGTACAGAAATAACTTTACAAAAGTCATAGAAAACATAGGAAGGTCTCACAATTAACATCCACTCCAAATATACTTATTGCTATATTGTTTAGTCAGTTAGTAGTTATACTAGTAACTATTAATAGTAGTAGCTATCTTCACTGTGGCCTTTGATATCAGTGATAAAGCAATAAACTACAATATCAATGATAGATGGAAGTTTACAAAGCAATAATACGGCAATTTGTTTTGCAGCTCCAGAAACAATTAAAAACAGCACAGCTTCCCAGGGGAAACAGAATGTAGTTTTCTTCCCTGATGCCACTGTGAGCACAAGATAAGACAACATTTGCAAGGAAAACGAAATAAAGCTATCTTCTCAAAAATTTGTGTATACAGTCAATTTTTAAGTGGGATGTGTGAATACCTGTGAATTTAATCAAGTCATATCCTCATAAGACAGTAACACAAAAGCTTAAGTGCAGAATATAGTAGTTTTGTATTCCCTGAGTTTTACTTTGATCCCTACTTCGAAACAACTTTAGCCTGAACTAATTTTATATTTCCAAAATACAGTCCAGACTGATAGAATTAGTGGAGTTTGATATTTTACAGAAGCTCTCTTGTCCAAACCAAGAGCATTTTAGTTTAGATGAGCATAAAGTTAGAGGAGAAACAAGACTGAATTACAAATTCTGTTCTCCTTTAATATTGGCATGCATCGCCATGAGACTGTGGCATGTCAAGATGAACTGATCTAAAAGCTCACATACCCTGAAAGAGAGGGAGATGACTATCCTTTTCCCCTGTTTTTTCATTCTCCATGCTTCCAATCAGAACTTGTCAATGCACATACTTTTCACCTTGCACAAACTCTTGTGGTCTCTGGATTCCTCTGTGAGCTTCTGTTGTATGTCAACTTGCCAGAAAACAAGTCTATCAGGAAAAAGAAGACTCTCTTCTCTGCTAGATTAATGAACTGAACTGACTTGAAGAATTGTCTGATGAGTGCCAGAAGGAAAGCAAAGGAATGTGCAGGACTATGTGGCCAGGAGCCATGGATGAGGGAGTGAGGTAGGATCTCTGCTATGAGAAAGAGAATACAAGAACAAAAGTTATCCCTTGCTGCATCAGCAAGGCATTCATTTCACTCCAGTTTTTTCTTGAACATATTCTCATTGTTACAAACCTGGAAAAAATAGTGATTTTATTTTTGTATTACCATTGCAAAAAGCTATAACAAGTAGAAATAAAATTAGCAAATTTCATTTTAATTAAAAAAAAAAATCTAGTAATGCATGACAACCAGCTTTTGAAGCAGCATGTGAAACCTGAGTGCTTGCTATTTCTCTTTTGCCACTTTGTCACTTGCTCACTTTGTACATCATATCTTTTGATTATGTCAAGTGTTACATCACTACAGTTAACCAAACTGGAAGGCTGATCCAGTTCAAAGATAACTAACTGGGGTATTTTTTGGTGTTCAAGTATATATATAATTTTTTAAGTTCTATTTCAGCACTCAGCCATACAAATGTCTTAGTATTTGTAATAGGGAAGCAGATCGATTTATTTCAGCAGGCACTACTGCTCAACTTCAATTCACATATAGACTTAATTGTTATCCCACCTGAGTCAGAAAAAGTGCAAAAGTAATAATATACTGATGCCATTTTTCAATAAAAAGACTTAAGTAGCTAAAATAACTCTAGAACAGAAATAACTACTCAGGATCCCCATGTGAAGCACCTGGGGTCCCCATGATGCTGCTGGGAGTTCTGTGATTTGCTGTGTTTGAGTTCTTGTGAAATCACAGTTGCTATTAAAGAGAACTTCCTTCAAGTGTTGTCAATTCAACAGGCAGGGGCAATATGTTCTTCTGCATACTCACCCCCTGGTGCAGTATAATCTTTGTGAAAGACAGGAAGTTTGAAATACTTACCAGGCTCTAAATCTCCTTCATTCAGACTACTGCCAAAAGTTGGTTTGGTCTGGGTGCTTATTTTAAAATAGACTGAATCCATGCATGCTTTCTAAAGCATACTCTGAATAGCTACAGGAAAATATGTTTTAGATGCTGATGATGAAGTGCAGAAGTAAAGTTAGCACCTCAGCATGAAACCTACCCATCTCTTAGGATACATTCCTCTCAGAAATCAACTCTATGACAGTGTTTCTGTAGGAACAGCTATAAAGAAAAGGTACTTAATACAGTGCAGGAGGCATCCAGGGTAAAATCTAGCCAGGATACAAGAAACAAATTGGGAACTCCTACTCTCTGTGGATCAGACATTGCCTATATCCCTCCCACGACTTAACTCAACATGTAACATTTTATTTTGTGAAGAATTTATAAGCCTTAATGAGCTTAGTTCCTACATCTAGCAATGCAATTTCCATGTACCTTGGGGTATTACAGCATTACATCCTTTTTAAAAACTTCAGGTTTTCAAGCATTGAAAAACACTTTCATATTTCACATTACTCAGAGTTCAAGAAACAATTAAACACTGACTGAACTATGTCAATGGCACATCTAAATTAACTTAGCTCTTAAAGCCAGCTGCGTCCTGGGCTGAATCAAAAGCAGCATGGCCAGCAGGTCAAGGGAGGTGATTCACCCCTCTGCTCTGGTGAAACCCCACCTGGAGTGCTGCATCCAGCTCTGAGGTCCCCAGCACAGGAAAGATGTGGACCTGTTGGAGCGAGTCCAGAAAAGGGCCACAAAAATTATTACAGGGTTGGAACATCTCTCCTCTGAAGAAAGACTGAGAGAGTTGGGGTTGTTCAGCTGGAGAAGAGAAGGCTCCAGGAAGACTTTTTTGTGGTCTTTCTGTACTTAAAGGGGGCTTATAAGAAAAGTGGGGACAGACTTCTTAGCAGGGCCTGCTGTGATAGGAAAGGGTAACAGTTTTAAACTAAAAGACGGTAGATTCAGACTAAATATAAGCAAGAAAATTTTTATGATGAGGGTGGTGAAACACTGGAACAGGTTGCCCAGAAAGGTGGTAAGTGCCCCATCCATGGAAACTTTCAAGGCCAGGTTGGCCAGGGCTTTGAGCAACCTGATCTAGTTGAAGATGTCCCTGCTCATTGCAGGGGGATTGGAGTAGACAACCTTTAATGGTCATCCTTTAAAGGCCCAACCCAAACCATTCTGTGATTCTATGATCCACAGTCTACTAATATAGGTAAGGGGTTACTAATGTCAGCTCAGCCAAAACAAATAACAACAGCTGCTGGCACTACCTAGAAACAGATGAAAAAGGGATGGGAAACAATGGAAATTCCTATGCAAGAATTCAAGCCTTCTGGAATATTTAAAGAGGAAAGATAAGGCAACCTGAGGGATTTTTTTCCACAGCCCAAAGTTAGGAAACTTGTAAATCCTGGTCCTCCCATATCGACCTTCCTTCTAGGTATGTCCTCCTGGACATGTATGTTGCTTTATTCTGCATTGACTCTGGTAGTAATTTAATCAACTTTCATGGAATAACAGACAACGAAATCAGAATTATGCAACAATTTTTTGCTGGATTACCAATTTGAATTGGCATACTGCACAAGCTAATAAGAGAGAGAGAGAGATGGTGCAAAGGAGGAAGATACAGGACTTGAAATGAGGAAAAGAGAAAAGCTGTGAGGAAAGACAACAAAGACAAAACACCCCCATACATCAACTACCTATTAATTAACCATATTAAGAAATCACCTATTTAAGAGGCTCTCTCTCTCAGTACCTTTATGTGGTATACATACATCTGAACAAGTTACACATTCTGATTTTGCAGAGATTTACATCCTTTGAGCACACAAACAAGCTACTACCTAAAATGCAAGACAAGGGACTTAACAAATCAGCAAACGACAGCTGTTCCGGCGTGGAGCAGCTAAAAATCCGTGTGTTCTTGTGGTGTGGTTGGGGTTTTTTCCTGGTGACTCTGGGCCAACAAAATACTATCTGCCTTCTGCGTGAGCGCAGGTTATGCTGGCTGCATTTGTAGGCAAAACACAGAACAGCACTTATGATTCAGTATTGAGAGGGAACAGTTATCTATGGTGCCAAAACCCCCAAACCTGCGTTAAGCGGTCTGCTGACATGAACTGCTGCGGTGTCATTTTATTCACGCGTGAATTGCTGATCGGGGTAAAGCGACACCAGTTAAATTTTATCGTACCACAGTAATTTGTCGCTCAGGTCTGCACCGAGCGAGAGCCGACGAAGCACTGGGGCAGCCCGTACTCATCTCTGACTCCACCCGCTGCAAGGGGATACAGGCGGGCCACGCCGCATCAGCCACAGCACAGCCCTCCTCCGTGTCTTCTTCCCTCTCCCCTCTCCCGCCCCTTCCCCCGGACATGCCCTGCCGGAGCCTTCGCCCAGTGCTGCGCGCATCCGGGAGCCAGCCTGCGGCGAGGCTGTGCCGGTCCTTCCCCGCCGCGCTGCGCTCGGGGTGGCGGCAGCAGCTCCTGCGGGCCAGGGGCAGCTCCTGCGGGGCCGGGGCAGCTCCTGCGGGGCCGGGGCAGCTCCTGCGGGTCGGGGGCAGCTCCTGCGGGCGGGGGTAGCCTGTCCGCCCGGAGGGGAGCGCGGGCGGGGGAAGCGCCCCTGGTTCCGGGCGGGGAACGGGACCGGCGCGGTCTGCGCCTTTGGAGCAGTGGCCTTTGAACGGCCCGGCCTGGGACAGCACCTTCCAGCCCCAGCTGCCCTGTGGCTCTATGGAAGTGCCTGTTAATACCAGCAAACTACGGGCGGCTGCCAGCCAGTGCGGAATCGCTGCAGTGCCCCTCGCTTGTACGCATGTACCTGCAGCAATGGAAAACTGTTCGCTTGAAATATTTTATTTATTGGTGATGAGAAAGTAACTACATTCAAATGTAAAATTGCATAATGGTAGAAAATAAAGTGCGTTTTAACTGGATGGCTGTCCTGAATTTTTTTGAAGTGCTGTGGGAAGACTTTGAGCTGTAATATGTTTATCGGCTGTGAAAGGAGCTGATCAGTTTTTACCAAGTTTCAGTTTAAAACAGCAAACTTACACTCAAGTTTAGTAAACTAGTCCTTAAAGTCCTCTAAATTGTAATCATATTGCTATACTAAAAGAATGCAATACATTACTGTCTTTAGCCATGAAAGTGTCTTGTCTTTTTACCTGCGTGTAGTGCCAGCCTTTAGAAAAACTGATATAAAGACAAAGTCTGCTGAGCACTTATTGTCTGACTGGTTTTATTTCTGTTGATCTTTGCAAAATGTTTACATTATGTTGACTATGAATCTGATACACTGGATTAATGATGAACAGATAAAAAGTCTGATTCTGAGTAGTGGTGAATTTCTTAAACAGAAAAAACCCTGAATCTCCTCACAGGATCTGATCTTCTCACATTATCTTCTGCCTTAAGAACTGGTAAGTGTAAAATCTGTGCAAGTACAATGAATTAGAACAGATGGCCAGGACATATATAGTTGTGTGCAGATGGATTATTACTATATTCCTATATAACTTGAAAAGCAGGTTATATAGCATATCTTTGGCTGTTCATGGTTTAAGGGCTATTAGGAAGAAGGAAGAAAATCAAAGGGCAAAGTAGTTTCAACATTGATATCCATCATTGTATTAAACATCTGACTTCTGTGCTTATTTTCTGTTAATTCCTATACAGTAAATAGCACCTTTATTTAGATTGTACTCTTGTCGCTTGAGATACCTGTATATTGAATCCAAAACCACAGAATCATATGACAGCCTGAGTTGGAAGGAACGCACAAAGATCATCAAGCCCAGCTTCTGACTCCACAGAGAGCAACCTGAAAGTTAAACATGTCAGAGTGTTGTCCAACCACTTGTTGAGTGCTGACAGGCTTGGGGCCATGGCCAATTCCCTGGCAAACCTGTGAACTGGCCACTCTCACAATGACAATCTGTTTTCTAATACCCAATCTGAACTTCCCTGACACAGCTTTATGCCATTTTTGCATCCTGTCTCAGTTTCGTAGTGTTCTTTCTGCTCATTAGGAGACATTTTTTAAAGATTTTTTCCGTAATTTCATTGTTCGTAGTAAATATAATTGTGCCCTATAATATAAGACATTTTGTAGCTCAGACATCTTACCTTTTTTATTTTATCTACTTTAGGCTTCCTGCCGTTCTTTATGTTAGCTGTTTAGGGTCTAATTTTGTCACCATTATAACAGATGGCTGATTGTCCATGTAAGCTTTTTTTTTCATTCTTGTTTAGTTTTTGGAAATGGAATAGTATTTTATTGCTAACGGAATATGCTCATCAGTCTATTAAAGCCATTATCAGTTACTTTGAGATTAACATGCAATGTTTTAATTTACGTTTTTAGAGTACAAGATAAAAACTCAAAAGTGAAATTTGAAAAGCAGCAGGGTCAAATAAATAAAATCGCCTTTAAAACAACTTCTAAAGTAGAGTCAGGTTTTTTTCATGTTATCATCTTCAAAGCAACCAATCTGACACTTTTTGCTGGTAGGTCCAGGAAGGATTTCTTCTCTTTTCGTGTGACCAAGGAAAGCTTTCAGAGACTGGCCAACAGCTTTAGACCACTGTCTATCCTAAATAAGCCAGATAGGGGGCTTTTGGCACAGGTTTGTCAAAGTTTTGTCCAGATTTTAATCTGATGCTAATCTCAAACAAAATTCTGTAAGTATTAAAGTGGATGAAATGGAGAGAGTATTTACTATGTACGTTGCCCATTCACCTTCAATTCAGGTGTATTTTGTGTCCATTTTATTTCAACCATATGAATTTTGCCAGGAACAGGAGGAAAAGGTTCTATAAAGTAATGGCTATAAGTGAATATGCCAACATATTGGGTGTGGAAGTCAGCACCATTTTCCTCTACAGATCTCCTCACTTGCAGCAATACTTGATCGTGTAATGTATCCCATCTGGACTATTTCTAAGCTAAGTAGAAATGCTAATCAGGTAATTTTTTTCATGTTTAATGTTTCCATGGTTCGTCATAGTAATGAATATGAAGACTAAAAAATTTTCAGATCATTAATATTTTAAAAATTAGTATTGTTTAGATATAGATAGAATAGTAACTTATCTCTACCATTACAGAATTTTGCAATACAAGTTTGATAAAACGAAAGCTATTCTCACAAGTTTAAATTAGTCTAGTTAGTTCCCAGAGTGCCTTCAACTGGACATTAACCAGTGGAAGATGAAATGTTGCTTTCCCCAAATCTTTTTGACATCTAAATCCTTTACATTCCAATTAAAACCAAACCCCACTCCATATAAAACTGCTAAGAAGTCCCTGCAATAAAACACAGTCAAAAGAGGGTTTTAAGTAGCTGTTGAAAGTTGTTGATAGAACAAACAAGATTCAAAAGAAAAGAACGTGGTTTCATGCAGAGTTCTTTTTTTTTTTTCCTGGCTAGAGTGACTCAGAAAAATAAATCTCCTGCATTTGTGTGGAAATTACATTCTGCTCATACACTGAAGGGTTAATGTGTCTAATCTGTGTTCTGTTCACTGTTTTTTTGCAGTAATCATAGCTGTACAAATAATGCAGATTTCTAAAGAAATTAAAGCTTGTTATTATGTGAAGGAAGCAAAGGAGAAAGTATTTTGATGTCCTGCCAGTGTCCAAAAGTTTCTCTTTAAATATAGCCTTAAGATGATAATGTGAGGGACTGTTTATATTCTATTTAGTAAGATTTCTCTGACAAATACATACCAGCCAAGGAGAACTCATTATGCTAAAACAGACATTGTAATGCATTTCCGTGCATTGGGAAGATTTTTTTTCATAATGGAGATGTGGTTTTGCAGGCATACTGTTCTGAACAATGTGCTGAATGCTAGATTTTACAGAGCAGACTGTTTCTCTCAGATATTTTAATTGCAGCCAACATATTATCTACTTTAAATAAATTAAGGCAAAAAGGAACAGATTCATTATATTGCCGGTGTAGAGACTTAAACAGTACTGAGTACCTGAGCTTTTACCATCTGAACATCTGATTCTAATGTCAGTTATCTTAGCATCAAAACAACTGGCTGTTGGTTAGAAATTAATCTCTCTCTGGTTATTCTGACATTCATTTGCAGCTCTTACAAATGCATATGCAAGTGTATGCAAGGAAATTTCCAAAGTCATTGCTGGAAATTGGGACCCAATGGACATTTTTTTTTCTTGATGATCGATTCCTTGCCTGCTGTTTTTGCCTTTGAAAAATGTGCCCCAAAGAATTTCTTACTGTGGAAGACCTACAGGAAAACAGTTCCTGAATTGAATGATAGTAAAGCTAGAAGGTACACTGTATTCAAGATAAAAGTCTACATTTTATTCTTGAGAGTCTAATTTAGGGGAAAAATGAAGAAGATATTAAACCAAGATTTATTGGCCAGATGAAAAAGGGAGAGTTGGAAGATATTAGGTAAGGCTGAAAAAGTCTACAACATGTTTTTTAAATAATCTGTGGATTGAAGATACCAGCATTAAAACAGCTACAAATATGTTTTCTGAGTTTTAAACGCATGAAAATATTTTTGATCAGTCAGGTCGTGTTCCAGAAAACAATTATCAGTGTGGGATGGAAAGACAGGAAGATTAAGGGTACCTAAAAATATCTGACACTGCGTAATCATAAAATCATCACACAAAGTGTAGCAACTTTGAGGATTGTGTAAGTGAATGGAATTCGTTCTTGCATCTATTCCTGAAGTTTGCCATACCAGAGTAGGAGCCCAGCTCTTGCTCTGTGTGAGGCTGTTTCTTGGATGTCATGGGAGGGATCTGCTGAGCTTGTGTGTCCAATCCCCATCCCCCCGGTTCATTGTACGGTTAGCTAAAGCAAGTTGCTACTGGCTACTTCTGAACATCTCCAAGGATGGAAATTCTGCATCCTCTCTATGCAACCTGATCCAGTGTTTGACCTCACCATAACAATGTGGGGTTTTTTTCTTATGTTTAAATGGTATTTCTTGACTTTCTGTTTATGCCCATTGCTTGTTGTCCATCCACTGGGTACCACTGAGAAGTGTCTAGCTGCATCTTTATATACAGTGAGATTCTCACACACCAAGTGTACAGATGATATCAAGCTGAGTGGTGCAGTTGATGCAGGAGGGAAGGGATGTCATCCAGAGGGACCCTGACAGGCTTGAGCAGTGGGCCTGTGAGACCTCGTCATGTTCAAAAAGGCCAAGTCCTACAACTTGGTGCGGGCATCCGCCAGTATCAATACAGATTGGAGAATGAAGGGATTGAGAGCAGGTCTATGGAGAAGGATTTGGGGATAGATATTGGTAGATGAAAAATTGGACATGACTCGGCAATGTGCACTTGCAGCCCAGAAAGACAACCATATCCTGGTCTGCATCAAAAGCAGCAGGGCCAGCAGGTTAAGGGAGGTGATTCTGTCCCTCTACACTGGTCTCATGAGACCCCATTTGAGTACTGTGTCCACTTCTGGAGTCCTAAGTACAAGAAAGACGTGGATCTGTTGGAGTAGATCCAGAAGAGGGCATGAAAATGATCAGAGGGATGGAACACCTGCCCTGTGGGGAAAAAAAAAAGGCTGAAGTTATTCAGCCTGGAGAAGAAAAGGCTCTGGGGAGACCTTATTGTGACCTTTCAACGTATAAAGGGGGCTAATAAGAAAGATAGACAACACCTTGTGCAACCAGATGTGGTAAAAGAGACCCTTCCATTGGCAAGGTGGTGTTGGACTAGATGCTCTTTGAAGGTCCCATTCAACCCAAATAATTCTACGGTTCTGTGATTCTATGATTCTTCTATATGGGCAGACAGTAACAGAACAGGGGGCAACGGCTTTAAATGGAAAGAGGGCGTATTTAGATTAGATGTTAGGAAGAAATTCTTTGCTCAGACAGTAGTGAACCACTGGAGCAGGTTGCTCACAGAAGTTGTGAATGCCCTATTCCTGGAAATGTTCAAGACCAGATTGGATGGGGCCCTGACAAACCTAATCTAGTGGGTGGTATCCCTGCCCATGGCAAGGGGGTTGGTACCAGGTGATCTTTAAAGTCCCTTCCAACCCGAACCATTCTGTGATTCTATTATTCTACATGCCATTCAGATATATGTAAACACTTGATAAGATCTCCCTTGAGCCTCCTCTTCTAAACTAAACCCCAGCTCTCTTGGTCTTTCTTCATTTAAGTAGCAATATATATCCTTGACTCAACTGATATAAGCCTTCCTTTCAATTAAAAGGGATGTTTGTGCAGATCAATGATACGGTATCCAAAATAATTTAGAGACTTGAGAAATCATTTCAGAATTCTAAAATCTTCTTCTGGTTGCAAAGCCTAGCGTATATCTTACTGTGTTGTACTTGATGTCTAGAGAGAAAATAAATCTGAAATGTCAGGGACTAATTTTCAGTTCAGATCTGTATTCCCCATTGTAGTGAAGGACTAGTCAAAAATCAAGGTGGTTTTCTTTTTTCCTTTTTTCCCCCCTCTCTTCCTTTTGGAGGCAACAGAAAACTGAAAGTTTCTGCAGTCTTGAAGTTCTAATTGAGCTCTGTGTATCCTAGGGTGTGGACCAGAACACTGAAAGGTGTAAAAAATTCAAGTCTACTCTGTCATATTATGGTATGCACTTGCACTGATCAGGACAGGGTTTTCTAAAGAGTCTAGGGAAGGTAAGCGCTGGAATTCTTTTTGATTTCTCTAAGTTCCATGTGCCTAATTCCTCTAAAAATCTCTAAAGTCTGAATTTCGTGACTGAAATCATACAGTAAACTAGAACTCACCAATTTCCATTAAATTCTGACTTCAGCTCTAATATGTACATATATAGATATACCTTTGATATATGTATGTGTGTGTATATGTATATAAATGTAAATCGATAAAGCCTTTGTCTTTTTTCATTGTTATTTTCTCTCCTGAGTTCTTTGGCAGTTTCAATTGCCTGCCAGAGATAATACTTTGCTTTGATAACCACTAATAAAATTCTATATACTTTGGTGCATATGAAGTCAGAATTGATTAAAGACTGAATACACTTTGAAGAGTGAAGTGTAAATAACCAGAAAGAAGTGATATAACTGGAGTATTTTAACACATTTTTTTCTAAATATTTCTACTAGATAAAGGCCCAAAGGAGTTGGTTATCCAAATCAGCAGCATACCACAGTTTTTACTCCCTTTTTCAAGTGATTTGACAGAAACTGTAGGCTGATCAAGGCTATTTGTAAGAAACTAAAGCAGGTCATAAGACATTTTGTACCGTATTGGTTCAAGATAGGATGGGAAGGATAAATATTTCTTACTGAAATTGCAAAATAGCTTGTTAGAAACAAGGGCCACCCTAGAACCAGTTACCATAAAAATGCTTGGATCAAGTGGTCCTTGTGGCAAGGATTTTCTGTTGCAAACTTAGGAATCTGGGCTTGATGACCTCTATTCTTCTTTTGAAAAACTGTGACATTTTAAAAGTAAAGTCACATTTATTCTTTTATTTCTTAATTCTCAGTAATAAGGTTTTATAGGTATCAAGAAATCCTATAGCAATCAAGAAATCCAAATGTGGTTACAAATAAGTGTTTGTCACTTGTCTGCCAAGACACTTAGAAACCTCTGCATGGTGTTCAGCTAAAATGCTTCATGTAGAGAAACTTCTTTGTTTTCTGTTTCTTCATGCAAGTTTTCACCATTCTACTCTGCGGAACTGCTGCACCTACCAACCAGCACACACAGATATTAGTGCCTTGTGACTGTCTCGTCTTCCATGTGAGAGAAATGTTTCTCTGATGTCTGCTCAAGTTGAATGCTCACACTCCAAGCCAACCGGACACCGTGTTTAGGTCAGTGTTGACATCATTAGGAGTCTTGATGCACTTTGCCTGTCAGCACCGCCTCAACTGAAGCTGTGCAGCATTAAATCTGTAAGCTGAACTCTGACAGGAATTCTGGGGGGGTTCAGTGTCTCTTGTTTTGCAAATGAAATAATTTCATACCGCTGCATTTAACCTTATGGTGTTTCTGGTGTTCATTAGGATAATGAATAAAGATCAGGCAGGGTTGGACCTCTGTGAGGAAATCTCCAAATACCCTTAAATGTTGTAGCAAGGAGTGGTGGTTACTCAACAGATGCTGCTCTTTTGTTTCAGTCAAGACACTTGGTTGTTTTTTTCCTCAAGCAAAACCAAGGTCCTGGTTAAACCTGATCAGAAAATGGAGAGTGTGTTTTGAAAAATAGTTAAAAAATAATTTAAAAATCAGGTTCTTATGTGTAAGATTAACAACTGGAAAATTTCCACTTATAGCCAAAAATAAAACAATTTATGGCTGTCATGAGACTAGTAAATTAAGAACTTGATTTCCTTGGGAATACTCTAAACTTGAGATACTGCAATGTTTCGGTGTATAAATTTAGATTCTGAGTGTCACAGGTCAGGTGAAAATGCAGAGATGATGGGCAGCACAGTAACAGTCAGCACGGCTCTGTGGTGCAGAGCATGGGCATGAAATATATTACAAGCACTTGGTATTTTAGAAGCAAGCTTTAGCAACAGTTCTGAAATGGAGCTGAACTAAATTGCTTTCATTTATATTTCCATACCTGTAATGTATCTATATCTAAGCTAAGAACCCCTGATAATATTCTTGTAACAGTTTTTATATGTGATAACATGTTGAGAATTTATTTCCAGAAGGGATATTGTACTCCAGATCTCTTACTGGCAGTATAATGTAATTTCTGTATTTTAACAATTTTTCCGGTAGATGGCAGCAGCTGCTTGTTGGCTGATTAATTAACACCGTCACAGTAAACCCCAAATGTGTTCCTATGGCTACTTAACACACAACTGATCTGTAATTGTGTCTGTTGCAAGTGTGTCACCTGTTTTCTATATGTGAACACGAAATCTTTTCCTTTTGAGTCTGTTGATTTGCTTAGAAATATGTGATAGTATAAAACTAATAGAGCTACTAAGGGTAGAGGACGAATACATCTCAAAGCATGCTTGCTTCTGAGGTCGTTGGAGTTTGCCACATTTGAAAACTATGGGTTACTTTGAGTTGATTAATTTTACAATATCTTACATTCAGATTAAAATGCTTTATTGTAAATTATCTGACATTAATTTGTGCTTTTATGATTGGCATTTTACTCAAATAATATTAAAGTTTTTCTTGCACCAAAACTAGTATGGATGATTCTGCATTGCAAAACATGTCATGTTGCAAGACTGTCAAAACCTACCACTGTTTTTCTATCATGTTTTGCTGCTTCTAGTCTTTCTGTCCATCCGTTTTTCCTGGAGGCATGGTACAGGAATTGTTATTGTGCTGTTTAAACATTGATCTGAAGACCTTTATGTGGTTGTGCCTAATTTATAAGGAGTTCACAAACCAGGGCTCTTAGTGTTTTGTCTGCCATGTGTGGTGTTGGATGGAGTCATACTGAGAAGCTTGGAGAGGAGACTTTTTTTCACCAGAATGATCTGCTTTATTTTAACTGATCTGCAGTTATATAGACAGTAAACATTATGCAGATGAAGGCATACATGGGATTAAATCCAGTTTTACCAAATATCCCATAAGTAGATGTTGGATAAGAATTCCAATGATCTGGTATTTCAACGAACAGTTTGATGATATCTTGCTATCTGGGCTTTGGCAGTCTCAGTAACACAAATGTGAGAATGTCAGAGACATTGGAACTCAGAAACCCTGAAAGAGACATGGAGAACTAGAAGACCCTGGAAAACACTGAAGAATCAACCTGAACCACGAGCAGAGAACAAAATGAATGCATAGGGTCAAATCTAGTAAATAGAAATTGATATAGTGGAATGTAACTTCAGTGTGGGAGGGTAGGGAGTTTTAAGTAACTTAATGGCACTAACACATTTTTCCGGCCTTTTTTGTTTCATGAATTGAGTGCCTTTCCTACCACCTTGCCTGCATCCTGGCTTGTATTCAGCTGTCCTGCACACCACCTGTTACCACTTCCCTGTTTCTGTAAGTACATGCAAACAGAAACTGTGTCCCAGTCCGTGTCCCGGACCATGGTGCTTCATCTCTTCCTTTCTGCCTAGTTGAATTCTGATTCTCTGAGAACAGTGTTATTCAGGTGACTGTTTTAAAGACAGATGTACAGAGAAGAGAGTCTCAGTGAGTGATATCTTTGAGAGGATCAAAGAGCACGTGTAACTCCCAGCTTTTCACTGATACGCTGTCAATACGTGTCTTTACAATATTCACAGGAACATCCAGTTTATCAGTGGTCATTCATTTCTCCAGGTTGGCAGGGCAACCAGTTTTTACTGTGATGCTTCATATCCCACCTGGGTGGTAACTTTTTCTCCTTTTTGCCCTGTAGCTCTAATGCCATGAAAAAGAAACGGTGGGGAGAGGGAAAGGGTAATGAATGATGCTGCAAAGGCAAATTGAATGTACATAGTGCTGTGAAATCCTAGGACAAGATTTTCATAAGATTAGTTTTAATTATTTGGTATTGCTATCTGTTGAATAAAAGACTTGACGTTCTCTTCGTACTGTTTTGTGTCATTGATCCTCCTTTTATTTCATCATCATCCTGACATATTCAAAGACTCTGAAATAACATGGAAACTTCAACCTTGTTACAAGATCTGTATTACAAACTATGCAGGAATGTGCAGAAAAATAACATTAAATGAGATAATACTTATCAAATCTGATTAAACTATGATAAACAGTACACTGAGCTAAGAAGGCATGTAGCATTCCTAAGACATGTCTTCTATGAAAAAAATGTATACTGATGAAAAGTGGAAATTAATATCGGTGTATGAGTACAATAAATTCCTCATTTTTTGAATTTGTGTCATTTCACTGAGTTCTCCTTTCTAACTTACCAGTCTTGCTTTTCTCCTACTCCGTTGTGCAAGGTTTTCTTACCTGCTCTCCCGAGCTTCTGGAAAACACATCAAGCAGCAATCAAAGGGAGCATGTTTGGTTTTTTCTTCTGGAATCTTGGTCTTTCAGTCTTGTAGATGTGCCTCTTATTATATCTTGGTCTTTCCTGTATATCTTATTACTGCAGGTGAAGTTCCCATATGCAAACCAAACACTGGCATACTGTAGAGAAAGATTTTTCTCTGTTTATGAACCTGGGGGTATAGAGTTAAAAAAAAAAAAGCACAAACATTTTGACAATCAATAGACTTCTTTGATTAAGAGAATGCCAGCTCTGTAAAATGATTTGTATTTAACTGAGCCCAAAGCCACTGCCTTCCTTTGTGGGTCATCCTGATTCACAAGTTACTCTCCACTTTGTATATGTTGGCAACAACTACTTGTGTTCATCATAATTTGCTCCTGACTGCCTGACTTCACTATGAACAAGAAATAGGGTAATAGAACCAAGAGGGTAATAAGACCAATAGACGGGAAATTTTGCCAGTGACAGAGAAGCTTCGAGGTTGAATGAATTTGTAACACAAGAACAGTTGGTCAGGCCCGCTGGGCAGTGGAAGTGTGCAAAACAAGCTTTGTACAAGCCATGTCAGACAACAAAAAATGAGTGGAATCCAGCACCAATGGTCACAGACATATCACACAGTGTCCTGCTCCATCTGCTGTGATAAGCATGACAGAGGCAAGGTGGGTTACTGATGAGCAGCATCCTGTAATAGGTCATTTCAATGTGGACACTGCAATTGTAAAGGTGAAAGTCTGGTTTTGGACCAATTAGATACCTTTGAGTCCTGAACAGTGACCAGCTGCCCCTCTCTCATGGGTATCTTCCACATCCCCAGCAAATATGGATCACTCCTACTATATCAGGCACAGTGCTGAAGATTTGCTTCTCTGAGTGGAGAGAGAGAGAGGAGGTAGAAAGTTGTGCTGGCCTGGCCTCGCCTTGAACTCACCTCGTACCTGCTCAAAACAGGCCTGTGGAAAGCAAAAGTGCTCCTAGGCAAGACCTGTCAAACTACCCAAGATGTCAAAGTGATTTGCTGTGTCCCTGCTCCACGACAGTCAATCAGTTCTAGGGGCTGTGTGACTTTCCCAGCTGGATGAATATTGCAGCACCAATGACATATTTCTAGTGAACGCTGTATCTTTCAAGTTGTTGTTGAAGTAAAAATATGACAGGTCGTTGACTTCTAGACTAGTCCCTTCACACAGATTTTATACAGCTGGCTGTCTGACCTTCCTGACATTGATAGTGTCAAGTTTCTGAAACACAAAGAGAACTTAAACTTTGGCAGACACCAAGAAGTTATCCACTGCCCCGACAGACTGACCTTTCCTGCTCTACGTAAGTGTTTATCTCATGTGCACACACGTCTTGATTTCCTGGAAGGAATATTTAGAATGCATGTAATCTTTGTTCTGGAGATTATAGTGTTTCCCTAGGTGTATAATCCATGCTTTTTGTGTAAATCAGTTCAGCTGCTGAGATAAGCAAGTAGGCCACTACTCCCAAGCAGGAGTAGTTGGCTCCTAGTAGTCAGCTAGTTCCTGTTGCTATTTACAGCCTCTAAAATCCGTTTACAGAGCTGTTTGTGTGAACACTCCCTATCCTTTTCATTCATACTTTTTATCCTGATCCCATCTGAGCTTGTTTTACTGTGAGCTCTACACTCAATGTGGAGTATGTGAACAAACATACTGCTCCAGAGAAGACAGAATTTCTTATATTCCAAAGACTAACTGTGTGATAAACATTACTTAGTTTGAATCAGAATTAGAAATCCTGCCTTAATGCAGGAAGGCTGTAAATGCAAAAATGCCATAAAGGTATTTCCTTACACAGTAATTTGAAGAATTCATTCTGACTCTTTTTCTTTGCCCTCAAAAAATCATTTTTGTGGCAGCTCTGAGCAGTTTTATGCTGTAAAAAGATGGGTTATTCCTAAATGTCACAAGTCAAGCAGATGAGGCAAATAGCCAGCTTGGCTGAACAGGGATCTTCTCTTGGAAATAAGGTGGAAAAGGAAGGTGTATACCCAGTGGAAGCAAGGTCAGGTGACACGGGAAGGATACAGATGCCGCTTGCCACTGTAGAGAGAAAAATTGTGCGGCCAAGGCTCAATTAGAGATGAAGCTGGCCAGAACTGTGGGGGACAATAAAAAGACAAGTTTTTTCAAATATATTAATGGCAAAAAGCAGTTACAGCCCATTACAAGATGAGGATGGTCATCTCACAAACAGGGACAGAGACAAGCAGAAGTGCATTCTTTGCCTCTGTCTTCAACACGGGCCAGGAGCTGGACTCGATGACCCCTGATGGTTCTCTTCCAGTTTAGCATATTTTATGATTCTAAGTTATTTCTGTCAGTCTGTGTATCCAGCTAGCCCCGAGGTGTGGAAACATAATGAACAGCTCTAGCAGCAAAAATCTTTACAGTGTTTTTCTGTTTTTCTCCATAGTGTTTGCATTGAGGAAAGGACATGAACCTACCAGAGTGCTATGGGGCATAACTAACAAATAATTATGATCTGTGAGTGATTGTGAGGCAGACAACGATCTCGGGATGAATCTAGATTCTCAATATAGTCTCCTGCTCCCTGCTATAGCATTTTTCAGCAGATGGAAGCAATCGCATTGAACCCTATATATGTGTAAATTGTGTTATTTACTGTCGCATAGTTCTTTAAAAACCCAGTCGGACACATTGGGACCAGTATGAAGAGTAATTAAGATGGTATTGTTCCTCCTTCATTGTCATGAACTCTGGAGGTGTTTGTGATTGCATCAGGAAACTGGTAATTCCTATGCCAGAGCAGCTGTCTTGTTCCTATAGTCCTTGCAAATGGGTCTGGAGCCTATCTAATTCCAATTTTTTCTTGACCACAGAGAATTCACTTGGGATAGTTCAGAGATGAGCATTACCTTTCAGGACTGTGCCATTCAGTTTGAATGCAGATTCAGCAGGTGTTAAAGAAGTGAAAACAGCTCAGCTGACAACAGTTACTGACAGTGATATGACAGGTGGGAAAAAGGAGCATTTGCCTCAGTAAAAAAATATTTTTCACTAATCAGCTAATATAACTCTGAGGGCATGGTCTTTTGTCAGCAAAGAAGCAACTGAGGCTGGTTTCAGGCAAATGCTGAGTCCTGAAAAAAATAGATTTGATGACAGGTATGTAGAAAAGTCACTAACTTGTATCATTTCAGGAGGTAAGGAAAATTCCTGCTTTTGTTTTTTTCACCAATAGAACAAAAGATTATTTTATTTAAAAGGAAGAAAAAAGTTGAACTAGTGTTCAACTCAACTAGTTGAGTAATTCACTTAGTTTGTGAAATCAAAAAGCAGCCAAGGATTTCTGCTTGAGCAATAAACTAGTCCTTTTCTTTAATTGTAAGACTGAGATGTTCACAATGGTGCAACACAGATTGGAACTGCATTAGTGTTTAAAGATTTAGTGTCTCTACATCTCTCTCTGGATGTGAAATGTAAGATTTTTAGTTTGGTTTAATAAAAGATCTTTGTTTAGCAAAATATCTTTTTTTAGCAAGATCATAATTACAGAAATGTTGAACAAACCTGGTATCAGAGTTTTTCATGAGAACTGGAGATTTTGACCTTTATTTTTCCATCTTTCAATAAGAGGCAAAGCCTTATGAGCATTTCCCTGTGTCAAATGTCTGCTTTTGAATCAGAACTTCTTGATTTGGTACTCTGAGCAGAAGAGATCCAGCAGTCCAGACATCTCTCCTAGTAGAAACTTGGGAACCTAATGGAAACATTTCACCCAGAATGCGACTTGATGAATCACAGTGCTGGAAATTTGTTGGTCATCTGCAGCTGGAAGGCATGAGATTTGGAAAGGGAGAACTGGAAAGCCATCTTTGCTAAATAGGGTTCTTCCCTACTATGCTGTCTTCTCATAAAATCATGTATTTCAGGAAGTTCTCATTCCCATTTACTAAAGGGCCTCCTAAATTATACACTTCAGTTCCATTTTAATATGTGTTTAGCTAGCTTAAAAAATAATGCATTTTTAAATTTTGACATGAACTGCGTTTAATCATTGCCAAGTCTGCACAGACCAGCTTCTGCTGGTCTGAGGGTTTCATTGCAAGCTGTACAAATTGGTACTGTCTTGAGACTACAGTATATGTTGATTAAAATATGAAAATGAAAACGAATATGTTCTTACATTCTAGTATCAGGAATATAATTTACTGATGTCTAGTAAGACAAGTGATAGCACATTGAGTGATTCAGACAGTAAAACCAAGACTGTCCCTGCTGCAGAGTTTAATACTTTCAAAAAGAAAATACATAAATATTAGTAACAGGAAACTGCTGTTGTGCAAACGCTGTTATATCCTCTGCAGCAATTAAAAGGTAGGAAGCACTTAGGATTTGATGTGCACATACAGACACAGGCACATCCCCTTGTACAAGAGTCTAAACGTCCTAAGAATTCTTTCATTTTTGGCTCAATTTTTTTCAGCTACAAGCTTTGAATACCCCACCTAACCTGCGGGAAATCCTTTCTCTGTGTTTACAGATGGGGTTTTTTGTGTTTACTTCATCCAAACCGAGAACAATGGCAGCTTTTTTTAAAATTCTTTTTATCTTTTGGAGTCGTTAGTGGTCCCACAGCTCTGCTGTCACTAGGTCGCTCAGATAGTTTAGCTTTTCCCAGTTGTGTGTACTTTAACAGGGCACCTCTGCTTCCATACTTAAGGTCAGACTTCAAAGGCTTCATCCAGTTTTTAAAGCTGGCTGAAGCATCGCATTTTTATAGAAAAAGTAAAAACCAATTTCCTTTTCTAGACACAGTTTTTCAGCTGATATAACTTAACCAAAGTGCCTTGGCTTGCTTTCCTAAGGTGCACGGTAATGGCAGAGGGATGTGGCTTCGCTTCTTGCATCTGGTGACACGGTATCCTGTCACATGTCCTGCAGTGAGTTAAATGACAGGGACATGCTTCTGCATTGGCAGCACATAGCTTAAGACCACAGACACAGCCTGATTACAGCCGTCCCTCCTTAGGGCATGTGGCTTCGTAAGCAATGGTACCGGGATAGGTAACAGGACTGGTCTGCCCTCAGCTCAGTTTTTGAGGTAGTCAATGAGTTTAGGCAATCTACTTTATGTCATTGTATGTTGATTTGCAAATGATAATGGTTTAGACTTTTTTTTCACAGCACATTAAAAAAATTCCATGTAAGATCTAAGTAAGAGTATTGTTCAGCTTCTCATTTTATAAAAGCCCAGGGTTTAAGTATCCTCATCTGATCCAGCAGTCACAGACACTCTTTATCCCAGGAATTTTATGTTAAATGAAATATAGGCATAGGTAGAGACAGGAACATATCACTCAGACACCTAGGTTCTTTATAGATCACTTTTTAAAATTTTTGTTTTTAATTGGCTTGTAATGTGAATTTGGCTAAAAGATGATGGTGTGTACAGATAATGAATGAAAAAATGTTTTTATTCAGAAGAGTTTAACATTTATACAAGAACATTTACAAGTCATGATATACGTATAACGTTCCAAGAAATAATTTGTTCAATTTTAAAAGAATTATTGATTGCCAGTAGTTGTATGTATAGTGCTAGAACCTAGCTCATGAAATAGAACATCAAATTCTTTTTCATTCATGTGTTGATAGCAGTATTATGCCATTCATCTGGGAAAATGGAAAGTGATCTTAAAGACTTTCTAAGCTATTCGTTCTTCACTGGAATGTAACTCATGTACTTTCTAGAAAAATCCAAAGAAATAGTTGTGCAGCAAATGTCTAAGGATGACCCATGTCTTATGCTCGTAGTTCAGTTTAGTTATGAGAGAAAAGTATCCTTCTGAGCGATGGTATTTAAAATATATTGAACATAATATATATTATTTCTACTGCATAAAACAAGAATTTAGTAAATGCTGCCACAGAGTTTCTTAAACCTGATGAGCCACCTGAGTTATGTCTTTGCTTGTGTGTTAGTGCCGGGCAAACATTTTTCCTTTGTTGATGCATTTCCTTTTAGACATGATATTATGGGGTTTTGAGGATGTCTTAACTGCTTTTGAATTGGGTCTGTTATTTCTGCAAGGTTATTTTTCCTTGTGTGTAGCATTTCCTAAGCATGCTTGCTAGACCCAAGATCTGGGCCTGGTGTGGGTTTGCTGGTGTTTCTGTTGTCTTTTCAATTCTTCATCACAAAGTTTGCAACAATGCCAAACAGTAGTGAAGAGATGTAAACCTCTATTAACCTGGTGATTTGACATGGAAATATTCTGTTATCAGGTGGTTAAAACCCTACAAGTCACTTTACGCATCTGAATATGATGATATTGATAGACTGGAATTCCATAGAGCTGAAAGTCCATGCTGTAGGTCTTTACTGGATAATGCCTTCTGAAAAGAAACAAAATAGGTGTTGGAGTTAGCTGCCTGTTCTATGCATACATCTTTGAATGTTCTTAGTGTGAATACCTGCTAATATATATCATGTTTAACGTGCAGTAAAAACAATAACAGTATCTCTGTTTTCAGCTTATTGTGAGTTTTGCATTTGTCTCCACATTATGCTTTTGTACAAGAGGGATTATCCAGATTTCTCTCCAGTCACACTCATTGAAATATCCTTTGCTAGATATTGTATCAAAGGTTCGAAGTTTTTTTTTCAATGAGCAGTGGGCCATTTTTTTCAGATTTTACTCAAAAGTTCTGTCAACTTTAATGCTAGCGTGGCTGCTTTAAAATCACTCTTCTGTCTTGAGTTTCACCTTTTGCTTCTCTTTTTATCAGTTTCTTGATTATAGTCTATATCTCTCAAATTTCCATTGGACTGATGGTTCCCGTATTTTACCAAAACCAAGTAAAGTGCTGAGCTAGTGGACTGTTAGAACTCCTTTGCCCATCCACTTATCTGCTTTATCTCAATTATGAGTAAGTTAATGCTGACTTAATAATTGGGTATTAGCAGTACATACGTGCAACCTGACCTCTTTCACGTCTAATGAGCCCCTGACTCCTTTAGGACTGTTTTAAGTGCCTAGGTTATACTGCTTCAACCAGCAAACAGAGATGAATTTGCAACATGGTGCTTTCCATGGTGTGCTTAATAAATGTCTCATTACGTGAGCAATAAACTCACCGAGATAATGGTGCAGTACAATGGAGCCTTACTTTGACTTTCTTTGAAGGCACAGCCTTCTGTCCAAAGCCTGAAACTTTGGATATGTCTCCATCACAGAGGGCAGCTTTACACAGCAAAGCTGGAGCTAGTTCTGAGTAAGCTGGTGTGTCTACAGAGGGCAGCTCAGTGCCATACAAAAATACTAGCCATGACTGACAGCTCAGGCTCCGCTCTCAGTAACATACCCTGCTTCCCAGCAAGAATAATTGCATGACAACAGAGCTCTACACTGAGGTAGTCACAATGCTGACCCCTTGGCTAACTAGTTTTCAACTAGGACAAATATCTTGGAAAGTCTGTTCCCTGTGCTGCAGAGAGGTATTCTATACTGCAATGCTTATATATTGTATCATCTTGGTTTTTTCAGCATAATTATCAGAAGGATATGGAATAAAAGGGTAGAACTTCCCTAACTAATCCAAGCCTGCTTGTAATTTCAGACTTCAAATGTTTTCTGGAATGTATCTGTTAGGGAACATGTTGCTTCATTTCATTGCTGGTACATAAGTAATTCTTCTTCTTCAACTATCACAATCCTGGAACGGCAGAGCCCAAGTTAATAAAATTAAGGTTGCAACCTGCTATCTCCTCAGTGCTCAGCACAGGTCTGTTCTCTGCTCTTTGCCCTGAAAATAGTACTGTAGCTGTGCTATACTCAGATATATATAGCACTTTAAAGATATCAAAGGTTGCCCTGGACATCAAGCCCTTAGAGAAAATTGAACTTTAAGGAGTCATCTAAGGCAAGGTAAAAGAAGAATTTTAGCCCATTGTCTTCTTTTTGAAAATTTGATTATCAATATTTCAGGAGGCATGCTTAGTGAATATCTCTCTATGGTGAGATAACTGTTGTATTTTATGTGCATTTATTAAATAAGCCAAGGGAGCCAATGGATGCATTAATGGTTTTGTGTAACTCTGTTTCTCTGTATTGAATATTTATTTGGACAGTGTTTCCCATTAACAATAAAACCTCTTTACCTCTGCTTTTCCCCACCTAAGCTCTTTATAATGAGCACAAATGACTGCAAGTTTTTCCCCATTTTTTAGAAAAAAATTACCAGTACAGTACTGGATTACATGAAGTGTATTACAAAATAAACTGGCAAGGATTGACTTGCATGCTATTGGCACTTGTTATGAAAGAAAAGTAAACAAATTTTATTCAAATCTAGACAAGATTTATTAATGCAAAAACTGTGTAGCCATGATGTGTGATAGTAAAATCAATAGCAACACAGTGCCTTGCTCCAGTAATAACTTTGCCTACAATAAGTTCAGTAATAAGAAGTTTTCCAGGAGAGTGTGCATGTGTGTATGTGTGTGTGTAATTGGTGTCACCTTGCAGATGAGATCTCTGTCTCTGTGTTCTCAATTGTGTAGTTGCCTCTTCACAGCTTTTGGCACTACTCCTTTGATCATGTGCTAAGATGACTCAATTCACTAACCAAGCAAAAATATCTGTGTGTTTAGCTTGAATAAGTTCACAATGCAAGCAAACAAGTGCCAGAGTTAACAGAAGGTGAAAACAGTGTTTGATTAGAAAAGCAATTTGGAGGAAAGAGGAAGTGGGATCTCTCCTTTTGAGTGCTGAAAAAATATGAATTTGGCTCACTGTAATATAAACCCATATTTAGCTATACCAGTAGACTGCAAGTAAGTGATTATTCCGCAGAGACAATAGAAAGCATGTTCTGATGCACATTTCTCATTTCTTTAACTTGCATGCTTTAGAATTTATAAAACAAATTTACAGAAAGGCACAATCATTATTAAGAATAGGCTCAGTTTGAACGCAACTCTTCTTCTGGAGGAAAGTTATACATAACTGTGCAGTTATTATGGTTAAAATCCCGTATTTTCATCTACATCTAATATATATAGTAATGCAAGTACTACACTCACCAACACCAATTGCTAATGAAAATAGGCACGAATTAAATGGCATTAGGCTGCATATTGCTAAACTCTGTTTTTAAAGAGTAAATAAAGTTTGCTAGAAAAGAGGAAGAATATCTACTGAAGTTCCATTTCTAAAAATGATCTCCAGAACTTTTGTTTATAATTTTGTTGTTGTTCACAAAGCATTTGCATGTCTGAAGAAGAGAAACATGTAGACCTGTCTTAGAGTAGCCCTACCACTGACAGCAGAATAATGATCAGAAAATTCTGTTTGAGTTGAGTGTGACTGTTCACTCCAATCTTGCTCAAATTTTGGCTGAGACACAGCTCATGCTAGGGCCTGTGCTGGGAGCAGTACCATCAGCTCAAAGCGAGGGCAACATGTAGGCAGGATATGGCTGGGCAGAAATGGCTAAAGGTCATTGTGCAGCCACTATCACCCAGAGCCTGTGATCTCCTGCAGAATCCTTGCATTTGCAAGTGTCTGGCAGTTTTTTCAGAATCCACTAAAATTGGGTGGAAGTGGACCGAATTTCTGAGATAGAAGGTATAAATACATCAGCTTACCCCCAAAAATTCTGAGGTGGATCCAGCAGCAACCGGACTCCCAAAGCTTTCATGCTTCTTGGTGGAATACAGGGGGTGCTTGCATCATGAGGAAGGAGAAAGGATGACCATTCTCACCATCAGCTAGGTAACTCTTTTGTTCATAAGTGCATGAGTCACAAGTTATGATTTAGAGAACTTCTGAGTTAGAAACCTCACGAATTAAGTGAATGAAGACTGTTGTACACTTTTTTCTGGTCACTGATATGGTCATCATAAAAATAGTGTGAGTGAGTACGGATGAGGGTTATGAAGATGATCAGAGGCCTGGAGCAGCTCTCCTGCAAAGACAGGCTGAGAGAAATGGGGTTCTTCAGCCTGAGAAGAGAAGACTCCAGAAAGACTTTAGAGCAGTCTTCCAGTGCTTAAAGGGGGCTTCAAGAAAGCTGGAGAGGGACCTTTTCCCCATATTAAGAAGAAATTCTTTACTGTGAAGGTGGTGAGGCACTGGCACATGTTGCCCAGAGAAGCGGTGTTTGCCCCATCCCTGGAAGTGTTCAAGGTCAGGTTGGATGGGGCTCTGAGCAACCTGATCTAGTGAAAGGTGTCCATGGCAGAGGGGCTGGAACAATGTGATCTTTAAGGTGCCTTACAACTAAAACCATTCTATGATTCTATATTGCACATGAATTATAATAGTAATGTATTATATACATTTTGCATTCAGAAAGGGGTCATATTCCTGTGTTTTACTTTAGAAATTTAAAAGTTTCAGAACGGGATCGATTGAAGGTACATTTTTAATAATGGTCCTACTCCAGCAATGCCCAGGCTTGTAAGTTCTCCCACTTCAGCTGAGTTGGTAAACTCTTGAAAATAAATAACAAAAGGTGTCCTTCCTTGATTGTTGTTAATGGAGATCAGCAGTCTGCAGAAAAATTTAAAAATAATAAAAAGGTTTTAAATTACCTAATTATAAAGCCTGTCCTCACCTATGGGTTACTAATCACTCTCTTAACTTTTGCAGCACCATAATTGTACTAGTTATTGCTGTGAATTCTGTATGACAAATAAGACAGCAGTTTCAAACTGTCTAAAGTATATTTTGTATTGGTACAAATATGTACATATATAACAAAAAACTATGCCAGATTTATGCATACCAATTAGTTCTCTTCTGCTATTCCTTTTATGGATTTAGAAGGAAATTAAATTATAATATCAGACCATATATTTTCCCATGTATTGTTAGGTCAAAACTTAACACATGCTGCCATATTGTACTTGAGATTTCATGCCCCTTCTTCATTATTTAGCTCATCAGCTATTTTCAAGCTTCAAAGGATAAGAACAAGATAAGGAAAAGAATGAAAAGGATCAATAAAAAGAACAGGCCTAAATTGTGTATAATTGTAATAATGAGTCAACACTGTGCATCTTGAAGGGAGCCACACATAGATGGGACAAGATCAGTATTCCAAAATTTCAGAAACTACTTGGGTTTTAAAAGCAATCATAGAATGTTTTGGGTTGAAAGGGAACTAAAGAATCACCTAATTCCAAACTCCCTGCCATGGATGGGGACACCTTCCACTAAACCAGGTTGCTCAGAACTCCATCCAGGCTGCCCTTGAACACTTCCAGGAATAAGACATCCACAACTTCTCCGGGCAACATATTCCAGTGCTCTACCACCCTCACAGCAAAGAATTTCTTCCTAATATCCAATCAAAATCTACCTTCCCTCAGTTTAAAGCCTTCACCCCACACCATATCACTACATCCCCTTGTAAAAACATCCCTTTCCAGATTTCTTGTAGACCCCCTTTAGGCACTGGAAGACTGTCATAAGGTCTTCCTGAAGCCTTCTCCATGCTGAACAGCTCAAATTCTCTCAGCCTTTCCTCACTGGAGAGTTATTCTCTCCCTGTGATCATCCTCGTGGCCCTCGTCTGGACCTGCTCCAATACATCCATGTCTTTTCTGTGCTGAGGCCCCCAGAGCTGAAGGTAGTACTCCAAGTGGGCTATTACAAGAGCCTAGAAGCAATGATAGTTTCGAGTCCCATTGTATTTGGGCAAAATTTTACCCAGGAACACATTCTGCAAGTCTGTAAAGGAGTTGCAGTTCAGAAGAATGAGAAAGTCTAAAACTAGTAGCAGATGAGTTCCAAAAAAACTTACTGTAAGAGGAACAAGTCAGAGAAATCAGTTCTTTAGCTTAGTTTGAGCCTGTCAACCAGTAAAAATGATAGAAAGGGAGTCTAAAGTCTAAAGTTTTTCTTAAAGAACATGGGAAATAGTTGTATACCTGTAAGATTTATTGCCCTAAAACTTTATTAAATAGTTTTGCCTTCCCTTCTTCAAATTAGTTTAATCCTTTTATCTTAAAGATAACAATGCATGTGGACTACTGCAAATTAAAAAAAATAATAAGAGAAAGTAATTCAGGTTTAATAGAAAAAGAATATGAAGAACCTACACCCTCTTTTTGGTAAAATAGAAGCAAATTTTTCTTCATTGCAGGAGAATTTTTATGGGTTGATTAGTTTCAAAGTGAAAACCAAGCAAGAAATAAACCAAATAAAAACTAAGGCAAATTTCTAGATGCTAAGGTGTCTGGCTAAGGTTGTAAAAAAATCTTAGTTAAATCAAGACTTTTAGGATTCCAACTATTTCATTAGTTCTAGTGCAGACTACAACCTTTTATAAGCTTTCTCTTTCAGTTTTCAATAACTATTTTTTCCTAAGATTTTGCAAACTGATTTTTGACTATTTTTATATATAATAAAATAAAGTCCAGCATGTAAATTCTTACTTTTGAGGTTATTTGTATGAAATAAATAAAATGAGCAGAGCAAGTGTGCTTTTCTTCCCTCCAGGCCTTGTTTGATCACCCTTTTCCAGCAATAAATGCTACCTTCTATTGCTTTGCCTACAACTAGGTAAAATAAGGAATTAGAAAGAAGCAATAAATCTAAATTATATAGAAAAGATGAATAAGCACCATAAGGATAGGGCCAGGTCTTGTGGAGAATGTCTACATAAATTCAGTTGGAGATTCAGTTCTCTGTTGACTTATCTGGACTAGGCACTTACAAAAGTAATTGTGGAAGAAAGACTGTCTCATACACACTTTCATTCCTTTCTCTGTGCAGGCAGTCTTCCACGGCAACATTCACAAACCTCTCAGAGCATGGAGGCAGACAGAAAACATGGAACAGCTTAAGCCTCGCATCAGACATGCCACAAGATGATGAGCAGTGCTACTGATCGAGTAGTAAATTATTACCCCCTTGAAGCAATGAGGAAACACCGTATTTATGTTTGGCCCCTGAGGTGTGGCTCTGGGACACATTACATCGTGTGACTTCCACATGCATAAGGAAGGTTAAACACCAACCTTTGCTTAGGGCTGTGCCCAAAGATATAAGCTATCTTTTGGAAGCAAATTCAGGCTTTTATTTCTGGCCTTAGCTCTGTGCAGTCAACCAAGAAATGGAGTGGTGTCCCTGTCCTCTGCTGTAGGGGTGCAAGGCAAAATCTGACCAGTATTCAGATATGCCTGAATCAGTTTTGCATCATTGTACTTGATTGTAGGTGAAATATTGTGGCTCCTGGAGCTCTGGTTTCATAAAGATGCAGATGACATTCAGTTTCACTGCATATTTTTTTGGCTGCTTTGGCTTTCCCAGAGGTGAGCTGAGCTTTGAATGTCAAAGAGGCAGGTAACCAATGCAAAGTGATGGTGGTAGCCTGGGCTGCAGAAAACTTTCAGTTTCTGAGACTTAATCTCTAAAGGATTGTATATTTATTAAAGCATTCATGATTTGGGTGACGGGCTTTTGATCCTGCTCTGCTTCCCGCATGTATGTGGTTGTGGAGGATAAATGTAATTTAGTATCTTGACTTTTCCAGTATTCTCTCTGACTTTAATTTGGCTGCTGATGTGGATGTTGTAGTATATCTTAACACCATTATATGGTGCAGTTACATAATACATCACATATAGGGGAAATGCTGCTAGGAATTTGATTGACTCTATATGTGGCCAAACAAAGCTCAAAAATAATGTGAATACATTCTACCTGTGCTCCTTGTTACTTAGAGTATTCAGTAATAATTACTCCTTTGCCATAATTTTCCACAAGGTGTCTGTGAGGCATTTCTACATTACAGGAATTTTACTATGTAAAATATGTTTGCCTGAAACTAGGAAGCGTGTTAGGCTTCTGGCTTGCTTCAGCACTCATTTTATCCTGCTTATTCTGTATTTCAAGGCTGCTGTATGGCTTGTGGCAGCCATTAGGAAGTCCTACGGACTTAATATCCTACAGATATTAAGATATCTGCAGTATCGCTGGCAATCTGCTGAATGTCCTAAGCTGATAGTCACTGAAAGCAGTAGTGTGAACACCCTGTACTTTTCAGTTTGCACATCTCTACCAGGCTAAGTTGGGGAGCTTTGGGGCACATTGTAAGTATTTTTCTTGAGAAGTAGGCTGGATAGGATTTCTCATAATGTCATGTCTTCTGGTAATAACAACTGAAGAACTTACAGGATACAAATAGATATAATGAATATGAAAATGAGCATCCCAGAACTTCCCGAAATTCATTATTAAGCCTCCACATGTATTACTTCAATTAGTTTATTCGGAGATGTTCCCAGGTAAGAGCCAAAGGTCATAAAATGGCCCTTTGCTCTCCCTGGTTAATAATAGGCTATGGCCGATAGAACTCCCTGATTCATTGACAATATCAATATTCCAGTGTCCTGAAATACGGAAAGTAATGAAGTGTTAAACAACTATGCACAGTGGTAGGTGATAATGCACGAAGACAGATATGGTCCTCATGGGAATATCATGTACTAGTCTATGACAGCAACTGGAGAGCAATTTCCCATTCTTTTATCTTGACTATGGTTACTAATATCCCCCTTTTTTTTTTCTGGTATGTCTCACTTTGATGTCGCAATAATTATTAAACAACTAAGTACCTGCATTTGGCAAATGGACTTTATAGGAAGTCTGCCCACAAATATAAAATGGTGAGAGTGAATGACAAATACATTTACCCTGTACCAGCTTGTGTAGATTTTCTAAAATACCAGCAGAAGCCCACGCAAAAAGAAACTGCAAGTTGTCTGTTAATAATCCCGTCACAAGGAAGAATGTGCATGTGTCTACAAAGTGTGAGTAATTTTTAGAAGTGACCCACTCCACAAGAGCCTTCATAACAGCTAAATGTAGTTTAACAACAAAGACACTATGGTTTAATGTCCTCCTTTGGTAAATTACTGACCAATTACTAGTGGGTACTGAAAGAACACATTGCATCTGCCAATCTTTATTCAGTGGTCTGGGTGCCAATTTTAAGAAATGCAGTTATGTGTTTTGTCTGGTTTATGTGTACTTTTGTTCCTGTAGAAATAATGCACTCAAGTATTTTTCCTCCTGGGCACAGGACAAAGACAACGATAAATGTTCTGTACAAGTGATTCCCACTTGCTTGTTAATGAATGGTTCACTGGAGTAAGACACATGGGCACTAAAGATGAAATATAGCACAGGACCCAAATAAATAGACTCTCTGCTTGTGCCAGAGTGCAGTTCTGCTGTCTGCACCCAACATTGCTGGAAGCAGGTGTGTTGAGCAGCACAGTGCAGGGATACAATGAGAGTTCTGAACAGCATTTAGCTCATCCTGGTTTTTGGCCTTGGAAGCCGGAAAGTGACACCAGCAGCCCTGGAGCAGTGCAAGGTGAAGGCTCACTTTAGGAAGCTGATCCAGTGAGATGCAGAACATTGGGAGTTGCTTTCATGTGCCACAAGCAGATTCAGAAACCACAGCCTGAAACTGCACTGGCTGTTACAAGGTGTTCTAGAGCAAGCAGCTGCATGTCTTGTCTGTCTGACAGTAACTATTTTTTTCCTTTTTCTTTTTGCAAATGTAAAAGCACTCATCAGTATTTCTGTGTCTCTGTGCTGCAGTGTGAGAAAATGCTACTCCCTCTCAGCTGCAGATTCCTCCAGCGCACCTACACGTGTCAAGACACTTTTACAGTGTTACTTGAAGGTAAAGGTTTGAGTGCATATGAATACCCAGATCAATGTGCTTTAAGTTGTCTAGGCTTATTGGAGCCAAAAGACTTCATCTGAACTTATTTCAGTCAAAATCTCAGTCCATTTGGAATATTTCCATAATATCCATCTAAATTCGTTTTAAAAGATATATTGACTTAGATTGTGGTTATTTGACCTGTTAATCTGTTAAAGCAACAGGTGGGAAACATTACTTCTGAAAAAGTCATAAGTGAATTGTTCTTAGTGCTATTTAATTTCTCTTGTAGCAGATCATGTACACACCTCTCTTTCTTCAGTGGCAGTAATTTTTTTACCTACTGTTATTTTTCAAAATTCGGCCTTGACTATGATGAATAGGAGATGTCAGATGATTAGGAAGGCATCAGTCTCAGGAGCAACAAAGTTTGCTTCTGGAAAAGCAAAAACATACTGCAGACTTTGCCTAAGGAAATTTAAGCTAGTTTTAAAAGTAAAAGCCAGTAGACTGAAATGAATGGGTGAACGGTGGCTAGCAAATAACTATACTTGGTATTGTTTATGCTGTAAGACCCCCTTTTTATTTGATCAGTGAGTAGTAGAAGGAAAGATAAGTTTAATTTTCTAATGTTATTGTTCTCATTGCAATTTTCAGGATATTGCCTTGATCCCTTTATTATTGATGCTGTCCTGTTGGTGAAAAAAGCAGGAATGTTCTTGTCTAGAAATGCTTTACTCATGTAAACTTTTCTGTTTAAAAAATGTCTACCTGACAAGATCAGATTGTTGGATAGCTCAGGGTATGCAATTTGAACTATAGTGGGAGTGGCAGCTAAAAGGAGTTTGAACAATGCCTATTAAAGACGAGTCCTCATGGCTATGTGTAAACTAGCTGAGAAATCCCAAATGCAAGTAAACCATTCACAAAATTCAATGAAGTGTGGGGCGGCTGAATTATCTTGCTTTCATTAACAGCTGCTCTTAATGGGCTCCTGAGCTACCTTAGATACTACCATGGCTCTAGAAGAAACAGTCAGCAAAGCCTACTTGTCTAATGAAAACAGAAGCAATTCAGTTCCAGGAGGATGTTAAACAGAGGAGAAAGACAGGATGGCAATGTTATCAGCTACTGCTGGGAAGAAATCAAGGACTGGAAAATTCAGTAAGAAGCCATTTTTCTCTAACATACACCAGCATGCGGATCCACCCTCTTCAAAATAATAAAGTTACAGTAAGTTAAAATTATTATGAATAAGAAGGAATCAAAGATGGATGTCTTGACTTTTGAAGAAGACTTTCCTTCCTGTAGAATATTAGTAGTAGTATATGACTTTTCCTAACAGAATACTGGTTTTGTCTTACTGAATCCTGCTTGCACCTTTAAAAGAAAGCATGATTTCTTGGGTCTGAAGATACTTTGCTATGATAGCATTATTCATCAAATCTGCCAAGATATTCACCTCTTCTTTTACATGCATGAGAAAGTAAAAATCCACCGAAAAAAAGGAGATTTTTGGTTACTTCTCTCCCTCATCAAAGTTTGATAATGTTATATGCTCCTTCAGCTGCAGAGTTGTAGTACCTGGACAATGCTATCACAAATCTTACAGTGAAAGGGAAGGAGTGACAAAAAACATTTCTTTCTGTTGTGCCTGCATCTGTTCTCAGCTTCAGTCTCTAGCATGGCAGAATTTACCATCAATGCCCTACTGAGGCAAGAGAATCATTCCGGATACAAGAATCGGTACAGAGCTGGTTTCCAGTGAGATGAAATTATGAAGAGTCCTCAAGACATGAAGTGTGTGCCAGAACCACAATCCCTAGGCCACCATGCACACCTCTTTCTGCTTCAGGGCACTTCCTTGCTGTCTCAAGCAAAGTTTCACTGTGTTTTACTTTTGTCCTGTACTCCTCATGTTGCTGTTTTTAATCTTAGGTGTTTCCAGTTTTCTTCACTACTCACACTGCTTATACTGTGCCTTCCCTTAATACCTGAAAACCAGGTGTCTGACTTTCCCTCATTTTATCTCCTCTCATTCTTAGAAGTTTTGTAAACAAGCATCCTGTGAGCACATCTTGACAGCAAAAGCTGGGGTCCTTCATGCTAAGAACTTGCCCTGAAACCTGGGATGTGAGAAAGTTAATCCCATATATCCAGGCTGACAAAACCTGAAATGCCAGAAAACCTTTCCAGTTCTTACTATACATTCCGTGTAGTTATTTGATTGTTGAATAATGACACTGTGATCATTTCTGCATCCGTATCTCAGGGAGAGTCACTGTTCATGGGTGATGCCCTGTGGTCGTTCAGTGTGTGAGGAGATGTAAAAGAAGAATAAGGTTACAGCTCAACTTTCCTCAACAGAGAGGAACATGCAGTGTTCTCTTTTCCTGGGATCTCTTGGGGAAGTTTCATAGATACTTCTCACTCCCTGGCAAATCCTCTTCATACTAGAGTTAGTAATTATCCTTTCAAGTGATTTCCTTTCAGAAAATTTTGATTTCTTGATGCAGAACATCAGTTGGCTTCTTTTTTTCTTTGACACTAAAAGTCCTGGGAGTCTTTTCTTCCTTTACACTCTGGGGATCATGAAGTGTTAGTGTAGGTTTCGTGGGTCTCTGGCTTCTGGGCAGCCTGCAGGTGGGGTCTACCCTGAGGACAGGTTTTGATGCTCACCCAGGTTGCTGTGGTCTCCCATAGAAATTGTTGTTCCTCTCAATTCTGATTAATAATTTAGAAGAACACTGATAGCTCCTGAACTTTAAATTCCCTGAGCAGCTGCAGGCTGCCTGGGGCACTTTCCTTACAACTTCGGGTTCTGGGAATACAAATAACTAAATAGGATGTCAGACCTTTTCAGACCAAATGTAAACAAGAGTAAGCAAACTCTGCTTTTCAGGGAACTTGTCAACTCCTTGTACTTCCCACTTCCTTCAGCACAGACTGGGTTTTAAGTAGACATAGTCTAGGCAGCAACATTTCGAAATTAACTCATTCTCTGTTGTGCTAAACCTTATCTCACTGATTTCTTTGTATATTCCTGTACCAGGATGATGAGTTGTACTTGAATAGAGACCCAGAGTAAATTGGAAGAATTATGGGATATTTGTTGGGGGATCAACATTTGGAATTAATATAACAGAAGTTTGTTTTCCAAATATTTCGGTTCCTACTGATCAGTGGAATTTCATTTATTTTCCTGTGTATTAAAATCAATAACAGAAAAACTTGGTTTTCTACTATATCCAGTGAAACAATACTGGAACACTTTGATTTTTAATCAATTATGATTGCCAAAAATTAACTCAGTACAAAGCAATCGACTTCAGAACAAGTTATTCCACAATGTTTACAGACAGCTGGTGAAAACTGAAATGGAAACTGGGTCCTACTCAGGTATTACTTTGTAATCAGAGTCTACATTATTAATAGAACAATACCAAAAAGCTAACAGTCACGGCAGCAAAAGAATAAAAAACAATTAATTTTGTTTTCAATTTTTTTTTCAGGCAAATCATTTCAGCAGTAATAATAAATCAGAGACTAAACAGAATGATTACTCTATGTATTAGGACCATTTCCATCTTTGGTATTTATAGTTAAATTCTACATGAATTGTTTTTAAAGGAAATGCAAAGATAACCACAAGAGAAAAGCCCTAATTTCTGGATACATTTATGATCCCAGGGAAAAGACTGCCTAATTCCACAAGCAAAAATAGTGCTGCCTGAACAGAAGAACACCTTCATAGAGTCCCAGGTGCAGTATAGCCATTTGTTTTCCTGCTGTGAGCTATCAATCTACTTTGAAATGTATTTTCTATAAAAAGTATATCAATGGTCACGATGGAATGTATATGTGTGTATATATACATATACACACATATACACATATACATATACACACATATGTGTGTGTGTATATATATAGTACAAAATTAAGTGCAATAAAGCAAGTTTTCTGAGGAAAAAGACATAACAATAAAGTCTGTTTTTTCTTTTGCATGGAATCTTTCAGTTTCTGCTAAAACATTTCAAATATGCTAGATAACAATATGACTTCAAAAGGAGTCAACATGTAGGAGGAAAAAAAAGTCCTACGAGTAAACAGATCTTTTTGCTAAGTGTGTATTCCCCACTCGTCTGTCATATCTTTGGTGGGGTAGTCACTGTACTCAATTTCCTAAAGCAATACAATTTACAAAGACCCCCAAGTGGGAGAAGAATGACCAAGATTATATTAAGCTTTGTGTTTGATATATGGGAAGTTACTCATAGCTGCAAGGAAGAACAACATCTAGAAGTGGCTTTGTTGTTGTTGCATTTGTTACATTGCCAAAATTTGAGTTTACCAAGGACTACAGTTTGCAAACTAAAGCTTTGTGTTATTTGATCTAAAACAGGATCATACTCTCATCAGTTCAAAAGAAAATACAAGTCATTTTTATATAACTATGAAAATGCAAAGAGAATTTAGCTTTTCAAATAGTGCTTCTTAAAACAAGTTTTCAGCTGGTACGATTTTCTTGGTAGTAAGAACTTTTGAAACAATAGAAATCAAGCCTGTTGAAATCAATCACTCCTTGGTTAAAGATGCTTTAAGTTCAAATGTACTTAAATTGTAGTAACTTCCAATTTAATACACTTTAAAATATGCAACTGACATTGTTCTACAGGAACTAGTCAGGGAAAGACATAACTGTGAGGAATCTCATCATCTTCTGTACAGGTTGTATGTAATTATTTTTTGTCAAGTCAAAGAAACCCCCCAAACCAACAATGAAACAACCCTGGCAAGCATGTAACAGTAGCTAGAATTACTTTAAAAAATAGGAAAAGGAAAAGAAAAAGAGAAATGACACTCTTATTTAGAATATTTTGTTCACTGTCTTTAACTTCAGTCCACATTCTTCTCATTGAATTGTAAGAGTATCATGGAGATAGCTGAATTATAAAAATAGACCCCTTAACCCTACTTTTAACATAAAGAGGCACCTCCAGAAAGTAGTTAACTTTTATTTTGGAATATCCTGAGTTTCCCTATGGACTGCCTGTCTCTTTCCATTGACTAGAGAATGCTGAAGTGAGGATGGTCCTAACTTTAGTGAGGTCTATAATGCAAGGTTAAATTAAATTGTATTCAGGTCCAAAATATTGAAGCGATAGTTCAAAATGAAGCAACACTGAGGAAGCTGGGAAGCATGGGAAAAAAATCTTGCATCTAAAGAAAAAGTTCAAAGCATTATATGGTTTAAGAGAAAAGTGAGTAAGAGGGCATATGTAAATGCACATAGTAAAATAACACAGGAAACAAGATGGAACCTTTTGTTCTTCCTATCAATAACAGGAACAAGGAAATATTCTGTGATATTGCAGGATAATAAACTCAAACCTCATGAACAGGAAAAAAAATCACTCAGTCCATAATTACAATCTTAATAATTAGAGGTGGGAGCAGAAAAGAGGTTAGTCAATTCTTGTGGGCACGAGCCACATTATTTTGAGTAAATAATAAAATGCTCTGGTGTGTAAATCTAAATAATGTCTTTTATTATTTTTACAACTCTTCAGGCTGAAATGCTTCCTAATTTTAGTTTCAAAGTCTCTTGCTTATATAAAGCCTAATCATTCAAAATATTGTCTAGACTCAACCCCTGCTGATTATTTTAATTTTTTTTTTAAACTGTACTACTCATACACTACTGTATTCTATTTCAGAAACTTTCTGACCTTTCAGAACCCCACCTATAATGAGAAACTGACACTGTTTAGCTTCTTTTTCCTTTGTTAGATTATTTTCATGAATCTTCATGTTAAGTGTTACTGATAAGCACCACTGCTAGAGCTAAATGAGATATGAATATAAGAATATGAGAAAGGTCACCCTGATTCAAACCAGTCACCTACTTCTCTTACAGTGGCAAATACCTGTTGCTTAGTAAGGAGTTCAAGAACAGGATAAGTATGCTTCTGGTATGTTTTCTTGGAAGGAAGCTTATGTTTACACATAAAAAGAGCAAAATTTAATCTACCATCATTTATTATGTGAGTGAAAGAAAACACATTTGCTCAAGAGAAAAATAAGAAACAAAGATATTTACTAATGTTTCTTGTAGATCTACCACCACTGATAAGCAAGACTATTCAATCTTATCTAAAGATTATAAATATCAGAATAAATAAGGAGATGATATGACAAACATTTTGGTTCATCCTTAGATTTGGTGATCAGCCTATAGTATTCAAAGATGCAGTGCCCTTATGGACTATGTCTTATAACGAATAATTAATCCAAATTAATTAATTAACACCATTTGATTCTTTGATGTAGAACGGAGATGTGTTTTTATCTCACACTGTTTATATTTTGATGTCTTCTTTCTAACGCCATCAAGGTTGTATATAATGATTCTCTCAAAGTGACACAACATGCACATTATGACATTATAATTTCTCTTAGCAATTTGAGATCTCTGTGCAAGTAGGGCCAGAAAATCAAATTCTGTCCTTTGAATCACAAATATGTCATCCTTGAGGTTCAAGAAGATTTAGCTGAAGAGTGAGAACTGTAGTATGTAGCTTGTATTCCTGTTTGTATGGGACAACAGTTTATCATACATTAAATAGCCTGTGCTTGCTTACTTGAGGTACTTTTTACCTCAACGTGGCCATGGCTATTTTCACCCCTGATCTGACATGGAGGAGGGGGTTAAAAATAGTTGTTGTTGTAAGGTTACTAGCACAGAATATGATGATGCACAGTGATGCAGACTGATTTGGAATATACCAAGATTTATTGCCTGACCCAACAGCTGGACTGTCATAGTTGTTGTACAAGGGAATAGAGAAGTAAAAACTTGTAGCTTGTATGGTTTCTTTCAGAAAAGCTGCACTGTTGAAGTAGTGTTCTCCCTGTTTGCCTCTCTTAAACAAGTAGTTAAAAAAAACCCATGGACATGTAAAATAGATTCGGGAAATTTTAAATTTGTTTAAGAGGAGAAAGAGGTAAAGCATGTGGAATGTTGAGATCACAGTTTAAAATGTTTTAAAATTATTTTGCTGAGTCTCAATAAGGAACATATTAGCTGTACTTCTCAGTGGTTCCTCTTTTCTCAGTAAGAGTTAGATGAAGTATAAATAAGAAGCAGAGGTAAAAATGAAAAGTTTAATTACGCACTGTTCCCTACCCCGTATTAATATTGATATTAGTATCAAGAACAGTAAGTCTATACATTTATCTGGATGCCTAAAATAATGTTTGGTGTTTGCTTTGATAGACACACCTAGTAACTCAGAGAAGGAAAAGTTAAAGCAAGGCATTTATAAGGCAGGTGGCACAGGGAAAAGTAGAATTTTGTTGATGCCCAAGTGTGATCCTAGTTTCCCACTCTTGCAGGCAAAACTGTGGGGAATATGCTTAGGACATGTGAAAGTTGACCTCAACTTCATGCAGGAACATGACATTCTTGGTGTTCAGCTTGTCAAGGTGCTAAACATTTTTTTGGAGACTGCAAGGATCTGTGGGGACGACTATGAAAAAAGTAGGCAAAGAATCAGGCTGGAAACAGGCCAAAAGAGGAATACCTCAACCTTACACTTTGGGGTCCATCTTGTTTAATATTTTCATCAATGCTTTTGGCATCCACAACCGATTGCTGCTGATGCAAGGTTTGGAGTCACCATCCATAGAGAGGAAGATTGTATTGAAAGGACATGGTGATACTGAGGATCAAATAATGTAAACATAATTAAATTCCACACTATGAAATGAAGGACCATGCAACAGCAATACAATAATCAGTAAGCTAGAAGTTAATTCATTGGAACCAATGGAAAAGAGTAGGACTTGAGTATATTACTGGATTTCAAGGTGAGTATTGTAATAGATTCTGGGATGTAACCATTGAAAACAAATACCATTCTGTTGTGCTTCAGGCTGTATTTTTGTGATGAACAAGCATTGTTGCCAGCCTACAAAGCTCAGTTAAATTTCACTTGTGTGTGTCCTGGTTGGCTCTGTTCAAGAAGGATTAATTAAAACTTCTTTTCAAGTGTGTGATTTCTTTTAAAGAATAAAAAACAACAGAAGACACAATGTGAAAGGACAATGCTCACACAAGAATAAAGAGGTTGTGAACTTTCTCATTAAATTTAGGCTAGAAATTATATTAATATGCTTAACGAGCAGAAAGTATTTGATACAATATTTTCAAGACAATATGTGGTAAATATATGCAGGAAATACACAACATGATGCTTGTAATCCCAGCAGACTGGATTTAGTGACATGGGCAGTCCTCATAGTCTCATCTTTCTGTATCTCTCTTCAGTATTATCTGCATTTCAATGCATTTTTCTTCACCTTTTAAGACAAGAGCACAGTCCATAAAGTTTGATGATGTCCTGAACCAAGATTAAGCTAGTGAGGGCCTTTCAGAACAAGTACCTCTGATTTTAGTGTCACCTCACTTCAGCACTGCAGTGGACTGAAAGCAGAAATGGCTTATCAAAAGGTCCAGCAAGGAAAAAAGAAGGAAAACAGTAAGAATGTGCAGCCAGGGGCCAAGTGATAGGATTGAATCCTTAGTCCCAGAAACGAGATTTCCAGCAACTCCCAAAACTGGATGCATCTCTGTGTCATCATATCAAACAGTGTCGACAAGGCAGTACGACAGCTAAAATTTAGAAAAGTTTCCCAAATTATGTGTTTACTATGTGGATTCTTATTTTCATGTAGCAGATGGAATTAATACTTCTTCTATGCAACTGTTCAGCTTATTTTTCTGTATTTTCAATAGTATAACTTTGTAGGAAACAGCAGTTTAAAATACATTAGTCTGACAATGCAGATTCACTGCATAATTTGATTTGTACAGTTTCATGAGAGTAATGTTCTCACCATTTCCTTTCTGTTTTCACTTTAAAGTTGTCGTGATTTGGTTCTAAGTAGTAGTATTGAAAATTCAGTAATAATATTTCTGATAAAGGCTTCCAGATGACAAAAGTTTGTTGTAGCAGATTGATGTAGTTAATTATTAAACGTAATAGTGTGAAATTATTTTGCATATTTGGACATCAGTCCTCCTGTTTGTTTACTTACTGATTTACTGGCTTTAGTCAGTTTATGGCTGCTATTTTGGTAATGTGGAAGTGCATGCCATGTATACTCTGCACCTTGTGGCCTTTGGAACTTTAGTGAGATAAGCAGCAATCCAGTCCAGATTCCTCCAATTCAGAGTGGAGTGCCCTTCGACTTCAAAGAATCTCTATCACTTTTTACACCACTAGCAACAGACCGTCTCTTCTCATTCTGCTCCGCTACTGTCCAACGGACTGCAAAACATGGATGGCGCTCCTTTTAAATTGACATTTGAAATAAAACATGCAAACTTTTCCAGACTGATTGTAATTTTTAGTACAGATTTGTGTATTAATATAATAACTGTTTTTAATAACCCAGACTGGTGGAAAACTGGTTCTCTTTTTTTTTTTTTTCCTTAAAAATGGAAGTTTCAACAATTGCTTTTGCTTTGGTGCAGAACAAAATAAAATCAGAACCACGTTAAAATCTTCTGAATCATGATCAGGGCATTCACTTGAAATAGATGAGATTCAAGGTTATGTCTTTGCACTGAATTAGGCAGATTATTTACGTTATCAGCTCTCAAGTTTTTCCTTCGTCTGTGACTTTAGCCGGGAATACCGTTCTGATCATGTGAAAACTTCCTAAAGAAAGATTAGCAACAGGTTTTAAAGTACACATCAACAACAAGGAAGTACTGCCTGCCATATATGTCTTTTTCTGTTGATGAAATTGCCATTATCAATACCTTAAGCCATAAATTGAGTTGGCAGATTTTTTTTTTGTATTGTAATTAATTTAATTATTTGACTCTTCGCTTTACTTGATTTAAGTTCAAAGTAGTTGCTAATTATTACAAGATTATTGCTGCATCTCAGCCAAAGTTCACTTTTTCCTTTATCATAACTGAGATAAAGGAAAAAATCACAAAATTTTGCACTCACAAAATCTCAACTGCCTTGTAGAAATATTTCAGAGGAAAATTCCTTTGTGTGCGATGACAGAGGAGAGGCTTAGGTTGGGCATTTTGATGTTGGGAAGCACCCTGAAGGTAGGAACAGCTTTAAACTATCATCAGATCCAAGATGCTTAGGGAAGCCCCGTCTCAACAGGTTCCTGAGTCCCTCTCAAGGCCAGACAGACCACAGGATCACTCCTGCTGGAATTAGCTTTGGATTGCAACAAGGAGGTAAATTTATTCGTCTTGCCGAGTTTTCACGTCCTGGTTAAACCGTCCACATCCCCGCCATGGTCTGGCAATAGGAACAGGTATGAATTATTGCAGGGCAGTGGCTCTGCCTCCCGTGCAGACCTCAGCACATAACTCACGGAGGGCAGGGACCACAGGACACAGCTGGGGGGGGGGGCTGGCGGGGTGTTTCCACCTGCAGGTGTCACAGGTGATTTTGAACAATCAATCAATGTGACTGCCAAAACAGGAGCACCGGGGATGGTGTATTGAATCCGTAGCTGATTTAGGTGAAATCGGCTGAACCTTTTCATGTGAACATGCACACATTTAGCTAGGCAGGGGAGGCACGAACGATGGATTTCACAGAGGCATGCTATGGGGAGAATCAGGAAAAGGAAAGATTCCTTCTCCATAGGTCAGCCAAAAATTAAGAAGCATCAAAGCCTACATATAAACATAAGAAATAAGTGTAAAATTGTCGTCCTAGCAATTGAAATTATTCTACTTAGCTGCCTTTGTTATTTAAGAGTATTTTTTTTTTTCCTAAGAAATTAATCTGTTTTGCTTTTCCTCTCAGGTTAAGCTACAGAAAGCTGAATACCTGTACACAGGAACAATTCTGAGATGTACCTTTATCTTCCTTTTTTGCCCACTGAATCTCTGAAATCTGTGATTATGATTTCTGTCACAGTCTTCCCCCAGCTTTTTTAGCATAGGGCAAAATGACAATTCGTTTTTAAAGATTAGCAAATACAATCTCTCTTATGACTAGAGAAACCAGTAGTCACTTGTGTCTTGAGTCTGGTATAAGTATTTGTGTTGGTCAGGCTGATGTGAGTACCTGGAATAAGGATATATGGTGAAAAATGACAAAGCTGAATTTGAAGAGGTAGAGTTGTATTTTAAGTATTGGGGTAAAACATCACACACAAATTGCATTTTGAGTGTTACCTTAGCTCTCACTATTTGGGATTTTTGGTGAGTATTGACAGAAGACATGCATGAAAAGGAAGGAGAGCAGAGGCATGGAGAACAAAGAACAGAGAAATAGGAGTGAGATTCCAATAACATGGGAATGAGATGAGTACAAGGGGGAAACTGTGGAAGATGCAGACTGTCACAGGTGGAAATCTCTGTGGTCATCTTTGACTAGTAGCAAGCCCAGAAGAGTCCTAATAAACAATAGAAGAATTTTCCTTGAAATTGGAACTGAAAGAAAGAGTACTTTTAATACACATGGCATTTTACAAAAATGCTTTTTTTCCTGGCCATAAATGATAACAAGTATCAGATGTCTGATGATAGATAACAACTACTTTTCCTGTCCCATTGCCTTTTCACTACTCATTGCGCTGAGAGCTCACACGGATATAATTCCTTGTGGAGGGGACTCTCCTTAATGAAGGTGGTGCCAATGTTTGTCATTTGTACTGCCCCACTCCTACTAGATTAGCTTCTAATCTAGTATAAATGTGGGGGTTCATCAAAAATAATAATAGTAACAACAACACTCCAGAAAAATCGCACAATCTGCCTGAAATGTTTGCCAACTTCAAAAAGATTTGAGGCTAAAAATAAAGCTTCTGGTAAGAATTCCCTTCACTTACTGTCCTTAAAGTCAGCCTTGTCTTGAAATGAGTCATGAAAAATTCAGCTAATTTCCTCTTCCACCCTACTTCCCAGCCAAATCTATTTCCACCTACATCTCTGATTAATTCATCCTCACCCTAGTCTTCATTTTGTTCACTTAAATTGGTAGAAGTGTGTGTATGCTGAATTAATACACTTCTTAATGTAATTTCAGAGGTTCATATTCATAATGCTGTAACATAATGCTCTGCAACATCACTTAGTCCAGCAGTATTAGTCCAACTCCTTGCAGCATAAACTTGCACAGCTGCACTCATTTCACTTGGAGAGTGGTTGGCAAAATATCAGCTGTTGAATCAAGTAAATTCACTATAAATTCATGTGGTTCTGCATTCATCTGCATATAAACCACATTAATTTTCACCAAATCATACAGTTATATTGGTACAATGCCATTCACAATAATTACTGTGCTATTTAACTATGTATACAGTTGGCATTATGGCATGAAAATATACACTGGAACTATATTCCTTTCAAAACTTAACCTGTTTATGCATTTAGTAGATATTAATATAAAAAGAGTGCATTTCCCCAAGGAAAGACAGGAGTGATAACAAGTCATTTGTGATGGTTAATGTTGCATCAGAAGATTTTTCACACTTCACTTGCCAAATCTTTGCTATTTAAATTTATTTATTTTTCCTTTTTGAGAGTTCTCAGTTTGACAGGGATGTGCTTCTTAATTTCACATCAGCTTAAACAGATTTATGGCAAATGCTAATATTAAAAGTTAATTGTAACTTCTACGTCTAAATTAGCAAGACTGAAATATTGTGTGTGCTTTCTGGAGAAAACTGACATAATTTACTGATTTTTTTGTACTGAAATTGTCCTTTACCTCAGCTTTGAAAAAATCCTCAAGAAGTAATCTTTACAGGACACAGGTCATGTGAAGGGTATATAAGATACTTGTATAACACTTATACTAAGATACACATAATTCTTTTCTCTAAGCTATTATTTACACAGTATGTTGTGTAAATAATGGAGTTGGAGTTTTGTTGTTGGAGTTTTCTTAGTTGCCAAAAAAAAAAAAAAAATCACTCACTACACAACACCATTATTTTTACAGCAAGTAGAAATTTTCCTTGTGCAATCTTTCTGAAAGTTGGAAAATATCAGCTGTTGTGTGATATGATATCTTTATTACAAACATAATACTCAACTAATGCTTTTTGTTACTGATACAGAATGAGGTCATAAGAGACTACATAAGGGCTTCCACAAAGAACATACAAGAAAATAGAGTCTAATAATAAACACATATGCAAATGTGTTCTTGTACAAGTACATATTTTGTACATGAGTTCATGTATACTCAGTGGACTCTTGGTTTAGCATGTATTGATGTACCTACAGGAGGTTCACGATTGTCAGTTCCTTCCTCTGTCCTCTCTGTGTCTTACTGAAATATTAATGAATTACACAAGAATTCCCTGATATCTACAGTCATTTGATACCCTGCCAACTTAAAAAAAAGTTCCGTAAGCAGTCACAGATACACTTTGAACTATTAACTTGGTGTTGTTAAACAAAAATACAGTGTTGGCATTTTAACAGTGTTGTAAACCTTGTTTTTAGAAGATGGTACTTACAACTTTTTTTTTTCTAATACTAATTTACCTCCATCAGCAACCTCAGAATTGTCATGTAACTTTGGTTAGTGTTGTCACGGGTAGAACATCACCTAAGGGCAATCAGAAGCATGATCTCGACTGCTGCTCCTCCAAGCCTTTGCTTATCTCTAGAAAAGATCCACTAGAGAAGGCTTTCTCATTTTTCTAGCTCTGCTGAAGATATTCTTGATCTATGACACATTTAATAATAACCATCCGAGCAACACGGTTAGCTTCAGCACTTTCAATAGAAAGATTTATTTCTATCCCAGTTAGCATTTTGTGGAACCAGTTTGGGAAGAATCATGAATATAAGATGGAACACTGGCAGTTTTTGTGCCCTTTTATCAGCTGCATCTGAAATGTTTAATTGTGATATGACGATACTTGGAATAAGTTGTGACAGTGAAAACAGCGCTGACAGCTTGTCTCTACTGAAGTTCATGGTTCTGTTAATACTAGCAAACAGAATTGACTGTAGGAACTACTACTTTCCACAGGCCTCAGCAACAGGTTACACAGATGATCAGCAGCTACTTACTCCCAGCTGCAGTTTTCTCTCTCTACTGGCAATGCACAAAAATGGTACTCTCACATTGGCTACAGCCATTTGTAGAACATCTACGGAACTTAGGAGCAAATTCTAAAGGACATTTGGGTGCCCAAATCATGCTCTGAAAAAAATAAAAAAAATGTAGATAGGATTTGTTGTTAGACACCAAAGTATTCTTCAGGTCTTTGTCTACAACATTTACTGAAGGTAAAGAAGATATTTTGCCATCTGTCATGCTTCCTAAAAAGAGCTACCAATTTCGTCTTCAGACTGGCTTCTACTTAAAAATAATTCTACATAATGTCCTTTCTCTTAAGTAATGAAGAAGAGGTGGAAATAAAAACCCCAAGGTGTTTCATTGTTTGAAGAGAGAGTTGGCCTAATTCGAGGCCTGCACTTGCTTTGAGGTGATAATAACATTCCATGGAAATTTATAGATTTAATTAACCAGCTAATTGATTTGTAGAGCGTCTGTGCAGGTCAGACTACGAAAAAGTGGTTAGCTTTTCTCCCAAGTGATTGAAATCATCAAAATAATTTCTCCATCTTCCAATCATATTAAAGGAGAGCTTTATCCTGTTTATTTTTGACCTCCTGACAAAACCAACTGTCATGTTAGGAAAACAAAAGTGGTCTTCCACAGAAAGTCACAGAAGGAGTGGATTGCATGTGGATTGTTTCGGAGCACACTGCAGAGGGAGGAAAGGAGCTCCCTCTGCGGTGGTGTGTGGAAGGGTGCCCTCAGCTCTGTCCATCGGGAACAGGATGCTTTGCTGCCTTTTTACTGCAGAGTGATGATTATTACGGATCCACCTGCCTGCAGCACATAACACATCCATGATAGCAGGCAAACGCTATCAGCAAGAAAGAAGGCTTTACGGGGGGAGTAGAACCTTCTAAAAAATCTCACGGTGTAACCACAAAAAAAAAAAAAAGGCGGGGGGGGGGGGGAAAAGAAGCCAGATAGCGTTTTTAATATAGCACATCTTAGCAAGCAGCTGCAAGAAGACCTACGTGGAAAGCCAAACCTTGCCTGCTGGTGTCCTTTCCCCGAGCACCGTGGGAAGAGGTGCTCTCTGGTGGACAGAAGGAAAAGCTGGTCTGAGAAACCTGCTGCTGTGCCCTCGGTGAGCTAGATCGAATTCAGAAGGGGACTCGGGACTGAGGAGCGGAAAAGAGTTTGTTTCCTCTGTGACAGCCTGCCGGGAGAGTGGGGCTGGGGAAGGGATCCAAAAGCATCCAAGGCGCCGAACAGAGGCTTGTGGATGTCCTGCGCGCCCCGCTCCGGTGTGGGCGCGGACCCCGGGCACCCCTAGGACATGCCCGCGGGAGCGCCCCAGCCTCGGCTCCGAGCGTGCGGGAACAGCCTGATAAAGGCAGGTGCGGGCCAGCAGCGGGACCCCAGCTCGAAGCATCTGCCTGTGCGCGGAGCCCCTGACCCGCCCTTTGCCACCCCGCGCCGGGCGGCACCTGAGCCCGGCGGGACGGGACGGACGGGACAGGACGGGACCCTCCCGCGGCGCGCGCCGCTGTCCCGCCGTC
>VZRJ01011993.1:11487-73199 GCA_013397565.1 Ptilonorhynchus violaceus | reverse complement strand
GCCCCCAAGGACCTCCGAAGAGGCGGGATCTCTCCGGGAAGGGGAAGCAGGATTTTGTTGTGTGGCTTGAAGATGAGGCAGGTATCTGGAGTGGCGCTCCTCCTGGGGCTGATGGCTCTCCCAGCGGCGCTGGGACAGAGAAGCTCGGAAAGCCCTAAAAATAGCAACGAAAGCTTTGCCATCGTCTCTTTCAAATGGGATCACGTCAAGGAGCCGTATATCATTGCACTCTGGATACTTGTGGCCAGCTTGGCCAAAATCGGTGAGTCCGGAGTTACATATTAATACACGTCCTCTCCCTTTCCCTTCCCCCTTCCCCTTCTCCCACCCAACGTAAATGAAGGAAGCTTATCATAAGTCCGCTGACCCGTTTTCAGGGGGTTTACTGTACTCTGTCCTGATTTCATAATACTGCCCTACACGGTGCTTGCGGTGTGATTTTCACCAGCCTCGAGGGGTTACCTGGTTCATTTTCACCGCCCACGACTGTGGCTCCTGCATCTGACTCCTTGTAAACCTTTGCGATTTCTTGAGACCTTGCATTCCTGTTGCTCCCGGGAAAAAGTTTTTTGCAAAAGTGAAGCAGAAATCGCGCCTTATTGCTTGCACAATACCTATTCCACTTTATGATGTGCTCTTCTCCTGATTATGATTGTTAGCTGTATCAGCTGGTAACATCAAAAATAAACACCGTAAAATACACATATGAACTTAGCGTTCTCTCCTTTGAAGTGCATTGCTGAATTAGTGAGAGTATAGTTTATAGGGAAAGGTAACACGTATTATCAGACCATCTGATGTAGCTGAAAAAAATAGAAGCTTTAGAGCACATGAAGCACATGGAATTTTCTTCAAGAAATTGGCATCAGTGAAAAGTGAGGACTTAGCCTAACTTCACTGCAATTTAAGTGAATTTGTATGAATTCTCCAACTCTTGTGTTCTGAACTTTGTGACTTTTCCAAAAGCAATCTTGTCTCAATAATGCTGTTTGCTGAACTAGAAGAGCCACTGTTTAACTGGAATGTATTTTATTTGATTGATGCTATTATTTTCAGACCTTTTACCTTTGGATCTAAAAACAAACCTCCAGTTTGGCTGACCCTGTGAATGTCATTTCCATTTTCAGTAAGACTTTTCTATAATCAGTCTCATCTCAGAAGGTCAGCTGAAAATCCTACTAATACTTTTCTGAACTTGTACTGTTAATACTAATTTGGTATACCATTCCAGAATCACATTCCATGGATTTTGCATGTCACAGAGAATGAAAGATGTAAAAAGGTATACTTAGGTATATTCTGTCTAGTACAAAAGGTAAGCATAGTAAAACCTGGGTGAAAATTGCTGTCTCCAAATCCAAATAAAGCATTTTAAAAATGAGTACTACCTTATAAGTAGCAGTGATATTGTACATAATTTTCCAGCAATATTTGTATCATGGGTTTTATTTGATTAACCATAGACATATAACTAAATACCTTTATCTGAACCTGTTGGACTACACCATGCAAATACTTTGTCTTCAGATGGTTGCTGCGTCACCTAGATTACATAAAAAAATATTATGTTTTAATTGACTTTTATAGATGAGTTATAGCAATTAGAAAGCAGGAGAAACCACATACAGGAAAAAACTGTCAACATTGAGTCCCTATAAAAGAGTGCTTACTAACGTAATAAACAGGCTGCTCGTTTGAACCTTCTTTTAGAGATTCTCTTCGAAGTAAGTATAGTTATTAAGGCTTTGTGTTATTTAGGCTTTGCTGTTCTGTAACTGTGACACAGTGGTACAGAGTAATATTAGTGCTGCACAACCATATCAGTGTGTGTCCAAAACCCAGTGAAGCTTATAGGACAGTTAGATTGTACTGTATTTAAATTGCAGTGGCCTGGATTGAGATTAGTTGTGATTAAGATGAGCCATTTTACCATGAAGTCCTTGATATAAACTCTTGATAAAGCACTCATTGTCAGGAGCTGAATGATGCTGATTTTGTTTTAAAATTCTTTGTACTTCTTTCACAGCTGCACAGAGCATGTCACTTACTAGTAGATCATACCTGTCATCAACTCCACCACTTTTCCTCCTCAAAGCTCTCAAGCTTTGTTCTTTTCTCTCTTCACGTTTGTATTTGCGATCCTATACTGCTTTGGACATTGTTTCTGAAGAAGCAATGGGCAACTGCTGTATTCCCCTGAGAGCCTATGAATGCCACTTCTTTCCCCACCAGTCACAAATAACACACAGAAAAGCAAGAATGTACACTACTGTTCCACAGCTTCTTAATGAAGAAGACATGAAGGTGTTCGTGTAAGTCTATGAGAAAGGGAACTGAAAAAAGTAGCTTGTCAGCCTTCTATCTGCCTTGGTGTGTCAAAGGTTCTGGAAAGTAGGTCAGAAATCTATCAGAAGATTTTGAATTGCAAAAATCCTGTGCTGGATCGGAGAAGGTTTACATATTCAAAAAGCAGACCGAAAAGAACTGAGAAAGAAAATATAGAATATCTGCCCTTGGGTCTCTTGCTTTACTACCTGAAGGAGGGTAAATGTAGTGGAGTCAAAATGCTGGTTTTGCTGTCAGTTTTTCAGCAGGGGAGGAGCTGTTCTTTCACATGCAAGCTCACTTCTCCATGGCTACAGGGATTGGGAGAGCTATTCTACTGATAGGTGATAGACAATTGGGTCAGCAGAGAGTGTTCTGGGAATTGCAGTTTGTAGCCGGGGATAAATATGTATGAGAATACTTTGCTTTCTCTTGCATTAGAATACCCTTGGTGGTTTTGGTTTTATTTGGGTTTTTGTTGTTTCAAGGGGTTTTTTATTTGTTTTGTTTCATTTTTGTGGAAGTTTTTGTTGTTGTTGTTGTAAAAAACAAGTTTCAGTTCATGACGTTATATGACCAAGGGAAACATGTTTGTACTGGGAGATTTTTGCAGATTTTCTAGGGCTTAACATTCATGTTGTGTTCAAGGTATTCTGCAGCATAAACTATCATATGTGAAATCTCATAAGTATCCCAAATACATGAAGAAGTGCCTAGTGCTTTGGGCTTTGTGGGAAGGAAACTGCTCTCTTAGTTCAGTGTAATCTAGTTTTCAGTCAAGTCTAAGTATTGCTACAAATGAAATTGTGGAAGAAGAGTCTTCATACAGTTGGCTTTCATGCATTATACAGAATAAATAAATTTGTGCCTTCTATGAAACTTCTGATGCATCTTGGTGTACTGTTTTACATATTATAATTGATTTGATTTGACCCTCTTCATTTAAAATATTCCAACTCTTCATTCTTCCACTTCAAGCGGAACATTCTTAAGGTTCACAATGTTCCACTTTGGCTAATGATCTTTATTTCCTCTTGATAGGCTCTCTTATCACTACAGATGAGTATCCTTATGGGATAGGGCCCATAAACTACTTACATGTGTAAATCTAAGCCAGAAAAGCATCTTATCTACACAAAGAAGGTACATGAAGTACAGCTGAGACCCCTCATAGTGGACTTCAGGTGTCCTCTTCCTGATATCTCAGTTCTCCAGATGAAATAAGCAATACCACCGAAAAAGAATGGCATACAAATGCATACTTGTGTGCCTTCATAGCTAGACAGGGCTTTTCCTACTGGAGCCATGTAGGTAAAGGATGCACCATTTTTAAACAACATGCTTACACAGTGTAGTTCTGATTTAAGATGAAAGACACTTGCACACCGACCAGACTTGCACATGCTTTCCAAGTTCACTGCGTCCTGTGCCCTTCTTCTTCTTTACGTGTCTTCCATGGACCACATCTTGAAAATAACCTTTGACTCAACAGATGCATAGAAGATACAAACAACATTTTGACAGGAAAGTTTGCTACAGAAAGAGGCAGAAGTAGGTAAAAGAAATCAGAAAACTTTGTAAACAAGTAGAAGAAGGAAAAGAGTAATGAGCTCAGGAACTAAAAATGGGTAAGATAAGGAATTGTTTAAACACTGAACATTGTATACAATTTTTTTGAGGATATTTCTCAGGCTGTGTCAATTGCAAAAAAAAAAAGAAAAAGAAAAAAGCATGCTTTCTACTTGGGGGATATCCACTACATGCTTCTGTACTTGTTCAAAATCCTAGGAAACAGAGAGAGACTGTATTTATATGTTCATTGGAAGTTATGTTGGGAAACTTGTAAAATGCGCCCTTGTGGTTTAAATAGTTTTGTGTACTGTAACATTTTTCTAATATTTTTTCAACATTTTTACAGAACGGTAGGTAAGTGTCCCAAAATTTAAAAAAAAACCCTACAAAGCAGTCTTTCTATCTGTCTAGCCCCCTGGATTTGCTCAATGTGTGCAGATAAGCAACTGGAATAAACGGTGGGAGAGTGAGTGACTATGAACAGGAATGAGGAAGGGTACATAGCCTTTTCATTATCTGAGTCAAACCTCTTGCCAACTGTTTTTGTTGGTATAGGTTATGCTGAGTCTAAGAATGTCACAAAAGCTTTTTTTTTTTTTTAATTTCTGTGTAGTTGCACACAAATTCTAAAGGCTTTTATATTAGAAATTAAAAAGTGGGAGTGAAATTTGAATCCAGGGCAGCTGGTAAATCCGTCTCCAGGAATGCCACAACGCTTTGGAGGAGGGGGAAGAAGTGACTCAATAACAATGAACAAACACTCCGGAGAAGGCTGGTGAAGACACCGTGTCAGATGGACTTGTTGAGTCCATCAGCTCTTGAGACCCCAGGAGGCCACGAGCTGCAGAGCACAATGCACCTCTAAGCTTAGAGATATGGGTCCCTACCAACAGTCTCGTTTCTGCATGCCTGGGCTCCTTCGCATTGTCTCAAACTACCCTGAGAAAGGAGTTCTTTAGAGTATTTTGTTAACACAAACAATTGCTGTGGAGAATTTTAAGCATGTTAGGGATGGGCTAGGGAAGGAACTGTGAAATGCAGGTCTAACCACCCATCTAATTTAGACTCCTGGGGCAATATTTTCTTTGAAGAAATCAATAACCCTCCCTCCAAAGCAAACTGTCAAAACAAAAGCCCATTTGACTCCAAAGTTTCTCCTCCTGGCACTCTAGCTACTGAAAAGTGTCAGTTACATAGAGAAAGCGATTTAGGGTATTGTTTTAATAAAATATAAAATGTGAGAATAGCTCTTCTGTTGGCAATTCTTCAGTAAATGACATCGTTAGGAAAAAATGCTGAAGGGTGCTTAGCAAGAATTTTAGTGGATGTATTTAACTGAAAATGGAGTCAGAGATTCAAAGGTGATGATATCACCAGATTCTGCAAAGTTTTAACTACCAGCCTTGTCATGATTGTAGTGCTTGTTAAAAGCTGCTTTCATTAGCAAGTGATAATATGGAAAAAGGCTTTGCATTGTGACTTAGGAAGTCTGGACTTGGCCACCTTCCCCCATATTCTGACCAAGATAAGAAGGGAAAATGCATCTTTTACCTTTATTGCGAAGTCAGTAGCAGCTGGAACAGGTTAGCACACTTACAAGGGAGGCATACGCATTTCCTCCCTGGATGGGCATAGAAACACTACAAATTTGTGCTGGAAAACATGTTATATATCTGTGGTGTCTTAAAAAATTAAGATACTGTATTTCCTTTTGCAAAGTGCTGTTTAGAATATCTGTGAGCTAGGAATGTTAAGTACTGTAAAATCTCCGTCTTCTAATGAGTTACCTTTTGTATCTAACATTTTATATGTTTTAGGCAGCTGAAAAGAACATTTCCAACACAGAATAATAGCTTTGCATTTCCGATGGTAGGAATAACTCTGTAAGCCATATTTTTATTAATTTTATGATTTGTAAGTGAATGCCTATTCCCACATTTTATTTCCATTCTACTGTTGTACCTTACTCATTCTTTTCCTGTACTTCCTGTCTCCCTGAAACACACGTCTATCTTCTTCCCCCCTCCCCCTCCAAGTCTTGCAAGTCTCAAGTCTTAATTATTTAGAGCAGGGAAGAAGATATCAGGATAGTATAATTTGACAAGATTCATATTACATCCCCTGACGAATAGCTAATGTACAATGGCAACTTGTGTGAATTACATAAGAAAACAATGGCATTTTGAGAATGGCCCTGAATTGAATACAGTTCAGGCATGCATACCTAAGAAAGGATCTCTGCCATCAATTACTTTCAGGCACCTGTGTGCAAAGTGCTCGGCGTTCTCTGCAGAACAATGGAATCCTTTTAATACTGTAGTTTTAGAATTATTGAAACCATTGATTTACTGTCTTCAGAGCTAAAGCCACTTATTACTGAGTGATCTACAAACCCCCGAAGTGACTGTAAATCTCTCATGTGGTAATGCAGCAGACCACAGCCCTACAAGAAATAAGGGCAAGCAGCAAACCTTTTCAGGTTCTTCAGGTGAAAGGCTTTGGAGATCCCTCCTTTTTTTGTAGACCTTTGTATGTTAGAGATGCTTAGGAGAGAAGCTGGTACTGGAAATCATGAATCATTACTTTGTGTGACTCATACAACCAGAAGCCTGTCAAAAATCAGTAGTTTCACCACCAATTTTCTTTGAGAAATATTTGGAATTCAACTACAAGACTTCTTTCCCCCTATTTACCAGAGTTTTAATTGCTCTGAATTAAAGGGGTAGTGGATTACTGAGTTCTTTTGTATCTTTCTTGTGGCTCACTCTTCCAAGATGAAGTGTTGAGTCCAAAGTCATAGAATAATATTTCTTACCTGAATATTCTGTTTTTCTTTCAGGAAAATGACTCTGATTTTTCTCACCTCTCTGCAGCAGTGCAGTTAAACTAATGTCCCAAAGAACTAGAGGCATTTATTGTTATTCAGTTTGCTAATAATTGGCAGCCACTTAAAACTAAAGACCATTAAAATGTTCTTGGTAAACCACAGAGCATGATGGATTGGCTGCATTGTAATATTTTGATTCCTTTTGTAAGGCAATTTGGAGAGTATTTACCCCTATGGAAGAAGTGACTTGATACCCAATTGGTTGGTATGTAAAGCACTGTAAAGTCATAAATACTGAAACTACAGGCTGACAAGGAAGAGCTGACCAAGATGGAACACAAGACATCAAGTGGAAACACTTTTAATTAAGGCACGAATATTTAATGTTCATTCATGGGAGAAGAAAACTGGAAGGTATTCTGAAAGGCCTGCACAATAACAGGGTTTTCAAGTAGTTGGATCTGGAGAATTTTCTCCTTCCAACAACTGAAAATAGAAGCAGTAATTCTGGATTCACTAAAATGTGCCTAGGAGAGAAGTTCTGCTTTTACCTATTGAAAGAAAAAAATGCCTTGGCTTTTTGTCAAAGCTGAATGTTAAAATAGCAGTAGTGACATGCCAGGGAAGAAAATCTCAGTGTAGACTGCAGACTGATTTTCAAAAACATGTGGTTGTGATTCTTTCTGCTTCAACTACAGTTTTTTAAAAATGGGGGAAAAAAGTTTGAAGTAGAGGCTTTATGGATTCATTCACTTCCATAAGTTGAGCTTTGAGGAAAACATTAAATATGCAAAAACCAGTAAAGGTCTTGAGACAGTAAGATTTCACAATGAAAAATATCCCCGGTGCAAACAGATTGTAAACTGATAGAGACTTGGTAAATACAAAACTCATTTTATGTTTTTTTTTGTCATACTTAAAACATTCTAGCTCCTTTATTAAAATTAATATTGTTACATTGGTTTGGTGATATAATAGTATTCCAGCGACTAGGTGACAGAAGTTGGTATAAGATGGCTTAATGTTACGTTATGTTAACGTTAATACTGATATACTCATAGTTGTACTGGAGATGGAGTTTTTATGTGATCATATATAAAACTAAATATAGTTGTAGTATGGAGATATTGCAATCCTCCTACTCCAGTGAAATATCAAAACTGGTGAATATCTGGATGTAGATTTTCAGACTCTGGCAGCTTAGATATATACTTAGGAAATGAAGTTAATAAATGTTATTTAGTGGTTTAAGTGGTTAAAATATTCATTCCAGAATGACTGAAACAGTCTTTGAATGCTTGCTATTCAGTTCTGAAGCATAATCTAGAATTTAAACTGCTCTAAGACCTTGTTTGAATTAAATAACCATATTTTCCACTGAAATTGTTCTGTCCCTAAGCTATTCCATCCTATTTAATTCTGGGTATGAATTTGGGACAGTAATGAACTTGGGGAAACTGTTGGATACTGGGTCTCCTATAGACTTCACAGAATCACAAAGGAAGAGAACCACAGACTGGTTGAGGTTGGAAGGCACAACATCTGGTCCTATGCCCCAGCTCACCCAGAGTGACGTACAACTTGTTGCCCAGGATCGTGTCCAGACAGCTTTTGATTATCTCCAAGGCTGGAGACTCCACAACCCTTTTGGGCAACCTGTGCCATTGTTCGGCCACCCCCACCCTCTCTGCCGAACTGCTTTCCAGCTGGGTGGCCCCCAGCATGTACTGGTGTGGGAGGTTGTTCCTCATCAGGTGCAGGACTTTGCACTTCTCCTTGCCAAACTTTAAAAGGTTCCTGTCAGCTCATTTCTCCAGCTTGTCAAGGTCCCTCTGGATAGCAGCCTGACCCTCTGGCCTATAAACCACTCCTCCCAAATTTGTGTCATCAGCAAAATTGCTGAAGGCACTCTTTGCCCCATCATTCAGATCAGTAATGAAGATGTTAAAGAGGACTGGACCCAGTCCAGACCCCTGGGGTACACCTCTAGCTACCAGCCTCCAGCTGTACTTTGCACCACTGATCACCACCCTCAAGGCGTGTCCAGTCATCCAGTTTTCAATGCACCTCATTGTCTGCCCATCCAACCCCTACAGCAACAGCCTGAGGGGCTGCAAGGCAGTGGAGGCAGTGTCAAAGGCCTTCCTCACGGCTCATTAAGACACTCTCTCTGCTCTCCCCTCATCTTCCAGGTGCATCAGTTCATTGTAGAATGTTATCAGGTTAGTCAAGCACTTTCATGTAGTGAACCATGCTGACTATTCCTGAAGAATTTCTTGTCCTTCATGTGTCTGTTGCCAGAATTATTTGCTCCAACAGTTAGATCTGCAGGTCCTGGCCTTTGGATTAGCAGTGGTCATACATGGATGGACCTTTATCCACATCCTCCATGGTCAAAGAAAGCAACAGTTCTGTATGCTGTTTTGATGCAATTGGTATAGCAATTGGTATACTTCGATTATCTGGTACAAAATTACACACTACAGAGGAGAGAAGAAGACATGGTGGGCTTATTGTGGCCACAATGATCATGCCTTCAATAAATTAAAGAAAGGAATGACAAGGTACCAGCCTAAAGTTTCTCACTCCTCTAATCTGGGTGCTTTCCTATCAGAGTGGCTTCAATTTTCTGTTCCACTCATATGTCACCCACAATTCTGCCTTCTCTTGGCTGGTACAGTATGAGTTTCATCTCTTACTTTAGCCAAAGCTTTCTCCAGAATGAACTGATATCAGATATCAGTTATTCTAGTGAATAACTATTATTAGTAGTATAATAATAGTGAATAATCTATTATTATCAGATAATCAGATATTCTAGTGAATAGTATTACTTGATGGGAATGTGCAGTGAGATCTGTTAACTGGTAGTACCAACCTCAAGCAGCAGCTAAATGAGTCACCACGAACATATGTAAGCCTGGAGGTGGTGTCTGCAGTGTACTCTATTTCCTACAAATCTCTCTTCTGCACACAGCTGCATGCCAGAAAGCACACCTCTGTGGTTCTCTGTACTATTACTTCTGGGTCTTCCACTTGCCATCTCAGTTTCTCCATTTCTAATGGGATTTTTCTCAAGACTGCCTTTGTTCTTCTAAAAAAAGAACTCTAAAGTTAGGCCATGATGATCTTCTATTTCTTCCCTAAATTATATTCATTTGACTAACTTCATTTCACTTCACAAAAGACTGTGAAAGCTCTGACTCTGGATGGGAGGATTTTGACTACTGAACTGGTATTTTGTCAAGAAACATTATTGGATTATAGAAAAAGATATTCTGAACTCAGTTACCTGTTCAGATTAGTTGCCATGGATGATCATTAGTGGAGGGTAGTGTATTCTTTTTCCTAAGTAGAACTGTTGCTTAAATGCTGTGTTTATTCTCATGCTTGTCCATTGCTTCACCTGCTACCATAGGAGCCACATAAAAAAGCAATCATAGATATTTTTGTAGGCAAACAATTAATTTAAGTTGCATGCACAATCTTTCTGGTGTAATGAGCTGAGTAAGATAGTCTACTTCTAAAAAATTAAATGCTTTTGTATTGAACAGTGCCCTGATCAATTATGAAAAAAAGTAGGAAAAAAAGGTATGGGAGAAAGGGCGGGGTGGAAGCTACAGATGAGGGTGCTGTTATGTAAGCGTAAAAATGTTGGAAATAGATCGTGAGTGAACAAGAAAAAGAGCAGAAAATATGTCCATAATTGCATGCAAAGTCTAACAAAAATATATACATATTAATTAATTTATTAATGTCTGTTGTTTTGTTATCACAATGAAGATAAATATTTGATTATCATTAAAGGTTTTCCGATAGAATATCTTCTATTCATTGAAAGGATTTTGTCGTAAGCTACTGCCTTACAGATTCTATCGAGATGTCCATTAATCATAATCTCTTACCATGAGTTAGCAATGTAAGATTTTTGAGACTTTTCTCTATACAGCTTCAAGAGGATTGCTTTTTCTCTTGGGCAATCTGTCCTCAGGACTCATCCGGTGGCTCTACACGTTGTCCTGTGGAGTACAGCGCATCTTAGACAATGTTGCCTTCTAGACATGTAAAAAGAAAACACATAGCAAGGCTTAGTTTGTTTCCCCCTAAGGCAGCATTTCTTAGGCCGATGAATGGTCAGCATCAATTTGTTCTCCTCGATGTTATGCTAAGTATTCCTTCAAATGAGGGAGCTGCCCTTCTATCTGCTTCCAGTAATTCTATAAATCTTCTGGGCTATTTGAAGGTGGATCTGCCAATTGCTGCATGGAGCAAAGTCTTATGATTCAAGGCAAGAATAAAAGATAGGTGTAAAACAAGGGAGGTGGTAGCTTACTCAGGCCAGATATCTAAGTGGTTTTGTATCTATAACAGAGCCTGAAACTTGTACCTGTGAAAACTTACTTTGCTTATGCAGTAGAAATATCTGCAAAGACAAGGCTGGTTTTGTTACTTTCTCCTTGATAAAATTAAGAAAAAAATGTCAACATTCCTCCAAAATATTTATTAGAAATAAAGAACATAGCAAGTTCAGAAACTACACTATTTTTTTTCAGTATGATAAGTTGAAGTCATTGAAGGCATTGAAGTCAGTGAAAGACAAAATTTTGTAATTGTCCTTGCCCCTTCCTTGCTCAAGTTAATTTAATCAATTTTCAGCCATTTTCTGATCTGAGGATGAGGTTATTACCTCATCCATACTTATTACATAAGCCTAAAAAAACAGGCCTGTCACATTTACCATGGACTTAAGGGGAGCAGCAATTCCTTAGTACATAATACATTAATCTTATTTGCAACCTTATGTTCCCTAGCCTTTCAGTAAACAGAAGCACATCTTGTTTTCATGTCTTGAATACTTGTACTGAAGAAAACAGTAATTAAGGGAAAAGCTAAAACTTTTTTGAGCCAAAATTATTACTTTCAAGCACTCAATAAAGCATCTTAATTCTTCAGCCTTTCCTAAGGAGTACAGCACAGTTAACCTTACTAAAAACCATAACTTTCAAGGCATGTTCACTTGAATAATGCTGTTTGGTGTTTGAAAGTATGAGGATGTAAAGACAGCAGGAGGAAGTATGAAGTTTCCTTCTGTTTATTGTGATTTATGAGTAAAGATTAAAAGCAGTCCAAGATAAATCTGCCACTGCAAGTGAAATTTCAGCTTGTGTGTGGGTACTGAAACGCTTATGTCAGGAAAGACCTATGCAAATGTAAAGGTGAATGGTCTAATATCTGTATTCTCCTCTTGCTGCCTGGTGTAGCATGCGTCGTCTGTCACATGGTGGAGGATCCCAACGTGTTGAAAGTCAGGAGAATCATGTCTATATGCCCTCATGTGGCAAATGTTTTCTGATTATAGGCAAGTGACGTATTACTAAAGCCAAAGGCAGGGTTTGTGCTGTGGTGCCAAAACCACAGAGCCCTGGTCTCGGCCAGGACAGGGTTAATTTTCGCAGTAGCCGGGAAGGGCATGGCTAGCACCTGGAGGTGATTCTATACCGCCTCAAGTCAATTTCCCGGGAGGGTGGGAATCCTCCCACCCTGGGTTGGCTGTGAGGCGGAGGGAGCCGTGGAGTAGTGTTGGGGATTTTCTGTGACGGGAGAGCAAGAACGCGTGAAACGATCGCCTTTTTTCTTGAATGCTCATTAGTAGTCGTATTGTTGCTGTTACTGTTCCTTGTCTTATTTTATTGCTGCTTCCAGTAAATTGTTCTTATCTCAATCTGCGACCTTTCCCTTTTGTGCCTCCAACTCTCCTCTTCAGCCTGCCACAGGGGAAAGGGGGATAGGGGAGCGAGTGAGCGGCAGCGTGGTTTGGAGAGTCTCAGTGGGAGCACTAAATTGGGGAGTATCACTCCTAAACACACAGTATCTTTACCTGGGCTTTACGGCTTGGTAAAGAGCCCTGTACTTTGGGAACTGCTTATCAGTTAAGCATACGATAGAAATATTGATCAATCATCACATGGATGCAGCTGCTGAAAAACTAAACACTCATAACAGAAATGAAAATTGTAAAAAATATTCTGTATATCATATGCTTATTTACGTGCTAGTGAACATGGCAACAAGTGGAAAATCCATAAATTTAAGGAAAATTCAGCTGAAACCTGCCTTTTGTCTTGACATTTGTTCATCTCTTTTTGCCTTTAAATCAGGTCTAACAGTATATTCAGGTGCACAATTTTAAGAGATAATTGGCAAAAACAATATTAGAAGAAAATGATGACATTTGGATCTTCATAACACTTTCTTGTTCAGAAAAAAAGCAGGACTAAAGCACTAGCATTTTTTATTTTATAGCTGGTATGAAGCAGTGTCACTTCCACTAGGTCTTGTGATTTATCTGTGTGTAAATAATATAAATTCCTGTACTGGACACGAATCGTCCATGTCTGCTCACAGCCCAGAAAGTCAGCCGCATCCTGGGCTGCATCAAAAGCAGCGTGGCCAGCAGGTAAAAGTGAGGTGATTCTCCCTTTCTGCTCTGCCCTGCTGAGAGCCCACCTGGAGTGCTGCATCCAGCTCGGGGGTCCTCAGCACAGGAAGGGCAGCGACCTGTTGGAGCAGGTCCAGAGGAGGCCAACAAGACGACCAGAAGGTTGGAGCACCTTCCCTATTAAGAGAGGCTGAGAGCTTTCGGTTTGTTCAGTTGGAGTTAGAAGGCTCTGGGGAAACCTCGCTGTTGCCTTCCTGTACTTCCAGGATGTCCGTAAGAAAGATGGGGACAGACTTAGCACGGCCTGCTGGGATAGGACAAGGACTAATGGTTGTAAACTGAAAGATTCAGGCTACATAGAAGGAAGACATTTTTTATGATGAGGGTGATGAAACACTGGAACAGGTTCCCCGGAGAGGTGATAGATGCCCAATCCCTGCAAATATTCAAAGCCAGGTTGGATGAGTCTTTGAGCAACCTGGTCTAGTTGAAGATTTCCCTGCTCATTGCAGGGGGATTTGACTAGATGACCTTTAATGGTCCCTTCAAACCCAAACTACTTTAGGATTCTACTGAACTTTAATTCTTCTATGTGTGGTAATAGAAGCTGAAAAGAGGCACTACTGTGGATAGTTTAGTAATATTTGATTCATACTGAATTGTTACTGCTCCCAAAGTTTAATTTTTTGCACAGGTATTTTAGGAATATATGCAAAATGTTTTTCCAGTGTTGGAAGGGATCTGACTATATAAAGGACATGTTCTTCTACACAGAAAAGAGTCCTATGTTGATATGACTTTGTACAATATATCATACAATAAAATCACGCTTAGTCTATGTATGTGACATTCTGCAATGTTTTTTACTTAGGAGGGTATTTGTGCCTGGTTTCTATCCTCCTTTTTTCTTGAAATAAACAGTCATCTTAAGTAACCAAAAGGTTTGAGTTGTGAGCTGCTTCAAATACAGCTTTAGTCAGTTGTTTTGTTCCCTTCCTTTCTATTTCTCCATTGTGGAAAATCAGTTTAAACTAATCTCCTCATGAGCTTCCTTTTGTACGCTTTCCTTTCTCATTTTCCCCATGTATGCACTACAAAACACAAATGCATAACTGGAAAAAACAGCTGTCTTACCACCCTCCTACTGCATTTCAAAACATCAAAGCTATTTTCCATGTACTACATTTTGCAGTAGAAGGACACAAATTAAACCACAGTTCTTCCTGCTGTTACCATTGTGTACTTCATCTCTCAAATGAGATGATGAAGGTATGAGAGTTAACGTGTTACTTAATCAGAGAAGCTGGAGGGACAAAAATCAAAAGATGTATTAAAGCACATTGAATGGTCGCAGTATCTCAGAGCCATTTGCAGGAAAAAATTAAAGTGAAACTAAGGTGCACCTTGCTCTTTTCAAGTCTGAGGGAAAATCAATCATGTACCTGGATTTCTGAGCAAATTTACTTTCTTATGGGCAGGAATGAGTGCATGCTTTCAGTAACAAAGCATGTCATGTCTTCTGTTTTCTGTTGCCTAACCCAGAAACTTACAGGCTTGGTTGGTGAAAATGGTGTTATTTTAATAGAGAGAATACTGTGTAACTATTGTAACATGAAAATCATTGCCTCTTTCTTTCCCACATATCACCTTGCTCAGTTCCTTACCATATTCTTTCTGACTAGCACTGCTAAAGTTAAAAGAGCTATTCTGTCATGAGTAAAACTCTGCAAAGGGAATTGTATGTGGAGAAACAAGTAAATGACAAGTGATGTCAAGAGCATTCTTAAAGAAAACTTTTGACTTGCTTCTCCATTTTCTGACAAAGCTCTGGAATCATAAACCATTCACTAAGATGCTTCCACAGCCCTATAAAAATTAAAGAATCATAAAATCTTAGAATGGTTTGGGTTGGAAGGGACCTTAAAGATCATCTAGTTCCAACCCTCCTGCTGTAGGCAAACACATCTTCCATTAGACCAGGTTACCCACAGCCCCATCCAGCCTGGTCGTGAACACCTCTAGAGATGGGGAGTCCATAGCCTCTCTGGTCAACCTATTCCAGTGCCTCACCACCCTTATAGTAAAGAATTTCTTCCTAACAGCTAACCTAAATCTACCCTCCTTCAGCTTAAGGCCATTCCCCCCTTGTTCTTTCACTATATGCCCATGTGAAAAGTTCCTTTCCAGCTTTCTTGTAGTTTCCCCCTTTACGTACTGGAAGGTGCTATAAGGTCTCCCAAGAACTTCTCCAGGCTGAACAACTCCAATGCTCGCATTCTGTCTTCATAGCAGAGGTGCTCCAGTCCTGTGGTCAACTTAGTGGCCTCCTCTGGACTCGCTCCATAAGGTCGATGTCCCTCCTGTGCTGGGGACCCCAGAGCTGGATGCAACACTCCAGGTGGGGTCTCATCAGAGCAGAGTAGAGGGGCAGAGTCCCCTCCCTTGCCCTGCTGCCCACGCTGCTTTGGATGCAGCCCAGGATATGAGTGGATTTCTTGTGAATGCACATTGTCGAATTGTGTTGAACTTGGGAAAAGACTTTAGCTGTTATCATTCTGGACACCTTATGTCAATAGGGAGTGTTTCTCTTAAAAGTATTTCTAACTTGTTAGAAACTTGGTTAAAAATCTTCTAACTTGGTTAAAAATCTCACCTAGAAAATCCGAGATGACCAAACTCCTAGCACATATAAACAACACACTAGAGTTTCTGAAATTATGTGCAAGAGTTGTAATCCACCATGAAACTCTTCTCTTATCAAGCTGCTGGAGACTCTCCTCCAACGTAAGACTGGCAAAACTTTGAAGCTTTTCAGGGTGTGCAGTAGTATTTACTTTCAATGGAAACTAACCTGGCATATTTTGTTAATCTCTCAAGTTTGTTTTCAGTTTTAAGCAAGAGCTACTTGACACGTGGGTTTGGTTTTTTGTGGTTTTTTTAGGTCTGTGGGCATCACTAGTAAATTTGAATACCCTAATGCTTATTTAATTTACTGCTGTAATCAGGAATACTTCCACTGTAATTCCATGCTATTCCAGTTGTACTAATTAAAATCTTGCCAGGGTGGAATGGAAGGGGCAGGAAGCAAGCCAGTCTGCCAGTGCTTGAAAAAAAGTGCTTTCCTACCCCATGACTTGGAGCAGCCTTCACAGCTATTCGCCCTAGCCCTTAGGCTTTAATTATGTCCCTCATGCCCTTCCTAACAGCAACAATTCTTACTATGCCTCGCTGGAAGCAGCACAGGGGAAGAAGGGAAAGTCCCTACAGAATAAGGACGTTTTCAGAGTTTCAGCCTATTACTGGTATTCATTAAATTATTTCTTCTTCATCTTCTTTTTCCTCATGTACAGTAGACCTCAACCAGGGAGAAGAACTGGTTCTGTTTTGTATTCAGGCTTTGGTAATTCCTTACACAATTTATCATGACAACATATTACTAGTTACCCATTTCCTTGCAGCTTTTTGTATGAGCAAATGCCAAAACATTGCCATAGGGATGCCTTTGTTTCAATAAATTTATCATATTAAAATGGAGGTTAAAATGAAAAAAATTCTAAAAGTTATAGTATGAAACTCATTTCTTGGCATTTCTTTATTTAACTTATGTTACTGGAAAATAGTTTGGTATTTTTAAAATAAAAAATTGCTTTCACTATCTGACAAGAAATTTCAGTGAATTTTGAAGACAATTTTAAAGCTGGAGCAGTTGCAATATATACCATTAATAGAAAATAAATTCTACCTTGGTTTCATGCCCCTAAATGCTTTTTCAGTATATACTGTAAAATCAGCTGGATTTTTAGACCTCAGATGATCATTTTTGTCATAACTATGCCAGTGATCAGAAAATTACCACTAAGTCTGATTACAGTTAATTCTTACTCTTTAACATACAATTGGAAGAGGTTATGACCGAAACATGCTATTTTTATTCTTTTTTATACAGAGTAGCTCTGGTATGTAACATCTTCAACTGTGCCTCTTTGTATTCGGTATAGAACATCATGCACTGACAGCACTCTAAACAGAGAAAATTCATAATAACACTTAAATGAGTTCAGTCTGTGAGGAATATTAACTTGAGCAAGAAGATTGTCTTTCAAACTTAATTTTAATACCTTTGCATAGGAAGTGAAGCAGTTTTATGATTCTTTTACTGTCCTGTTTTATATCCTCTACTATACTTCAAGGTGTTTCTAATGTGTACTTTGCTCTCATTTTGAAATATTATTTTTGACTGTTCCCATTTTTCTTTCGGTGCCATTCAGTTCCATAAGGGCCAGACACTACCAGACTTGCACTGCAGTGGGACTGCTCCTTCAAAAAAGAACTGTTTGGCATAATTAAGATAAACTCTGCCTGACTGTTTAAACTTCATTATGTTCTAAGTGCTTATAGAGGTAATAGTTGCTTACTCACACACTTCTTTGAATTTGACTTGAGGCTATCTTATTATGTTATGACCTATCAGCTGGAAACCTTGACCTGTATGTTGGTTGCATTTTTAATTGCTAACATATTTTGTTAATTGTTCACCTACAAAGAACAGCTACCTAAGATCTCCTGTTTAATCACCTCATTACAATGCTGTACGCTTTTAAATGGTGATCATTACATATGTGACAAATAAAGAAAACTTTCTTGAGCTGGATTAAACCGAACTCAAACCAGTTCATCTCAACAAGTTAAATATGAAGGACTTTCGTGCCTTGCTTAAGAAAAATATGTCCAAGATTAAGTATAAGTAATATTAGTAGTAACGCTCATGTAGTATATTTTAAGAGAGTACCAAGATCCAATACCAAAAATGGCTTTTACCTCTTGCTGTACAATACATGTATATTATATCTCTGAGTTTCTTCAGATATAAAATAACTCCAAGTTTTTTTCAATAGATCTCTGAATTTTTTCTAGATTGGGTAAAAGCATAAGGTACTGATTAATAAAATAATTTCAGGTATGTCTAAGTAATATTGATCAGAAAAAATTAATAAAAGGTCTTAAGAGATTTTTACCACTTGTATATAAACAATTCAAAATGGAAATATCAATTCACACAGCCCTTGTTTTGTTGTTGCAAAGTCCATAGAATCTAAAAGACTATAAAATATGCTATCGGTCCCCTGACCAGGAAAAAAAAAACAACAACTGAGCACACTTTGTTGATAAAGATTAGAAAGGCAAATATAGGTAATAATGATCAGCTTCAGTTATGACGAGTCTGCCCAAATGCTTCCTGGACAGACTAGAAATGCAGTTCCCTAATGCTTTGAATCCTTGCTTCAGCTGAACCACTCTTGGAACACAGTGGAAGATCTTTTTCCTTGATTTAAGCCTAAATTCATCTGCAGATAAGACGGGGGGAAAACAGTTTCCAAGAGGATAAGGAAAGGATGAGAGAAAAGTATGAAACTATATGAAGATTATTTGTCAGTCACAGGAAGTCACTTGAGTTTAGTTCTTGGACTGGCTTTGGTTTTGCTCTTTTTTTAATTTACCACTGCACAAGGAGGTGGGGCATCCTACTGAAGATTTCTGATAACACGTTTCTGTAGGCATTATTAGTATTCATGTAGATCTGCCTATTGTACAAGGGAAAACATATAATCTTGAGGACTAGGGGAAGGGATGTAATACAGTAATACCAGGGGCAGTTTCACTCAGAGGTCATGACACGAACTGATGGGAAGGGTAAGAGAGGTACATCTGTACAAAGTGAATACAGGGTGACTGTAAATCACCAGTGTGATAATGAATGCAGGATGTAGCTGAACTATAGATTGTGATAGAAAATTATTAATGCTGTTGGACCTGCTTCTACTATAACTCATGCAGAATGCAGTCTATATTTCTGATGGCCCTGAGTCCACAAAGGTGAACTCAGGTTGAAACAGGCAGAGAACTGAAGACTGAAAAGAAGTAGTTTACTTTAACAAACCAAAGACAAGCAACAAAAAGTATGTTTTTCCCAGTGCTTATATAATAGGAAATTAATTAACATTAGGGAAACCCAGCTATTTAAGAAAATTGATATCACTCTCACAAAGGAAAATGGATATAAAGTAGCTGTGAACAAGTTCAGGCTAGAACCAGAGTGAAGTCTCTAACTGTGATGAGGGCTGGTGGTGTACCTTCACACAGACTTAGCTGGAGCAATAATCCTCTGAAATGAGGATCATTAAATATGATGGTGTGATAATGAAGGCCTGGCTACACAACCAAATAGCTCTTCTAGTACTTATGGTTCTTGATTAAAATTCCCAGATATTCTGTGCAGGCTACATAAGCAGTTGTAATTAGTTGAAAGGAATGCCTTCGGCTATGCAGGCAAGAAATGCTGTGCTTGCCAAAGTAGAAAACTTAGGAAGTCAAGTCATGAAAGAGATCTTAACAAAGAGATCCAGTACAACTGAGGTCAATGTGCACAGATGCAAAACTGGTGCATCTGTGAAAATAATAAAAGTTACACGGATAGAACAGAAAATTAAAGCCATAAGTATAAAGAAGTCAAGCATAGCATGTGCAGGAAGTTTAATCAGAGAACTAGTGGGTGGGCATGACTGTTGAGAAGTAAAGGGAGCCATAACAAAAGATAAGAGAAATATAAACAGGTAAAACTTCACTAAACAGGAAATTGTATGAAAAACCTTCTCTTAGTAAAGAGTGGAGTAAGTAGAGATTAGACTTAGCAACAAAACTTCTAGAGAAATTACAGATTAAAGTGGTAGAAGTATAAATAAATTTGTGCATTAAACAGAAGACAAGGTGACTGAAGAGTTGAAGAGAACTACGTTTCTTTAAAAAAACCCAAACCCTATTAAAAAGGCAAACACTAATGATCATTATTATTAAGACATTTTCTAAATGATTGCAATGGGGCAGTTTTCTAAGGAGTTTGTATTGTCCATTGTATAAGAAAAACTCACTGTTAGTCTGGACTAGGTAATGTGCAGACGGGAACTGACATACACTGTCCTCAGTATCGTGAGAGGACCATGGCACACACCAGAGGCAGCCAAAAAAGCTCAGTGTTTACATGAGACTGTTAGTAAACCAAGAGTGAGAAGTGATTTTAAAACAGTGACTGTTGAGCTGCTTTTTAGATGTCAGGGCTCCTACTTATATAGCCTAATGAGAAAAAAATCTCCAAACACGATCTAATCTAATCTGCATTAGTGTTTTAAAGGAGTTTGCAGATTAAAAAAACCCAAACAGAACAGGGGAAAAAGAATAGAAAATACACAATTGTCTCTGTCCCAGCATCTACACACAGCTCCTACACCAGGAATGCTGCCATTTCTTGCTGGGCCATATCATGCATTTCTACAGCACTGCTGCCTCTTCCTCGGTATGGCAGATGCACCCGGTTAGTCCGAGCTGTGACCCACCACCTGGCCACAACTACTGCCTGGGACTACGGAGCAAGGGAGTGGCCAAGGATCCAAGTCTTTTAGGGATGGTGGAAACAAAACGATGCCTTCTTGAAAATGCATGCTCTGTGTTATATTTTAGAGGGTGTGGCCATTCTTTAGTCAGGTAGACCAACATAATAGGAACAGATCAGGACTTTCCAGAGTCTTTTGAATTACATTACTGCCCAGCTACAGGTGATACAATTTAGGTCACAAACTGGTGTTTAGATCACAAACTGGCATTTGAGTATACTTTGAGCTATTACACAGGCAAGATAAAGTAGGTTCTTTTCCCCGTATATGCTATTGGAATATATTTATTTTATTTATTAATTCTTTTTTTAAATAATAACATATATCTGCAGAAGACACCACTGAAAAAATTGCAAAAAGGGTAGAACTAAACAGTTTTTGAATTGAATTCCTCTATAATGCTAAGGAGAACATGAACAGGTAGATAAGATACAAAAATTCCATGCTTGCCAGTCAGTGTCCAACCACTGGAAGATGCTTAGAGGAAAGAGTTCCCTTTGAGCAGAATATTATTCTGTGGAATTTATTATACCTTCTTTAAAGAAGTAGCTTTGTTGTGCTATTACAAAAACCTGATTGTACGCTGCTTTGGGGATACTACTATTTGCATCTCTGAAAAGTAAAGAATCACAAAGGAACTTGCAGTGTTTCTCCCTCACTTTGGTCAATGGCAAGGGTCTTCACCAGTTACAGAGAATGGATCTCAAATTAGAAGCACTCATGGCTTGATTAAGTATGATAACTTCAACTTTATAAGTGAAAATAAAAAATCAAACCTGGAAAATAGACTAATAGGATACTGTCAGTGCATATTTGAACCACTAGCAAAAATGCACAAGGGAGACCTCACACCTTGCACTAACCCTGATAGGAGGAGCTTAGAAATGTTTGCAAAGTCATATCTATGCTTTCATGGAAACTATGGAAATTATAAGGCTGATCATATTTTAATTTTCTAAATTATTTTATGAGTCCTTGGATTTTATCCAAGGATACATGAAAAAAAAAAAAAACAGCAGAGAATTGTTATCATTACTGTAAGTCAATTATTGATTTCTCTGGATGACACGTTGTGTACTGTGCACGTGCAGTAGGTTTTGTGACGGACTGGAACAGTGATACAAGCTGAAAAAATTATTTCAATGTTTTCAGGGCCTTGATTTTACACTATCCAAATTAACGGAAATATAATTATTCACTTGAAATAGTGTTGAAATGACTGCATAAATCCTGAAATTTAGCAGTATTTTAAATAGGTAGTCTCAGATTTTTATTTTTGCAGTGCTGTATTTTCAAAAGGTGGTAAATCTGTCTTGAATTGTTCATTTCAGCTGGAAATAATGCAAAAAATCTAGAGCTAAAGTATTAAAATGTTTCATTTGATAAGCAAAAATCAGTATAATTAAGAATTTTGTTAGAGATAATTTGAAAAAAATGTGGAAACCCTACTTCAGAAAAATTTTTGTGTGTCTACAAATATTACATGAAAATGAATTGTACAGTATCTCTTCTTTATTATTTTAAAATTAATTTTTCTTGCTCTTAACCAGTCTTTTTGTCTTCATTTTGTTGAGTGACTGAGAAAAACCTTATTCTGTTGAATCACATCTTCCAAAGCAGTCACAGATGGCCTTAGAAAGCAAGAGATAATTCACTGAATGCTGTACATGCCACTGAAGTATTTAATCTAAGTTACTGCATTTTTAGAAGGTCGTAAAACCCAATTTACTTCTTAAAGTAGGTTTCATTCTTTGAGTCAAAAGAAACTGGTTCCAGCCACCAAATCATAGATGGCTAATTTGTTTTGTCTTTCTCATCAGATAGGTTAAATGCCACAGTCCCTTTTCCTGGATCTCAAAGGAAGCAAAGGAAAACAAAATCACAGGATGTTTATACTGTGCAACTGTTTCTTAATTTTATAGAAAGCTTCTAATTCAGTGATGCTCAGCTTGAATTTAAGCACAGTTTACCCAGTAGCCAGTCTAACACACTTTCAAACCACATATATTATGTACTGAATGGAAGGCATATGTTTAACTTTTTCATTAATATGTGTCTAGACTTAGGTAGATGAATTCTAAATGTTAAAAGTTAAAATTTATAGACCACAAAATTGCCCTGTGCACTTTCTTTTATGCCATGAACTGGCAATAGTTTTTTTTTCTTTACCCTTTCCCTCTCCTCATTAAAATATATTAATGTACTTTTCCTTATTAACAGCTGTGAAAATAAATCTAATTTCATCTTTGGGCCCATCACAGAGTAATCCACCTGAGCACCACTGCACACTATCCTTCCTGATATCTGAAATTTCTTTCACATCAGAATCAAACTAAACTCCTTGTAAACTTAGGAGTTTACAAACCTTGCTGGACTGTATTTTGCCCCTCAATCAGGTGAAATACCAAGTCATGCTATACATTTAGACATAATCAAAGCTTCCAATCTTACTTTCTACATAATTCATTTTGTGGGACTGTTTTTGGACCCCTTTTAGGCAAGTAAAGGCAAACTATGAAATGAAAGTACTATCATTATGTGAGTTGGTAACACACAGAGAATGTATTGGGGATGTCACTTCAGGATAATGAATTGTAAAAATTAACATTAAGGAGTGAATTTGGAATTAATCTATCTCTATCAATTTCCACAAAAGTAATAACTACCCATAATGCACAATCTTGATTAAATATATTCTATGCACATAGCCAGAAAAAAAAAATCAATCAATGTAGGTGCAAATATGAACTCAAACATCAATCTAAGTTCCAAGTGCATCTCAGTCCAAAGTTATTTTATTGAATTTCATCAGTTGTGGTTGCTTTTCTTTTAGACATTTCTATGTTTATAGACATATTGCTGTTAATCATATGGCATACTATCTGCCTACAGAGTTAGCTAGGCAGTTATCTTGAAAGAAATAGAGTCTGGATTTCAAATTTTGCTTAGGCCAAATGCAAAAACAGAAGGACACTTCTTTAGAGCCTCATTCATGTAATAACTTTCCTGTCCATGGCTTGCATTCCTAAACTGACAGAGTAGAAGAATTTATTACTGATAGTATTAAAATCTGGTACAGATAATCAGTTGTTTGGAGTTAAAGGGAACACACACGGATATGATAGAACTGATTCACTGCCAAAACATCACTTTTAGGAGGAGTCAGATTGACTTCCCAGCATTCAAAACTGGTTTTGGTTGTAAAGGAGAGAATTTTCAGCTGGACATTGTTGTATTTTTTTTTCAAATGCCTAGTTCTGAAAAATCTTCACAGGTTTATTTTAAATTTTTAACTTAACTTCTTGTAGTCATGGCTTATCTGCTAACATAAGAGTAGGGAAAACAGACTTTGGTTAGTAAGACTAGCTCAGCAACATTCATTTTCAGGGATAAGGAGATAATCCCTTCCCTGTGAGGTGATAAATTAGTTGATAATTCACTGACTGGAAATTCAAGGAATCAGGAATGACTAGTAAGAAAGAATTTTGAGAAACTAAATGCCACAATTTATACACATGGAATAGTAGCTAGTTTATTTTTCTTTATTTAATTTCCTCTCTCTTCTTCTTTTTTAATGCAAGCCCAAGGGATTTTATAACAAAGAGAGGAAACTAACTGAGAAAAACCACAGTGTTTGTTTCTGTGAAGTGTTATTCATCTCTTGATTACATGACACAGATGACATAGAAAACCGGCATGGTTTAGTCAGCTTCACTGAATGCAGTTTGTTTTCATGTCTGATTGCTATTGTATTAATCCCACTTTTTAGCTGTGTTCTAACATGCTTTTGTTTTCAAGTCTTGTCTGCAAATGCTCAGGAACATCTACACTCATGCTCATTGTTGGCATAGGGAGGCTGTTGTCACTTTTTCTTCCATGTTTTCTATTCTGATGAGACCCTGGAGGTTGTACAGCTTAAGGAACCACATTACTGTGGGGCTGCTCTAATGATGGACGATGCTCCTAACATGGCCTGTGTAGATGCAGCCAAGGTGAAAGCTGACAGTTCAGGAGTGGGGCCCTTAAAACACTCTAAAATGTAACTAGTAAATGTTTGACTAGGACAAATACTTGGATGGGAAGAAAAACAATGGTCTTTCAGTAAAGTAACCTGGTCTGAGATCTCTTCACGGTCCTAGGAAAGATCCTTCCACTATGGCTTAAGAGTCTGGAATTCTTAATGATGGGTTCTCGTCCAAGCTAGTTTTGAGCTAAATTGCATTAGCATTGTAACAGCTTCAATACAGTTGATATTCGAACCAGGAGAAACTCGGTGGCTTTTAGTAAAATTTTTTTCCTGAAGTGAAACTCACATTTTGAACACAAAATTGTGTAAGTGAAGTCACATTTATTGGGTCAGTTTCACAAAGTGCCAGGGTTCAGGCCATCTGGGATACATCATTACTTAAGATAAACTGAAGGACAAGCTCACAGAAATCCCAAGAAAGTCAATTAAATCACCTGTTCTTACTTATTATCTAACATTTCTGACTCTTCCTCCTTTTTCATGTTCCATCCTTCTTTGCAGACTTGACTTTTCTCTGTTCTTTTCCCTGTTTTTTTTTTTTCTTTTATCTGATACCTAACAAATGCTCTATAACTATAAATTGCCACATACATTTGCAGTATTAGTTGTGTTTCTGTCACCTTGAACAGTCTATTTTTTCTGTCTGGTCGTGTCATCTTTCTGTCTCTTTAGGTTCACTCATGGCACTCAGTAATTTTCCCCTCCTTCTAATTATTGGCTAGTTTAATAGTTTTACCACACAATACTTTGCATATTTTGCTATGATAAATACCATATACTCTTTGCCTTTATTAATAGATTTGACATACTATTGTAACACACAAATTTTATGACACTTTATACAGAAGAATATAGCCTGTTGCAGAACCATTCCTCACAAATATATCTATATTTGATGGCACCACTAAAGCCCCCATTCCTTCAGAAAGTTTCTGAATTTCCTGAAATCCGTATTAGGGAGGTTTTAAGGCAACTGCTCAAAAGGGATCTCCTATGATATAAGCTTCATTCTGCTCCTGCTGCAGGCTACATTATCAGAATATTCTTTATAAAGTTAAAAAGAGTTGTCTTGAAACTAGTTCTTCTTTCAGCATTCTTCTCCCATCTTCCAATAAGCTTGTTAGTACACTGGTCGTTTTTAAAGACAATTGTTAGGAGGTTGGATGTGAATTTTTAGGTACAGAAAGAAACCATAATGTCATACATTTCCAGGTCCTCCCCCATTTCTTTTCAGTTTAGTACTTACTGCTTTGCACAGAACTCCATCTTTCCCTAAACAGATCTTGTATGGAGAAGATAATCAAATAAAGGGTATAAATGTCATGAAATGTTGGTTTCATTTAAGTTAAAATACGCTGGATAAAATCTGAAAATCAACCTTTTTTTTTAAATTCTTTAAGTGGCTGGCTTTTTACACTGTCTGTATCCCATGCATTCCATGCATGCTTTTGGGTCTAATCACAACGAAAGCAAGAAGTTTGTGTGAAGTCAAAATTGCCAGCCAACAACAGTTTTTGCTCAAATTGTTTCTCCATTTCATTTCTGACTCACTGTCTTCCTCTTCCCTTGCAGTTTTCCAATTGTCCCACAGAGTCACTCGGGTGGTTCCAGAAAGCGCTCTGCTGATTGTCCTCGGTCTCTTCCTTGGTGGCATCGTATGGGCAGCAGATCACATTGCCTCCTTCTCCCTGACACCAACTGTATTTTTCTTCTATTTGCTGCCCCCCATTGTCTTGGATGCTGGATATTTTATGCCAAATAGATTGTTCTTTGGAAATCTTGGCTCCATCCTTTTGTATGCTGTCATTGGGACAGTCTGGAATGCTGCCACAACTGGTTTATCCCTCTATGGTGTCTATCTGACAGGAATAATGGGTAAGTTTGATCTATGAAGGCACAATTATGAATGCTACCGGATACCAACCATTAAATGGGTGATGAGTTGCAACTTAACAATTCTTTCCAGCAGAAAAATTCAATTTTAATGGGAGCACTTTGTAATATCTTTATCAAATTTAAGAATGACCTGAAAAATCTTTGCTAAAGAAAGCAGAAAAGCTCCTTGAATCCATGTCTCTCATATTGTCCTACTCTAAATGTGTGCCTACACTCTGAGGATAAAGCTCAGGATTCTTTCCACTAATGGACATCTGGACAAAAATACACACTGAAGGGCTTGTTTCTTTCTGCTGTGATAGAATCCTTAAAACTTATGGTGAAATGGAAGTGTCTTCTTTCAGTCAGTTTTAATATTAAGTAAGGAATGGCTACAGAGTGGGTATATATGCATGACTCATCTCCACATCTCTTTTTTGTCTTCTGAGGCTGGAAATTTTAACAGAAAATTTAGAAGATTTACAGAATGAAGTACCAAATGTCTTAATCAAAAAACAAAAAAGCCATTTTAATGGGAGCAGTCCAAAGGGGTTTGAAAGTGGGGGTGACGCATAATTTCCTAGACCCCAAATCCAGAATCTGAACATTTCCTATTGCTTGTGCTTTTTCCAGAGAAGTTGTGAATGCCTCATCCCAGAAAGTGTTAAAGGCCAGGCTGGATGAGACTTTGAGCAATCTGGTCTAGTGGAAGCTGTCCCAGGGAGTGGAACTGGAGGATGTAAGAGGTCCCTTCCAGCACAAACCATTCTATGATTCTAAGATGCACTCTGTCTTAATTACACTGCAATATAAGGGCACAGGGCTCCTAGATGAGGCACAGAACAGCAGTACTTAATCTCTACAGACCTTGAGACTCATGTTATGTAATTGCAGATGTTTGTAACACAGGCAGCTATGATAGATACATTTTAAATATTTACCTTACTATAACTTGCATTTTAGAAGCAACGATTTTTTCTTTAGAAGATACAAAGGTGACAGCTCAGATGCAAACACTCTTGACTTTTATAGGTAGATAAGAGGTTTACTGTGCTTTAAGCAATATATTGCAATCCACAATTTCACATTTATAGTTAAAATCAGGTTTTCAGGAACAAATTGTATGACAAAGGGATAGTGCTACTGCAGATTGGAAAGGGATTTCTTTATTTAAATATCCAAGATGCTTGGAACAATTTTAAAAATATGACCAAAAATATCTTCTTAAAATCCTGTTCTGGGAAATACAATATATGACAGTTACTTTTAAAAATATGTTGATATAAATAATTGAAGGAAAAGGATTGATTTCTTTATTACATGTGAAATGGAAAAGTTGACTGTTTTCCAAAAAAAATTTATTTTCGGTAAAAAATTCACCTATCTCTTCCTCTCCTCCCAGTCTGTAAACAACTCTCAACTAACTTCAAAAGCTGGCTTGGATGGTTACATGTTCTGCTTCATCAGTATGCAAATCCTTACAGTTAAACAGAAGAATCAGCCCCTACCACAGGTCACTGCTAAAGCTCCACAAGATAAATATGTTAATAAAGGTGAACAATAAACTGACATTCCTGTGAATTTAAATGTTTAGAAAGAGCATTATTGGTGTACTGTGGGGACCTGGCTTTGCCACAAAGACCTACTAGAGTTCTAATTTCAGCAATGAAAAAGGTCAGAGAAGGCTGTCCTTGATTAAAACTATGTCATTCTCCAGCAAAGCTGAGTAGGACTTTAAAATATCTACATGACACAGACTTAACTAATCTACTAAATCTACTGTGTTGACCTCCAAGATGTCAGCAAGATCTAAGCACCACACTGTGAAAAACCTTGCTGTTGTTACTTACTGAAGATAGGAGAACGCTGAGTTACTCGATTTCTAGAAGAGTTCATAGTACCTTCTGGCTGAAGTTCTATGGCATATTTTTGTTTCTATCCCACTTTTGGGAAGTGAATTGAGGTGAATAATGTTGAAAGTAATATCATTAAAATGTAGAAATGTAAATCCACTACAGACTAAGATGAACTAAAACCAAATGACTTCCAGCTTTGCCATTCAATAGGCCTGTAGTACTGTCCATCAATATAAGAGTGTGTAATCCAAACTGGATTGCACAGATTTCCTACATAAATAAACATAAAAGCAGCTCTTTTTTGCGTCCAATACCCTTGTAGTATTGTAATTTGCAGAAGGATAATAGAGAAGATGATAATGACAAAGAAATCCTTCTTTGGAAGTGAAATAAAAAGATTAGCACCTTAACTGTTAACTAACAGTCATATCAGTCTGCTTTCCCAGAACAGGAAGAATTATCTAATCCCAAATCTTCCCACCTGATTGCAGCGAACTGTTCACCATCTGCTGGAGAACTAACACACGCAGTGTTGTGGTTGTGACTAATGCCTAGAACAGTTTTTCCTGTACAGTCTAGGTCATAGCTGCAACATGCCGAGTGTGTCTAAAAGTCTTATACTGGGCCCAGTGAACTTACCTTGCTCAGGTGTCACTGATGAGCTGGAGGAAGCCATGGTCATGCATCACTTGAAAATAACTTCTGTTATTAGTCTAAATAAAAGTCTGATTTAGAAACTCCATGCCTCTTGACAGTGCTTTGAAGGAATTATAGATGTGTCCTAATCTTCCCATAAATATTTGCTCACTAGCTTTGCAAGTCTTCAAAGAATGTACCAATGATTATAATTGGTAACACATAAAAAAGATAAGCAATCTCAGTGAGCCAATTTATTTTCAAACCTTACGTTCTATTATACCCTGATATCTGATAGCTATTGTCATTGGGCTTGTTCCTTCCTTAAGCATGCCTGAAAAGGACAACCTTTGGTGGTACCACTACTTAAATTCAGGTTCAAGGCTGTTCTCAGAATTTTTGGCACAAACTTAAGGTCAGTGCTTCAACTCCACTCTCATGCTACAACAGGACAGATAGACTCAGTCCTCATTCACAGCCCAATATGTCCAAGTGTGAACAAGACTATTTATCTTTTTGAAAAAATAAGGTAGTTATATGTCTGTGCAAGCTATGAATTTCTGTTTTCAGGGCCTTACCAAGGTCCCTATAAACTGTATAGAAAACATTGTAGATGCTCTGATTGGCAGATAGCAACTATGAGAATATATACACCTGCAGCTCCACAAGATTATTGGCCATTGTCACATACAATAGGGTGCTGTCCACTCATCTCTCTGACTGCCCAAATAAGTATCCTTTTCTTGAGTAAATGAACCTGTGCCACTTTGTATCAAAAATATTTGAAATCTGGTTTCTGTTTCAATTATATTCTAAGCACAAAACATTTTGAATTTGAAAAATTACCTTGTAAGAATTCTTTCTAGAGGAGTGGCCATGTGGTTCTGGATGTACCTCACAGGCAATATTGATCCTGTGGCTACAGCTATTGACTATCATTGTCTGACTCATGTTTCCAAACATTTAATTAGATGAATTTCTTCTTTACCTGTAGAAATCATGCCTGATAATTTTGGACATGGGCCTCTGCATTGTGTTTTAATGAATAAATTCTCAACATGTTCCTTCTTTGCTCTTCCTCATATAGTTTTTGGCACCATCACTTCTTTATGAACCTTGCTTCCTCCTCCATCTATTAATGAACACAAAGGGAATTTTACTGCTCAGAAATCTTCTCCCCCCCCAAAATTACTGGGTTACCACTCTTGATTTCATGGAAAGGGTAAAATTTGCAAGATATTTAGGAAGCTGAGCAAAGTGATTTTTGTGGCTCTGCCTTTTCTGCTACTTTTAAAATGACAGTGAATGCTTGTCTCACTCTGTTTGCATAACTGAACAAAATAACCTTAATAACTAAAAGAAGGTTAAAAAAAAAATACCAGGTTACACTGTCACCAGAGTTTTGTAGTTCCTTTTGAAACTTTTGAAATCATTGCCAAAATTCCTAAGGGGCTACAGCACAAACATGTTGAGGTACATTTTGGTCCTTCATCTATTTTTATGGTCCACTTGCAGACAATTTAACAGTGGTCTCATGAATCCTAATTTGGGAACAAGTGGTTTAACCACACCTATCAGTGAGTAAGGAGGCCACAACTGGTGTTCAACTGCACTGAGTGCAGTTAAGCACTACTGTAGCAGTTCTCAGTGACAAAAAGTCAAATTTGACCTGTGACATGAAGTATTTTGGAACATTTACTTCAGAAGTGCTGGTATGGCCCTCTTAACATCTTGTGAGTTCTCAGTTATCCTGAGATAATTTAGTCAAGTTAGGCAAACCATACCACACACAAAGAGAGAGCCAGTTTAGATCTGGAACTGTCTTGCTACAAGAACAGGCCTGTTCTGGTCCTGCTCACAGAAACAAATTTGATCCATATGGGCCAATGCTGAATCCAACAAAACTTGTAGGATACAAGATGAAACAATACGGAACTTCTTAAATATTTACTATAACATGCTTTTCAGTTGATACCTTGGGATCCCTATGTTCCAGGAATTAGCTTTATCTGTAATATCACAATCTGTCATTACTATAGATAATACAAAGATGATTCTGCTTATGATTTGTTTGCTTTGTTTTTGAAGGCAAATTGGACTCTGGGCTGCTGGACTTCCTCCTCTTTGGCAGCTTAATTGCTGCTGTGGATCCTGTAGCTGTTCTGGCAGTGTTTGAAGAAGTCCATGTCAACGAAGTTCTATTCATCATTGTTTTTGGAGAATCGCTTCTGAATGATGCTGTAACTGTGGTAAGTAACTTATATACCCCAAAGTCACCCAAACTCTAGGGAGTTTCTTCTGAAGTGCATTTTCCCCTTAAAAGAAACACTACTATCTGTGTGTATCTACTCACGGGCTAGAGTAGCGTAGCTCGCGGTGTTTCCTGTCTTGCCTACAAACACTGTATTGTGAAGATTAGATGTCTGAGCATGAAAGCTATTTGGAGCCAGTAAATGACATAAAAATACACAGTCCTGGGCTGGACGCTTCAAATAAAGTTTCAAGGGTGCATGTTTTATTTGCATTTGCCATCCAAGTAGGAATTTTGTGACTTAATGAAATTAGTTACAGGGATTTTAAGCCTTCCTTTGCTGTTACTTCTTAATACACATACTCTTTTCTGCATATTTATGTTATGCTCATAATTTATATGCACACCTCAGCCAGTGAGAAAGAATACTCGCCAAAGTGTTTATCCCTACCCCCTCTGTTTTACTTTGATCAGATGTTTATCAAACAGATATATAACAAAGAGCCAATTTGTAAAAAAATCATGTGACACTTTAGAAAAACCCAAAACTGGTTTGGGTTTTTTTGGTTAATTTTTTTTTAAATTTAGAAAGACTTTAATAGACTTAAAACAATCCCAAATTTCTACTGGTATTTTTATTTTGATTGAAACACCTTTTCTTTTTACACAAAATTTTTTTTCTCAGAATAAAATAGTCAATAGTTTTGTAGTGCAGTGCTAGTGGTCAGGGACCAGGAAGTCCTAAGGCAGAAAGATGCTATGCAACCAAGTTGCTATGCAGCTTCAATTCACTTTTGGACAATTTACTATTCCCACTCCTGCCTGTCTCTAAAGGGGGATAACACATGTTCACTAGGCTCAGTGACTCAACTTTTTGCAACCATAGTAAAGCACTGCAAGGCCACTGGCAGCAGCCTAACTGTTCCCATAAGTTTGAAAATGACATTTATGACTTCCAGAGAAACTTTGCTCTTGGATATCAGTATCATTAGTACTTTTGCGGTATTGCCAGAAACAAATATTAAAATAAACCTCTGATGAATACAAGTATCAACATCACTGGCTTTCAGAAGGAAAGGAGTTTTTGTTACTGTGAGATGAACACAAAGACTCACTCTACAAATAAAAGAAAATTTGATTGTTCATGGAAGAAAATCCCCAAGAGAAGAGTAAGTATGACCAACAGTTAGAAAGCACAGCCTATGAGGAAGTTTGAAACAAATGGAGTTACTACCTTGAAAAAACAAAGACTGGAAGACAGAAAAAAATGGATGGTATAACATTCTTTAAACATAAATATGTAAAATACTACTGCTACAGAAAAAAAGTAACCTGTATACTGTGAGTTGGTAAATACGATAAGAATTATCAAGCTTAGCTGCAACAAGGAAAGCTGCAATAGCAATAGTAAAGTTGTCCTCCATCACTGAAGGAACTAAGAACAGATTAAATTGGCATGTGTCAAAAATGGTACTCATATAAACCTCCTTAGGCACAGGTATGGATACAGTGAATTCTTTACTTTCAGCACTATCACTGTTAGTCAATTATTTAAAAAATTTTAGTACAATGATTATAGTTTATTCTCTTTTATGTTCAACTCGTTTCATGTATGTTCAATATATTTCAATTCAGTATCTTATTATTAGCATCTTATTATTATCTTATTAAGTATCTTATTTATCTTATACATGTGATTAAAAGAATCTTTCAAATGCCTGGATTTTACAATGAGAGGTGCTTTAGAAAACACATCTATATGTAGCAGCGCTCCTTATAGATAGGGAACATATTGAAATGAGAATGTTGGGAGGTGTTCTTTTATTTTTTTTTAATTTTTGTTTCTTCTTGCTCCACTGCATTTCTTTCATTTTGAAAAAATATAAAATCTGCAAAATCTTCTCCCTCCAGACAGAATTTGCCTCACTCTTACACAATTTCAGGCTTCTTAATGTCGAGGCCCCTAATGAGATTATTTTAATAGGCTCAGTTCAGGAGCAATTACTAAGTCAGTCTGCTTTTCTTTCCAGGTGCTGTACAATGTGTTTGAATCTTTTGTTGCAATAGGTGCAACGAATGTGACTGGCATTGAATGTCTCAAAGGCATAGGTGCGTAGAAGTGAATTCTGTATCACATAATTGGCATATCTATGCAGTATTTTAAACAAAATATTATTACTATGCTATTGGCAACTGCTGTTTTTCAGCCCTTCCATTATTAGTCATATTCCCACACTTGTATGGCATAGACAAATGTCTTAAAATAAGTAAGTAAATATTTCTGAATATTTGGGAAACCTAATCAGATCTGTTTTCTTTTGAGAAGACAGATGTGGAGTTCATTTGTTAAGACCACAGAACTTGACAGCTATCTATCTTTTCTTTGTATTTAATAGCATTTCCTTAGTTTCAGCCTATGCTCTCCCTGGATTCCAGGAAAGTCAATATTGCCTATAGGCATTCTCACTCCTTATAATCAAGTAATGTTTGCCAGTAACTGTCAAGAAATTTTATTTGCCTAAAAATATAGTCACTATTTCCCATTCCAAGCATGATATTATACTACATTATCTTGTGAGTAAATGTTTTTACAGTGACTTTGGCATATTCTATAATATGCTTTTATAAAAGCTTTTGTTTACAGAAAACAGGGAAAAAATTGTAAAAGGAAATGTAGTGGATTTTGAATAAACGTAAAATGGTGAGGCTTAACAGAAAGTAACTTTGTTTTTCTACAGACTGCTACATTCACATACCAAGTGCTCAAAAGCCTTGAGCCTAGAAATAAATTTTGACACATCCTCCAAAATTTTCTCTGATTTACTGGCCATTTACTGTTCTCTCTCTGGAAGAGAACTAGTTCAGACCGTTATCTTTCTACTGTTTAAGCTGTGTTAGGTTTTGTTTTTCAGTGTCATTCTTTGTGGTGAGCCTCGGTGGGACACTGGTTGGCATTTTCTTTGCATTCCTGCTCTCATTGGTCAGTCGTTTCACCAAGCACGTGAGGATCATTGAACCTGGATTTGTGTTTATCATTTCCTACCTCTCCTACCTCACAGCAGAGATGCTTTCTCTTTCCGCTATCCTGGCGTAAGTCTCTTTTTATTGCTGCCTATGAAGGGGATGAGAAGCAAGTATGGTTTCTAAAAACATTGAGAGGAAGATCTAAATTATATTGGACAGCTATAGAATATGACAGTCATTAAGTTTATGCTGGATAATATTATGTTCACACTGCAGTAGATTATAGTTTGCAAATACTGTCATTCAGCCTTGGAAAGGAATGCAAGTTTGCTAGTATCTGGTATGCAACATGAGAACTCCTTTGCAAAATACAGACATGACTCTTTCTGTTATTAATAATGTTCCAAACTTAACAGTTGTCCATTTGTACTGATATCTTTTCCTATAATTTGTAGCTAAAGCAATATTTTTCTAAGGCACTACCTGTATGTCATTATTCTCTGCTCTCTCTGTCTTGGCTTGCCATTAAGGTTTGCCTAAATGTTGCCTGTTTTGTCTTGAGTGCCTCTATGGACTTCCTTCTCTTAGTATCCATTGATTCCTGACATACCTTTCTTCTCAGTTTTGCTTGTCACATTTGTAGATGATACAGTAAGTGTATTCAAGACCTGAAAATCTCTCTGCAAGCAGATAATTAGTTTATGTCTAATGTAAACAAGATTTAAAATTTTGCATTGAAAGCAGTGTGGTAATCTGAAGAGAATTAAGGTCTGTTATGTTCTAATGAAATGCTGTCTTCAGGCCTTCAGGTCACATCAGCATGAATGTTTGAGATAAGCTTTTTACTTGGACTCCACAGAGGCTCCTGATGGTATTTTTGCTTAGGAATTAATGTCGCGGTTTTATCACTATGTGACAGACAGATGGAAATAATTTTAAATGCTGCAACAGATATTTTCTGAACAATTTCTTCTTTTTCTTTTTCTAGGATAACTTTCTGTGGCATTTGCTGTCAGAAATATGTCAAGGCTAACATATCTGAACAGTCTTCTACAACTGTAAGATATACCATGAAAATGATGGCCAGTGGAGCAGAAACTATTATCTTCATGTTCCTGGGAATTTCAGCTGTAGATCCAGACATTTGGACTTGGAATACAGCTTTTATTCTGTTGACTCTGGTCTTCATCTCAGTATATAGAGTTATTGGTAAGTGGGTGATCTTCCTATTCTTGCATTGTATTGCTGATGCAATCATATATTCTTCAGCCCTCTCCCAAAAAATATTTTGAGATCTAGGCTTGTTCCTTTTAAAATGTTCCATTTTTTTTTTGTTGAATTTATGGTTGGGTTTGGGTTAGGAGAGTCTAAGATTCATTACATGCTGAAAATACAGCAGGATTTCATGTTTGAGGATGTGTGAGGACATGACTAGCCCAGCAGTTAACACGAATCATTCAGTGGCTAACCTTTGTTGACCCAGCGAATGGTACTGGCAAAATCTCCTAGTAAAATGGACTTTGTTCTTTAACTTGCAGCCTAACAAAAGATGTGACTCCTGTCAGCCATATCTTTCCTTCAGCTCTTTCAATTTGGCAATAAAGAGATTGTCTTAAGCTAATGTTATGGTTGACTTCAGGTTTCAGACACACAGTGATATCAGACCACACATAATTACACTGTAGGTTCTCTGGCTTAAGAAATAATTCTCAGGGACTGATGAAAAACTGAGTAAATAAGGCTATGGCAGGTAGGGATTATCTACTGACAGTTTACTGGGTTTCTATAAGTTTGCAAACATTTCAAAATACCAACGATGGTTTGCCCAGCTAGTAGTTCTACTGTAGTTTTGCTAAAATTGCAAAAAAGGTGTAGAAAATAAAGTACTTGTAGAGAGTGACACACATAGCGATTTGGTGTATGTACTTACACTTGAGAATAAGTTAAACTAGCTTATTTGCCTGTTTGTCTTGACTTAAATTCAAATAACAGGTTACACATCTATCTAGCTGGCAGTTTTCCTAGACGCTGGGTTCTTATTCTGTCTGGAGGCTCCTGAGCTCAGTGAAGTGCCTAGCCCTTTGTCCTCCTTTTCTAAATAGTCTGCAAGCGTTGTTCATTTAGCTGCCTCTCAGTAACTGCTAATGTGCCTGAGGTGTTTAGAAGAGTTTTCCATGTCTTGACACTTTTTGTATTCCTGGAATGAGTGGTTAACAATCATGTAATAGATGTGATCAGTAAATAAATATTCAGCAACAACAATAAGCACCCACTAAAGTAATCGATCACAGACACTGACAAATTACCAATTACCTGATGATTTTAGGCCTTACATAATTGCAGCTCTCATACCCTGGAGGAGTCAGATTGGTGGCATGAATTAATTTCCAAGGTCTCCTCCTCCAGAGGCCCTTCTTACACTCTTCCTTGACACTAAGACACTCTTCCTTGGCACTAATTCAAAGTTCTCTAAGAAGAGAAGTACCTGTTTTGCACTGGCTAACAGCCCTGGCCTGCTGCAGTGGGACACAGTCGTGGCACTCTCAGGAGTGGTGAAGCTGTTTTCTCTCTGTATGGTGGGAGCTCTGGGATACATTGAGATAGCTAGAGCTTTAGGTGTCCTGCAGCAGGCAGCGTCTCTCATGTAGGTCTGAAGAGAGTGTTAGCATAACTAGACAACCCCTCATAAGCCAATGACTTAAATGTCATTTTTAGTGATTTGCAAGGGGCATCACTCCCTAAATCAGTGCTGTTTTAACCCGCTTCTGTTAACTGACCCTGTGCACATCACTGGTTATAGTGCTAGAAATTCTATTCTTTCTCGACGAATTTCCAAGGTCAGCACATGGCAGAACTTCCCCTGGAGTGCCTGGGCCAGAGGGCAGCAGTCTTAAAAGAGCTGCTGGCTCACAGAAGCAGCTTCACCTAATTCCTTTTGCTTGACGTAAAGGAAAAGGCACTAAGTGGGCAGTGTAGTGATCCAGAGGGGGAAGTAGGTGGTGTAGGCTGTTATGATGGCAGTCTGGTGGCACCATTTCTGGTACACACAGCTGGGATATTGACATTACATAAGGGTACTTCTAGACATGCTGACATTTGTTTTTTACAGGTGTCATTATACAGACGTGGATTCTTAACCGCTACAGAACGGTCCAGTTGGAGATAATAGACCAGGTGGTGATGTCCTACGGTGGACTACGTGGAGCAGTTGCTTTTGCTCTTGTTGCACTTCTGGATAAGGAAAAAGTGAAAGAAAGAAACCTGTTTGTCAGCACAACTATCATTGTTGTGTTTTTTACTGTTATTTTCCAGGTAATTTAACTTCTCAACCATGCTTCTTGCAAGGAGAAGGAGTCCCCCAAAAGCACTGAATGCTTAAAGCAGTTCTCACCTGAAGGTTGCATATTGTTTCACTGAACTGAAATCATAATTGAATTTGTAATTTTAGTAACAAAGATCCTATTTTATGTTTTCATATGGGACCACATGGGACAAAACACAATTTCCTCTGTGCTAAAAATTGTTCAGTCTTAGCTGCTTGGTATTAATAGTGCCAAGTTAATATCTGATTAAACATCCTTCACCTCATGTGAATAACTGTAGGGAACAGAGCTTTTAATGGGCAGATACAGTCATTATGCTGATCTACCTGAACCTCAGTCCTTGTTTTGAAATATAACAGTAAGCAGTGAGAGAAGAAAGTATTTAATATCCAAACAAAATAGCACTTTCTGGATGAAAACCCCATTAATTTAAATGGAAATACGTCAGTATATACCACCTTGCAAATTTTTTTAAAATGTATTACAGAAAGTGTAATTGTGGTCACAAACTCCTGATATGTGGAGAAAATACCTCATTCAGTGGTATAGGAAACACTTCTACCCTTTCACTACCATATTTTTCCTATAGGTGATACATTTTTCCACTGTTGTATTTTCAAACCTTTGTAACAGAAGCTGAAGGTACTGCATTATTTTATCTTCTAGAGGGAACAGAAATCAACTGAGAAAGTATGAGAACCACCAAATAACATACAAATGTGCTTTATTTCTGTTTAACAATACCAGCTGGAGGAAAGTCTAAGAAAACTCCCAAATATTTATTGTCATGTTTCAATCCTTAGGGACTGACTATCAAGCCTTTGGTGCAGTGGCTGAAAGTGAAGAAAACTGAACATAGAGAACCAAAACTGAATGAGAAACTTCATGGCAGAGTAAGATATTTTAAAAAAGCCCTATGGTATCTTTTGGGTTTTTAGAAAGAACGTTAAGAAAAAAAAAATTTGTTAGTAAAAATGTCTTTTTGGGGAGTGGGCTTATCAAATTTTAAGAGCAAAATCCTTCAAACGTTTCAAAAGTTATTTTTAAGTTGCTGTTTGTCTCTGGTTTGAGTCCTGTGAGGGGATATTCATATGAAAGTCCTGGTCTTCCACTTGAGAATTCAGTGGGGCTGGGAGTACTGGGGAAACAGCACAGATGGAATATGCTTCTTTCTCTTCCTCTAAAAGAGGAGGATAATTAATGATTGCCAGGGCAAAGCATGTGCAAGTTTATTCTTCCTTTTTAAAAACTGTTAATTTTTGGAAAAGGTATGAATGCAGGCTTTGTAGCTTGCATATTACATAGAAGGACAGTTTGCTGCCCAGTACAGATTAATTATATACTGAAATTCCAGATTAATGACAACAGTTTTAATTCAGTGTGAATGCTGTGTGTCCCTGGATTTCTTTATCCTTTTGGAATATTTTGAAACACAATCTCTTCCAATTCACTTTCACACCTCATTATAAAGTTTTCATTCAGTAAAAGAAAACATACATTTTCAATATAAATATAGGTTAAAGGATTAAAGACTATAAGACATCACAGAATCATCAAGGTTGGAAGAGACCTTCAAGAACATCTAGTCCAACCATCAACCCAGCACTGCCATAATCCCCCTAAACCATATCCGCAAGAGCCACATCCAGGTGCCTCTTGAACACATTCAGAGAAGGTGACTCCACCACCTCTCTGGGCAACTTATTCCAGTGTCTAACCACTCTTTCAGTGAGAGGGGTTTTTGTGATATCTAATCTGAACCTCCTCTGGCACAACTTTAGGCCATTTCCTCTTGTCCTTTCACTTGAGACATGGCAGAAGAAACCGACCCCCTCTTCACTACAACCTCCTTCCAGGCAGCTGTAGAGACCAATAAGGAGCCTCCTAAGCCTCCTTTTCTCCAGGTTAAATACCCCCAGCTCCCTCATCTGCTCCTCACAGGACTTGTGCTCCAGACCCTTCGCCAGCTTCGTTGCCCATTTCTGGACACGCTTCTGGCACCTCAACATCCTTTTCGAAGTGAGGGGCCCGGAACTGAACACAGGAGTTGAGATACAGCCTCACCAGTGCCGAATATCAGCAGTGTTGTTCCAAACCCAGCATCTGTATATTCTGCAGTAATCACTCCAATGTTCAGAGTGAAATGTTAACCACCATATACAGAAAAAGACTGAATTGTACCTGCAGCTGCCTTGGTTTGAATCAGGAGTTATAAACCTCTGGATTTCTATCAGCCATGTAATATACTCAGTATGAAATTTGCCCTAGATATTAAAAGAATGGTGCCTACTCCTACTCTGAGGGGAGTATGGACTCCTGAAACATCTAAAAAGAAACACTAGGGAAATTATTCAACTGATTTAATCACCTACACTAATAGTGGCAGATGTACTTCATAGGGCAGGAGGTGGTAAAATGAGTTGACAAAAAGTTTTAAAATTGAATGCTAAAATGCTGGTTTAAGTACCTTCTTGCTGAGACCTTTGCAATTCAAGAATAGTTAGTAAATTTATAAACAACTGGTTAGAAAGTTCAGGACCTTTGAAGAAAAGCTTATAGTACTTCTGTAAATGGGAAAAAAAATTCCTCAACAGTCATAAAATCATTCTGCATAGTCACCTGGTCTAACTTGAAATAAATTGAGCTATTTTCTAATTATGATATTTCTGTAAAGATATTAATTCCACTTTCACTTTTCTAGGCCTTTGATCACATTCTTTCTGCTATAGAAGACATTTCTGGACAAATAGGACATCATTATCTGAGAGACAAGTAAGTAGTAACTAACTTGGAATGTTGAAATACTGTCAGGAAATACTATCTGTACATTATGACTTTTTAAGCCTGTGAGCTTAGGGAAAGCAAGGATGTTAAATGCAGTTTAAGAAGTCACATACTGAAAATACAGGAAATATAGCAAATGTGAAAACAGGGTATTTTTGTCCCCTCACTACTGGAATCTTTCCTTTCTCTTCCACAGTTCAGATTATGCCTTTGCAGGGGCCTCAGTTCACTTACAGGGGTTGTTTTCTTAAGATTAGAGAACTGGCTATTTGCACAAGTTTTAACCTAAGATGTTAATGTTGGTTCTTCTTTGTAATACTACATTTCATGAACATTATTTATGTGTGGAGGCACAAAAAAACCTCAGCTACAACTGTGGTAGCTGTTTATCCTACTTCTACAAAGCATGTGTTCAACACCTCTGAACGTGATGGCAGAAGGTGCTTTGAAATGACTCTGACAGTTTCAGATGAAAGAGAGACCATTTCCTTTAAAGTACATGTGAAGAGTTACTATTGTGATGGGCACACTTCCATACCTAGATGAACAAATACGGGAAAAAGGACATCAAATCTGGACATCTTTAAGAGTGTTATTTCAAGTTAGGCCATTCTGTCCCTGAGTTAGGTGATTTCATAGGTGCAGTCACAGTTTCGACCTGCTAACCTCTTGCTGACTCAACATGCCAATTCCAATCCAAAAGCTGTGTGGCTGTGTTAGCTTTCTGCAGAGCACTCCCCTAACCCTTCCTGAGAAGCTGAGTCTATTAGCTTAGGTTGAGCATTATACTCCTGCAGCTGTATGCTCCTAGGCTGGAGCTAGCTTGTACTGGAACTCAACCAGAATTGCTCACCTGCATCCAGTTATAGAGACAATCTCCTTCTTTCCTTTTGCTCTTCATTCATTTATGCAGTGAAGAATTTTCCTGAGGCACTCCAGACAGAACACCTTCTTTCTTTTGGTCTAAGTTTGTAGTTTACTTTTGGGGAATAAATTTCAGCAGCTATATATAATACAGGGGAATACATCCCCAGTTTTGATATACTGGCTCAAAGATGGAGCTATATTTTTAAAGTGGCAGATTAGAATTTGACTTCTTGCATGTCAGAAAGTAATTCTCTTGAGTGAGGAAAGAAGTTGCTTAATGTAGACTCACGGTTGAGTGTGTGGTTTGATGACCAATGTATTTTGAATGAGACCATCTTAAGCCTGCCTTTTGGACCCTATGTACACGGAAGTGCTGCTTCCATAAGGAAATGGCAGACCCTACCATCCTCACTAATGGGCTCAGGTGTGGCAGCCTGAATTAGAGCCTGCTTGTCAGATGTTCTGGCTAGAGAAGAGGAATAGTTATCAATTATGTGAATAATATTTGACACACAAAGGTTTGAGCAACCTGAATAGGAAGTTGTAAACTCAAAACAGCCATTGGGCAAGATGGATAGAGTCACTCTGAGCAATAGCCTCCAAAGCTGCCTCATGCAGAGGAAATCTTGAGGAAGTTAGAAGAAAGTATAACAGCCTTTATCTTTTGGACCCTAAACATGAAATGGCAGATACCCTACCATCAGACAATCTTGGAAGTGTAAATCACAGAAAATACACGTCTACTATCCCCCAGAGCACAGTACATCAATAGCATCAATAAGGCCCTCTGGCAGAGCTTTTGGAAGGGCACTGTTGTTTTGAACAGATCTTCTGGTCTGGTTGTCCTACACTACAGCTGGGGAATAGCAGATTGCTTTCCAAAGAAGGGAACAAAATTAAACATAATCAGAAGTGGAAAAATAAGGTAGCGTGGTCTCCCAAAGTATTAAATGTGTTACTGACTCTGAAATGGGACACTGTAATCATAGCACTCTTGTTGTAGTAGTGTTTGGTAAGTGAACTGATTAAATGCTCTGTGACTGTTGCATAAGTCTGTAGCAGGCTTTTCCTTAACTTTCTTTACATGCTAATTGAAAAGCTTCAAATCACAAATCCCTCACATTCCTGTGTTCACCACTTTTTTCAAAGTGTTTAGCTCAAAAAGTATCATTTATGCTAAATTAAAAATGCTTAGAAACTTAAATTGCTTGTTGCCACTAACACAGTTTGTTTAAATTATCAGGTGGTCCAACTTTGATAGGAAATTCCTCAGAAAAATACTGATGAGAAGGTCTGCTCAAAAATCAAGAGACCAAATCCTTAATGTTTTCCATGAGCTCAACTTGAAGGATGCAATTAGCTATGTGGCTGAGGTACTTATGAACACTTGTTGACATATTATAGCATCATTTTGAATTTGATTTTTTAAAATTTTTAATATAACCTAAGGTTGATATGTTGCAGGAGATGCCTAAAGGAAATTGATTTCCATCTCTGCTCTGTTTTGGTTTTTTTTAATGTGTTTTGAGTCTCGGTATTGCCTGTTTGAGAAGCTGTAGTTCTCAGTATTGTGCCTGATCACCAAGTATTACTATATCGTACTTACATCAGTGTAGATTTCTGTTGGATTTTACTGAATATCTTTGTTTCTATATTCATTACATAAAAAAGTACTGTAATTCTGGAGGGATATTGCCTTTCTAAATGTGTCAACAGGGTCTGGCTCCTGCAGGATAGTGGTTCTATGTGATGACAAATCTGATTTGAAGAAGCTCGCTTCCAAATGATGTTGATATATGGCCAAAGTAGTGGACTGCTAATCTCAATCTGCCAGATCATTGTAACACACACAAAAAAAAAAAGGGAAAAGTAACTTTAATTCAATGGAATCATAAGCCCCACAATTCAATAATTAGGGTTAAATATACTACAAATGTCAAATGCAAATGCAATCACAGTATTGTGAAGTTAGGGAAAATTAAGACTTGCAACAGGAGAAATTTTTAAAGTTACAGAATGGAAGAAAGTGTCTGATCTTCTGCAGAAGTACCATTCCCAGACTGGAACAATGTTACCAGATTGTGTAAAAATTCCTAATCTTCTTCAGTATGAAAGTAGTCACCTTAGTTCAAACAGCCACAAATGTGCAGTATTGAAACAGTGTAAAGGATAGTTTTAAATGGAATATTTTTAAAAGTGATCTTTGAAATTATAATCTCTCCATACCCATAATCTCCAATTGAAATAATTTTTACAGTTAGGTGATATATCAGTTAATTAATTTAAATAAACACTATTACTATGACTGATACTACTACTGTTGCTAAGCTCTTTTGTTTTGAAAACGAGCTATAGCCAGGCAGTCTTCTTCTAGTGAAATATATAATTTCAAAGATTGAATTCAGAAAACAAGATGAAATTCAGAAATTATGTTAGTATGAAAAATGGAAAGTGGTTCGCAAGACAAGCAAATTCTTCCTTTTGAGATTTTGTAAATTATCCATTTGGTTTTCAGACCATCTGAGCTCCAGAACTAGTTTTCTTTCAAGTGATGCTTTCTGGGTCACACCTCAGAGGAAGAAAGTTGGTTAATGACTTTGATGTGGATGACCATGAAACTCGTGTTCATATTCATTGCTGAATCTGTTCAGTAGATTCATTACAGTGTTTCTTCTCTTTAACAGACGCAAAGGGCTTTATAGATCACTAACCCATGCAGATTTAGCATCAGAATTTTTACCCAATAATGTCTTTGATCCTATATAGTAAAGCCAGATTTAGTTAGATTATTAATTTTTTAGGAGAGGAAACACAAGGAATGACTTTTGTTACCTTAGTCTAAATGTTATTTGTGTATATTGTGTCTTGGAGATAAATTCTGTTGGCAAATGTCTACTGATTTGATAATAATAGACAAAGAAACTGAAACTTCTCCAAGTTCTACGGAAGTTTTGCAACATATTTTCTTCCAGTAGAAATTAGTTATGAGTTGTGAATACTAATGTCATTTCATCTTTCTCACTTTAATATTTGCTTCAGTGCAAATACTGCTTTCACAACTTTTTCTTCATTTCTCAAATATATCTTTGAACTAAATATCTATGAATTACAAGCTGACATTGAAATTGAAGCTATTTCTTCCAGGACAACTAAAGATCTGCTTCCCCCAGCTACTCACTCTTTTGTCACTTGTAAGAAACTGAGGAGTTGAAACATTATTTTATATCTTTTTTTTTGTTGATCTCTGCTGTTATACTGCATCCATATACTAAACAGGAGCTTCACAGAGTTCAGTCTCAACCTAAGTAAATTCCTTAGAGTTGAGAGGGGAGAACCTAAGCCAAGCAAAATGAAAATAATCCAGAGCAACTGAACAGAAGTGACTTACACTACTTACATTTCATAAGTTGTTCTGGCTAAAATTCCTTCACTGATGATATGGTGTGATATACATACATGAAACATTAAACCCGATTTGAAAAGAAAGTCAGATTTACTTAAGAAAATGGATGATACTGTCCTAGAATTTAATTTTATTAATCTCAAGTTTTCTGCCTGCAGAGGCCAGAGTGTGTTTCCTAATGCCATTGGTAGCCCACATATTGTGACATGTATGTGGGCTACCACAGCAAAAGAAAGCATTTATTTGGTTTGCTCCACAAATATTAAAATGTAAAGGGAACAGAGTACAGTTAAAGTTGTAGAAATGTAGATAACATTTCTGTTCTGCACGGGAGATGATTTTTCTTGATGCATTCTTTATTACTGTCTAGAATGTAGAGACATGCTATGTGATTTCTCTCTGCTGTAATTCTAAACCGTAGATGGGTTCAGCCTGTGTAACCACAGTGTCACTGAACAGATACCTTTTACCTAAGCAAGAGATTACTTAAGCCGTAGGGAAAACTGTGAAGACATAAATCTTCTGGAAACTGTTTTTCCAGCAGTTCACTTCTGTGGCACTTGTTTTAGAACTGAAAGAAAATCTCATCTCTTCAATATCTCATCTTGTTGTGCCATAACTTCTTTCTAATAGCCTTGTAGACTTCTATCACCACTTAGTATTTGCTGCTTCCAGTCTGGCAGAGAACAGAAAGCTTAGTGTTGAGTCTTTGAAAATACTTCTGTTAGTGTAGTGATGTGTTGATACATGAAAATCTGTATGTATCTCCCTATGTACTTGGCTTGCAACATGGTACAAAGTAAAATTGCAAATCTATTGAGGCACAAGTAATCATTCACCTCCTCAAAATCAATTTATAAGAATGGAATAGATTTTCTCATGGCTTTGTTTGTTGGGATAATATCACTCAACGTAAAGAAACCATAAAACCAAAAAACAGTTTGTATTTGTTACCTAGATACAACTTCTCCCATGCTTCTTGTGCCATTTGCATACATACAGTCTCACAAATTATCTGTATCCTGATACACATTTTGTCCTAGGTGTTTACAGCTGTAATCTGTCTTGTTTCTTTCCATGACCAGGGAGAACGTAGAGGTTCGTTGGCATTTATACGTTCTCCAAGTACAGACAACATGGTAAATGTGGATTTCAGCACTCCACTCCCAAGTACTGTGGAAAGCTCTGTCTCTTATTTACTGTAAGTAATGTGTACTGATCGGGACGTATATGAGAGGAAATTGAAACAGTGCTAAAAAAATTGAAAAATGCAAATTACAGGGGCTTCAGCCACTACTTTTTTGAACTTTAATTAATATTTTCTCCCACATAAAATGGGTGTATGTGAATTTATATTGTTGCACTTTACACACAATTTTTTTTCAGTAAGGGCTGGTAAGATCCAGACATCCGCTTTAGAGTTGTTTTATTTGACTTTGGTTCACCAGCTGTTGTATACAGGGCTAGATGCTATTTCACTGTCTGCTCCAGAAAAAGTTAGGAGAGAGGCAAGTTAAAAAATTGCCCCTTCCTTAACTCTTTGATGAATCTGTCACTGAACAGACCATGTGTCATGTAAACAGTGAAATTCATGCTACAACCCCCTGAAAGACAAAAACCAGTAATCTTTTCACATTTCCCATTAGGCATTTGCTCACTCATTTTCACTTAACCAATTCTTACTCTTCCTTTTTTTTAAAAAAACCTTCATCTTCTTTTCTTCCTCTCATTTATCATCTTCCTGTTTTTTCTTCCTCTTCAGCAATCACTGATTTTAAAAACTGCTGTTTGTGTTCTTCTTCAGGAGAGAAAAAGCGGGACCGGTTTGCCTTGACATGCAAGCTTTAGAGCAGAGGAGGAAAAGTATCCGGGACACAGAAGATACCCTTGCTCATCACACCCTACAACAGTACCTGTATAAACCCAGGCAGGAGGTGAGAGCAAAAGGCTAGCATTGGACTGCTTTCCAATCTAAAACTAGGAGACAATAGGAACCAAAACTTGGGAATGAAACTCAAAAGGAGAGAACCCACAGCAAAATCTGCAACCTTGAGGAAGATAGGCTCCTCGTCTGTGTGATTCCTCATTTAAGAACATGTCTTTTTAGAGGAACTAGTGCCTTTGGAATCTCTGGGGCCAGTGGAATGCAGAACTGTGTCCAACATAGGTTCTGATCAGGATTCAATGAAGTGTATCAACTGAAGTGATTCAGACACTTATAGGGAGAGGCTTACTTTGAATGACAGTCCACTCTTACACACTTAAAATTCCTGGACTTACACCAGTTTCATGAAGAAGAAAGAGAAAGGAAAATAGGAGTTTCATTAATACCTTCAGACTAGTCTTTGGTTTCATTCTTTCTTATGGAGTTGTTTGCATTTTCATGACACTGATTGAATGCATTGATTCAGGGCTTCCATCTGTATTTCTAAATAAATGAATATTGTCTTCCCTTCCTGGCCACAGCACAAACACCTGTACAGTCGACATGAGATCATGCACAGTGAAGATGACAAACAAGACAAGGAGATTTTCCATAGGACAATGAGGAAGCGCTTAGAATCTTTCAAGAGTACCAAACTAGGAATAAACCATCCCAAGAAGCTCAATAAAATCCACAAGCGAGACCGGGGCCAAAAAAGGGTAAAATACTTCCCAAGGACCCAGATGTAGGCACCTCTTATACCAACTAACAGGTGGGGAGGGCAGGGAGGACCCTCTGAAGGGTCCTGTGTCCTGCATTTATCTCTGTCCTATAGAACTTCATGAACTTAGAGGACCTAAGCAAGAAGAGATTAAACTATGAGGTAACTCAAGGGGCATCTTCTCACATTCTGCACTTCTCTATGCTTTGGGACTCTTCTTCTGGGTGAGAGATTTCTGATCACTTGAAAAACAACAGAGCCTGAACCATGCTACAACCCTGTGGGGAGATTTTTCAGGTGAGAGGTAGCAGGGTAGCACTATAGCATAGAGCATTCAACCCGAATTTATGTTGAGCTAAGAGGGAACACACACCATAAAAACAGCCAAAGTTTCTTTTCTTACCCTGTACACACTACGAGTGTAGGTGGGAAACTAATGGCATCCATATTGAGCCTCAGGCAAAGATTACAACAGATTTCAGGGTTATGCTGCTGGACTCATCATTTCAAAGGGTGTCACTGCCATTGCTATCTGATGACATTAGCACTTTTGGTCACTTTTTGCTTTCTTTTCAGAGAAACAGCAATGTCATACCAAATGGAAACATTCCTTCAGAAAATCCAGTACAAGATTTTACTTTGAAAGAAAAAGGTAAAAAGACTCTTAGACCATTTTCATTAACTGAATTTTACCAGTTACATTACCAGTGAAGCATCACTAAAAGATTTTGTGACATACAACAGCAAATCTGATATTAAAGAGGGACTTCCAGTCATAGTTCACCACTCAGAGTGATGATCTGCTCCATGATTAAATGCAGTGTCTCTATGATTTAGAAGGCCTTTTTAGGAAGCTGGGTGACAAACAAAATTTTAATTGGCCTTTTTGCTCACATTTTTTAAATATCACATTTAAATTATGTAAACAAAACAATGCAGTGGCTACAACATAAATGAACTTTCAGCTTCCTTTTCTATAAGGTACACAGAGCTGCTAATATTTTTTTCTCATCACAGCAGGACATGTCTGTCCAGCACATTAGCCATATAAAATGCAGTAGTTGAGATGTCATTCTTATCTGAGTTAAAGTCCATTTTTTCAGAAGGGTCTGAATCAGACTGAGGCTAAACAAGCATGATGGAGCTCAAGGAGAGCGTAGCTTTGGAAGGAACATATAGTCAGAGATCAGTTCCAGCACTGATTCACCCTTCATGAACAAATCTATCTCAAGGGTCAGGCTTGAAAGTGTAATCAGAAGCTGACCAGCCTAGGGACTACCCCTAGCAAAAGTTGGGTTTGCATACAAAGCCCCAAATTCTTTCCTGTCTTAGCAATTTTTTGGCATTGGTGTCAGGCACAGCAATGTGAGGGATGCTAATAGGTTTGTTATGCAATTATAAAGTAATATGTGTACTTCAAAACTGAAATGTGGTTAAAAGCCACTGAACTAACTTGTACTTGTGTTCTTTCCTCTGTTTATGCCTGCAACCCCTTGATCTCAAAGACAACTCAAGTAAAATAGAGAGGGATTCATCTTTTCTCAATAGCTCCAAAGAAAGACATTTTTCCTTATGTATCTTCTTCGAATCATTTACTGAGCATTATTTTTGTTTGACCAAGAGGGGCAGTACAGGCTCGCTCCCCAAGTGCAATATTCTAGAACTATTTTGCATGGGAAGAACTTTCCAAATACTCAGTAGTAGGTCATTCAATATCATCTTATTAAAGAATTCTGCATATAGATTTCATCATCTACTTAAAACAAAAAAGCTTAATTGGAAGACAGTCTTAAGAAGTGGTTTAGCAGCTATTGCAAAACTTATTCTATTGCAGTAAAAGCAGCAATGACCTCATTAGGTTTGAAATTAGTCATGATACTAATGCTGACCTCTGTCAAGCGATGAAAATCCTTGTTAAAGATGTATCTTTGATAACCATGCTAGCATCAAACCAGCATGAAATAGCATTTTCTATCAGAACTGATACAAATCTCTAATCAAACTGGACTTTCTTTTTTTTCTTTCTTTTTTCCCCCCAGATTTGGAGTTTTCTGAATCAGAAGAAAATAATGACTATGAGACTTTGCATCTAGGCAAAGGAGTTGATTTCCTGGCTAATGTGACGCAACAAAATTTCACAGATAGTCCTGCCGGTAAAAATATTTATTACCTACAAAGGTTTTTATTTTCTCAAATGTTACAAAATGTACTAGAAATGCTGATGAGTTAGCCTGGGGTTTTTGTTTGTTTGATTGAGTGATTTTATGTGTTCTATTTGAAAATACATTTACTTAATGTTAACGTAACGAGTTTTGGATATCTGGAGGTATGGAGAGCATCACATTTGAAACTGATGGAAGTTGTGAACATGACTACCTAAGCCAGTTTTAAAACCACTAAATATTTCTAGCAAGAAAAAATGTTATTTTAGAACTGTTTTACCTCACAAGAGCAGTCAATACTAGTCCTTTGGAATTGTTTTTCACTTGCATTGGAAGCACTTTGTTGTGATAAAATTTGTTCTTCTTATTTCAGGCAAGATTTCTCCTTTTATATTCACAACCCCACCAGATCCTTACAGGTCCACAGAAATCACTGAAAAGAGTGGTTTTGCAGAATTTCTGGAGCACTCATTGCCCTTGATTTCCAGCCCTGAAAGGCTCCAAGACTGGAAGCCTATACATAATAGAAATTATATCATATGATTTATAGAGTTTTAAAATTTAGTATTTCTCTTTAGCACTTCTGTGTTTGAATTTTTCAGCATGCCAGTGTATGCATCATGTATAACTTGGTGACTACAGTAAAGGAAAAGTAAAGGAGTACTTCTGTCTGTACTCTTTTGGCAGACACACTTAAGTGCAGTTTATGCATGGCACTGTTTTATAACAAATTCTATGTTTGAGTATGTACAAAGATACCCAGAAATAAGTGGATGGCAAGATGCAGGCCTAAAATATTTCTGCAAAAGTTCTACAAACTTGGTAACTGTATTAACCGGCACGTCTACCTTACTTTTGACTCTTTTGTGGCCTGTTTTATCTACATCACACACATCTCATTCCTTTTTGGAGTGGTGATTTTTTTTTCATTTTTCCTATCTTTTATTTATTTTTTTTATGGATTTGATTTGAATTTTCTGCAGTTATTTTACGTGGTGCTTTTATTTTGCTTAAAACTTGTGGACTGATGACTTCTTTTATTGATTTTTTGTCTCCAGACATCTCTATGATAACTGCATACTCGATATAATATCTAATTTTTCTCTTGAATAGAAATCCAATACATGTCTAGCAATAACCCAGATATAAATGTGTGTAATGGTCTGTCTATTGACGTAGTCACACCCATACCAGCCTGTATCAGCCCATTTTTTTCCACCAATAGCCCTTCTCCTTTTACAAGGCATCTTGCTGTATTATCAAGAAACTATTTTTATTACTTTTATTTGTCACTCATGAATTTCTTTTTTAGGCATTGATAACCCAGTATTTTCAGCTGATGATGACCAAAGCATCTACATGAAGTTCTCACCATGGTTATCTAGTGAAGACACTGTGGTACCGTCACAGAGGGCGCGAGTGCAGCTCCCATATTCTCCAAACTTCAGACGGCTCACTCCAATCCGGCTCAGCAATAAATCAACAGATTCCTTCCTGCTAGCAGATGGCCCAGAGGACCGACCCAGATCTTTTCTCCCAGAATCAACACATATGTAATATTTTAAAAGATATCATCAACTTTATTTTTAACCAGCCTTCTTAACAATCCTGAGAAGTAAACTTATTTCTGTTTTTCCTTCTTTCAGAACATCTCTTTCCTTCCTGATTTCTCTGTACAACTAAACATCTTCCCTCCAACTTAATTAACAAAACATCTTTCTATTTTCCTTCTGCAGAAGAGCTGTTCAACTGTTTGGGGTCCAATGCCTTGCTACTTTTACATCAGATAAGGGTCCTTCTCTGTGTTTTCACTTGAATATTTTAAATGCCAAGAAAACAGTATTCCAAGTACCAGAATATTGGGCACACATTTTCAAGAGGCTTAAGCCTTCCTGGTTAGTCAGTTCTAGACAATAAAATTGGTACCTGAATTCCCTAAAAGGAATAGAATTTTTGACTCTATTGCTAAGAAGCCTTGAATCATTTCTGAGCATTTGTCCACATTATTTATCCAACTACTCAGTGACACTACTGACGTATCCTAAAATTACATAGGAAAGGGGTTTAAAATTAATCATGTTTACTAAAATGCACCAGAGGCTCCTTGTGGGGATAATTACACAACAGTATTGTGGAAAAGCAGTATTCCTGTTAGAGCTTTATCCCTAAACTGTGAGTTTATCTTAACCCACACCTTATTTTGAAATTAGAAAAAGGCTTAGCTTTCTGATGCAGTAAATAACTTGTTGCTTCTAATGTGTTAGAGGCTTAAAATTAAATTGACTCTGGGTTTAAACAAATATCCCAATTGCCCTTTAACTTCTGCTGTGTGGAAATTTTCCACACCATAAAAAGCAGCCTTCACTTCTATAATCAAGTCAGGCAGTGCTTCAAATGAGGTGAGTCAGGTCCACAGTTCAGATATTATAATTGAATAGAACACAGGGCACTGCAGGGATTGTGCAATGAAACGCAAAAGTCAGTGTCATCGTGAATTCACTCTTGTGGAATCCAAGGTCACAAATACACGTCTTAGTGTCCTCTGTGCATCAATAAAAGAAATAAATTGAAAATATTCTGTAGCTAGTTGATGAAACTTTGTTCAGACAAAGACCTCAGGATAAGGATGAAATGCTGCTGATTTTGACTTAAGAATTTCACAACCTTTTGAAAAGAAATAGAAAACAAAGTTCCATTTTTCTTCTGTTCTTGATTCTGTCCCTTCAGAAGATGTGCTAGTTCAAGGGTAATTAGAGAAAGCACATCACTTTCTTCAATGGAGTGGCCTGTAGGTCTATGTTTGGTTTTTGTACTCAGTTCCTCATTAATGCATCTTTGTTTATTTTTTAAATTATGTTTTAAAATGAGCATTGGACTAATTAATTAACTTTGAATTACAGTCCACTATCCTGATTAAAAGTGTGAACAATGAACAGCACTCCAAAAGGAAAATTTCACCTTGATGCTTATCTTATATTCCCTTCACTTTTTTTCCCTCACTGTGAACATTGTCACAGAATATCGACATGACTTGTGGAACATTTTCTTGCTAACCTTTGGTTTTTTTCCTCCATTTAATTGCCTTATTTATAATTCACTTTATTATTAGGAAGTGGTATGTGTAAGTTCTTGTGCAGGTATCTCTGACATGTCAAAATCACTGGATTTTTGATTGCTGTGTTTCTTAACAAGTATTTTGCAAAGTTAAAATTCCCTAGCTAATAAGCGTAGACCTTGATTACTCTCTGAAACAGTCCTCTGAATGATCTCCTTAACAAAATTCTCCTAATAGGAGAGTGTTACTAAAATTTCAATTGAAAGGTTTTAAAAACCAATGGAAACTGGAAGCCAAGAGTGGAAATGTTAAGTTTCTCTACGTATCTAACGTATACAGAAAACTGATCACAGGTTCTGATCAATAAGAAATTGAATCCCTGGAGATACCCACTGCTACTTGATTGAAAGAGCAAAATTTGTTTCAAAAATTTCTGAAATATTTCCTGGCTGAGCATCAGGACTGTTTCAAGATAAAGATACACCTTAGTGACCAGACGATGGCTCCACCTCCTAACTATCTGAAACAGGCAGTTGTTTGTCCCAAACACTGAGCTAAGTTTTGCCTGACACTCAACAAGGGTAAGAAGTTTAATTAACTCACTTTAGGTTGTCCAAGATAGAACTGGGTACAGACTAGAGTTCTTCAGAAAAAAAAAGAGAAATTTAAACCACTCACTTTCGTAAGACGTTCATAAAAATAGCCAAAAGCAAAGCCCAGTAGCCAGCATACTAATAGATGAAGAGCGTACAAATAGAAAACAAATGTTTCAATTTAATTGTGCTCCCTAGGTGATATGGACCACGATGTTGAAATGACAGAATACTCCTCTTCCGATGATCAACTAAACCAAAATGGAAGTGTTTCAGTGAATCCTCTCCACTTCTTCCCCTCGTGTCTTCAAATGCCTTGGACACAAAATTATTCTTCACTGGAAAACAGAGGGAATATATCTCTTTCTGCTGTCTCTGAGTATATAGCTTCATGTGACCCAAATGTACCTGATCTCTTCTGGGAATCAGGTACAGATACAAATAACAAAGAGACAGTAAACTCAGGTTATTGTTCTGAAGTTAGCTTCAAGTCAGAGAATTCACAAGAAGAGAATACTCTGCTTATGTTTGAAGGGCTGGAAGACTCTTATATGAAGGAGCCCCAAGAGAAGAAAATGTTGCTTGATGTACAAGGGAATTACAGGTCTGCTGCAGCCAGACGTGTACAAAGCCGACGTTCTTTCCACAGGCCAAAACCTCTGCATCATCCCAAGCTTCAGAAGCTGGCATCTCTTCCAGCATCTTGCCATGTCCCTCCACATTCTTTGGAACAGGAGGAAACACAGTTGTGAGCCAGGACTTACTTGAAAGATGAAGATGAACAAAAGGCTTTTGTAAAAATAGAGAGCAACCTGTTGGCTTATAGGATGTGCTCTAGGATGGTTTCAAATGGAAAGGGAGTGGGGTTCCGTGATGTCAGAAACACTGGAGCTTTTCTGCTGCACTTACACTTTTAAGTTCTTATTCATAATGAAAGGGTGCATAGTGAGGGGGAATTATTACTCCTTGTTATTTTTTCATGTAGACTGTTACAAATAATCTATTATTTTTGGAGGGCTAAACCAAGAATCTTTTCAACTGGTAAATCCTTGGTGGTTTTTTACGTGGAAATGGTTTATAATGCCATTATGCCATAAATACATTTAAAGAAATAGGCTGCATTTGCTGCTTCAGTAATGGAATTAAGTATTTATGCTATATGAAACTAAAGTAGGAGAAGCCAATGGTTAGCCTCTTCCCTGCTAAGTCTACTCTGATTGAAATGAATCAGTGCCTTTGATAAGTGCAAGCTAAAGAAGAATATTTTCCTGCTCTTGAATATTTGTTACTGAGTAATTGTGGAATATTGACTCTCGTGTGTAACTTTCCAGAGAGAGGAAAGTCCTGGCACCTTGAAATTTAATCAAGTGCTCCAGGAGGGCCATTTCCTTCCTTCACCTTCATTCCCTCAACTCAGTAGCACTGCAATAAAAGAACATCCAGAATTAGCTCAGAATTTTAATTTGTGTGGTCACAAGCAACCCATTTCATATTCTTAATTAAGCTGCTCTATTTTAAATAGCCTCACTCAGACAGAAGTGTAAATATTTGTCATTTTTACTGCTGCTTTGGAAGACACCTTCCAAATACTGTTAGATTATCCTGTTAATTTATGTATCACTTTCAATAGCTGATCAGGATAGTGGTCTCTCAGACGGTATTCTGCATTTTGCCACATGGTTTAAGTGCCACAATGACTCAGGATGCTGATGGTTCAAAGTATTGTATAGAGGCAGTTTGGCTGCTGTGCATGTATATACCTATTTGTGTTAGGAATGTCCTTTTGTTTTGTCCGCGGTTTTCTGTCAAATGATACTTACGATTGCACTAGACACTTATTGCATATGAGTTAGATCCACATCACCTTGAAGACAGCTGGAGACATCAGTGAAAGCCAACTCAGATGAAGACTAAATTAAAGTGAAAACTCTGAGTCCTTTCACAGATATATAATACTACATGCCAGCCTACAGTCTTCTGGCCTATCTGTATTTTGCCTTGGATGATTCCAGCCCTGAGATTTTGGCTTGAAATATTCACTGGAATAAATTGTAAAGGTTCTATGACATTAACAGAAGGTGACTGCTTAGTCACTTCTGTGATCCCAACGTGTTCCTACTTTCTATTTGATATCAGTGTAAACCATTTGTAAATGAGCTGTTACCTTCAGGGAGGTATCTGAATTGTTTAAGACTGGATCCTGGACAGAGGCTTTATCTGGTAAATTTTACTTTATCTATAGGAATTAGGGATTGTTTCACTCTACCTGCCCAGATTTTGAATGGGTTCTAGGTGGTTCTTTGACAGATGTCAAAATTGAGATTTACCGACACCCAAAAAGAGTGGAGCAACATGTGAAAACTCATGCCCACATCTTTTTTCTATCTTTGTCCTCTATACTGAAACTGTATGTTAGCCTGGTGCAAATTGCAGAGATGTGATGGCAGATATCATATACAAACCTAGGTAGATACAAAACATACACCTTTAGAGACTAGATTCAGAGAAGTGGTTCTTTTGGTATCAACCCACAAGCAGCTGCCTGTTTGGAAGTCATCTTGGGCAACGATTCAAATCAGTGTCCCTAACTGGAAAGCTTCATCACCCAGAGCTAGTCTCCTTAATATTCAATAATGTAAATACAATTTTTGTGAACTGACTACATATGAACACACTATTTTGGTGAAGTAGAGCATATTAATGCTGTTCCAGATATTATAATTGGAACAAGTATTTTAGTAATTGGCGTAGATATCTAACAGGACCATGTCTGATTCCAAATATTAGGACACGTAAAGTGCAATGTGCCAAAATCTACCCTTCTGTCTCACAGCATAATGCAGAAGTACCAACATCAAAGCTGGCATGATGCTCATCAGGTGTTGGCTTTGAAATAAAACTTTCATTTCTTATTGCTGTCATACAGAGATCATTGCTGTGCTGCAGTCAGAAAAAGAACCACAACGTGGACTGTTTTCTCCATGCTTGTTAGAGCATTACCAATCTATTTGTGTACAGGCTACCTCAAGTAAACATTTCTAAATTGTCATCAGCAGATGGGAGTTTTCACAAGATAAATGTTGCACAAACAAGAGTATACAATTTTGAAATTAACAGGATGTAAGTTTTTATTGTTCATCTAAGCTTTTAGGCTAAGGAAGAGCAGATCAATAGACACCACTGTATTGACAAACGCAACAGTCTCTGTGAAAGGTCAGCGGGATCCTGTATGCTTTTGAGAGGGCTGTGGGCTGTAGTTTTATAAAACAGAGAGGAACATCACATGATTTGAAACAACAGAAATGGAATGACACTATATACAAAGGGCTTACCTCTCAATTTCAAAGGCCTTTGGCATTTTCTATATGTTGTGCCATCACAGCTGAACAGATGAAGGATAAAATGGGCCATTCTGATAGTGAAGAGACCTTTCCCTGGAATATCTTGCATAACTCCTGAAGCTCTTATGCCCCTGCAAGAGGTTTTCTAGTAGAATTGGTTCTACAGCACGGTTTTGTTTGTCGCAATTTCACAATTTGAAATGTGATGAAAAAAAGCTTTCATGTCCAAATTTCCACATTGAGAACATACTCATAGCTACAGTATAGTGGATTATAGTTCCTTTTTTTCTCCAGGACAATTGCTCCCAATGTCTATCAGGGTATAAACAAAAAATCAGGTTTTAACAGTTCGTTATTTGTCTCACTTGGGTTACTTTTGCATACTCTTTCATTGTACATTCACATTCCCCGTGGTATGTGTACCTGTGGGTGAAAGTATTTGGTTACTTCTTCAGCATGCTTTAATCAGTCAACCACCACGGTGATCTATCACAGCAATATAGATTCAGAGCTGCTGAGGTAATGGCTGTAAGTATCAGGGGTTTTTTAACCCTTGTTTATTAGATTGGAACAATCAGTTGATAACTAGTTCACCTCTGGTGAGGCCAGTTCAGTTCTTACTTCCCTGAAAACTCTGTCTCTAGTTTTTTTTTGGTGACATGCTCTGTCAAAGAAAGGCAAGCTGGGCATTCCAGAGTCACTATTTATTGAATAAGTAACGACGACCTACCTTGTTGCAAAAAGATGAAATAGAGAAGTATTTGATGTTCCTTCATCAAATTATTTTGCTCCGTGAATAAACTACCTTTTAACAATGTTTATTATGCTGCACTATGACCTAGCAATGTTAAAAGAAACCCAGAAGTGTTGCCTGCATTGAGATGAATTCTGTCTCTCTGAGCTGTGAACATAGTTATTGAAATATATGAAATTATGTTTTACAAATATATGGTCTAGTCAGAGTTTTCTGTAACAAAGGTTGCAAAACAATCACGTGCCTTAAATTGTCACTCTTTAGAGTGTTGTTATTTGAAGATATTTGTGTGTACTTTCCAAAAGGTGTCAACTTACTGCATATATTTTTAAATGAGTCAAGTTGTTCTGCTAATGTCTTTATAGAAATGTTTTAATAGTATGTCATAATGAGAAGTTTGGCAATAAATTGTATCACTTTGGTGGAATCACACTGCTTTGGCAAGTGATTTAGAGAATCATTTATGTATTACACTTGGAGAAGACTCTCCATTCAATACTTCTGAGAAGTATGTATTTCTGCCTCCAAATCAAAGTTAAAAAAGACAATAGGTGCTGTTAATAATTCATGTCATTTGTAAAACACAAATCATTAAAAGCAGCAACAGAACTTGTAGATCTCTTGAGGCTCATTCTGACAACCATATAACACTTTTTGTGTAGTTCTTAGCCCCACTGTAGTCAATGACAGAATTCCAATTGACTTTATAAGCCAGTATTTCCATCCATAGAACAGAAAGGTCCATACTTTGTCAAGTTATATTTAGAGATTTCATCATAACAATTATTTATAATTTAAACTTTACATAAATGATACATAGCATCTCATTATTATTACACACCTGGGTCAGGGCAATTTGACATCATAGAATCAAAGATCAGAGCAGTCTTAGAAAATGATTTCATCAGTTTCAGCAAGGTTTTAGGAAAGTGAAGTGATAACTACTGGCTGTAGGAGGTATTTATAGTTTATTTTCAAGTGTGATCCTCCAAGCATTATCAGCAAGGGAAGAGGCTTTTCAGACCCATCGCTGAAATCAGCAGTGCTTTCAGTAAGCACACGTGTGTATGCATAAAAGGGATCCTGAAAGGCAGTATAGCTGCACCCATGACTGAAAACAGAAATGAAAAAAGCCTGAAGCAGAAGGATCAGTTTAGTGCTGCTATGATGTAAGTAGCTAAGAATGGGAAAAAAACATATGTGCTTGTGAATGTTGAAGATAGAAACAAGGAAGACTCATATGGGTAAAGCTGACCTCAAAGGAAGATAATGTAGATGGATGCAAAATATGCCTGTATCACCTGTCTAATAAGCACTGCTTAATTCCTACCCACACATACATATTCCCAAAGGTTAATTCTATAACGCACAATTTTAGCTGACATCTTAATACTAACATTTCCTTCAGTGTAAAAACAGTAGAAATGCCAATTAAGGTAGTTACAAATACTCCTGGATCAACAACCCAAGCAGTAACAAAAAAAAAATTCACAGAAGCTGTAACAAAGAAGTAAAACTGATGCTACCAAGTGTCTGCAGTAAGGTACCAAGAAACAATGTGGTGATTACAAAACCTGCTATCATCCTATACTCACTCTTAAAACTTTACTCTATAGACTAGAGAACGTTTCACCAAGGAAATAGAAATGGATTTTGATAAGAAGACAGGAGAGGCTGCAGTGACCAATCACAAGGCATGGCCAGAACAGCATGACCAGCATTCTGACTGCACACAACCTGTCCCCTAAATACCCTTCTCTCTCTATCTTCTTACAGTTGTTCACCCTCAAAATACCTTAACCTCCCTCCCCCTTTCCCTGTCTTTGCTTCCTATTCGGAGCATCTTATACAATGTCTTGCAGAATACCAAAACGTATTCCATAGGCAGTAACCCTCCTTGGTCTGTAAGATGATACAAAGAGCCCATCCACTCGACTGACCTTGATTGCTTTCACCAGAGAGACAATGAGGCTGATCGTCCTCCTGTGACAGTCCTGAAAGAAGCCAAATCAGAGTGCTCCAGTTTCTCTACTTCAGTTGTAAGGGTTTCCTGACTATCACTGTTCCTTTGTGCTCTTTGTGTTTGTGAAGATGAACTTTGTGTTTCACAATCTGACAGTTTCATTGTAGATTCTGGAAAAAACCAAGGTTCTAAAATTTAAAAGATTGTCTACTTTTATTTTTACATCACATGATTTAAAATCTGTGACTTGCTCTGGTTTTCTGTGTGATAAGCCAATTAGTCTTTTCAGATGAGAGTTTCAGTAACACTACTCCAACAAACTCCCACTTCTCTGACATGTGTAAAAGCCTGATCAAACTGACAGGGAATGTACAACCCTAAACTTAATCCACTGAACACTGCCTATACTTCTTGAGTTAATGAAGCTATTCAGGCATTCAGAATCACAGAATCACTTAGGTTAGAAAAGACCCTTAAGATCAATGAGTTTCCTTGTTAATCTAACACTTCCAAGTCCACCACTAAACCATGACCCTAATCACACAAACAGGTCTTTTAAACACCTCCACAGATGGTGACGCAAACACTTCCCTGGACAGCCCTTCCAGTGCTTGTGAACCCTTTCAATGAAGAAATTTTTCCTATTATCCAATCTAAACTTCCAATCTGCAGCCTCATGGGGCAACTTGAGGCTGTTTCCTCTTGTCCTATCACTGAAGAATGAGGCCACAATGCTGAGCTAAAAAATGTTTGAGGCATGGATATGTTGGAGAGCATCAAGTGTAGGATGATTGTAAAGTCTCATGCCATAACACAGGTAGGTCTAGCTGTAGAAATATATTTCACAGGACAAACAGAACACCCAAAAGTGTCTGTGGAAGAAGATCTGTGTTAGATTCATCATTGGAGTGAATGCTGAACTATATGGGATAGACAAGCTTTCTGGAGCATTGTAAAGTAGATTTTTTGGCTACATTAGCATATGAATGGTCTAATAAGAGATGTACGTGTGCTGAAGAAACAGCTGAAGTGAAACAGCTTTTATTACACAAGAGTAAGCAAAATATTGAGAATATCCATAATGATTACCATATAGATACAAAACCTGACCTAATTTGGACAGAAGATAATCCCTTCTTCCAGTGCTGCAAGTCCTTTTACTCTACTTAATCCAATTTTTACATTGCATAATTCCTTCTTACTTTGTAACAAATATACCTTCTTAGGAAACTCTAATCCTATGCAGATCATTAGGGGACAACCTTGTGTTGTGAATATTTAACTTCTTTCCCAGGCTTGCACTGTAAAAAAAAGTAGAATTTTTTTCAATGGCAATTTCGAAATTACCTGAAACTGGTTTTGCTCATAGTTTTGCTTAATGTTAGAACTGTGCTTAATTCTAACATGAAACAGAAAGGAGTACAGAAATACCTTAACCTATCTTTCCATGCAAACAACGCCCTTCCAGACAACTAATTTCATAAGGTGGAAAAGAAAGACGTGACTGTCTTCCCCTCTATTTTCCTCTCCCGTATCTTAAGACATGTAGTTAATATCTTCAACAATTTCCAAATCATTTGGTGGTTCCCACAGGAAAAGGAATTGAATGGATTTGTCTTGCTGTGTGAGATCTGGATAGGATTTGGATACACCCTGGACTAGAAGAAATAAAACTTATTATGGAGGAAGGTGCTGGGCCTTTTGGTACACGTTCGGTGAATATGTGAAGAGACAAGCAGCTACATTTTTGGGAGTAACTAATGAGTGCTGACCAATAGATCCTTTTTGCTAGTTTTTACTAGGATTCCTGATACCTATAACTGTTAACAACACTACCAGTTTGCAAGAATGGAAGATTGAGTTTGAATACCCAATGACCAGCAGATCAGATATTGTGACAGTTTGTAGTAACCTTTAAACTGCAGGGTCAGGGGAAAAAAGAAAAAAAAAGACTGGGACTGAACACCCAGAACTACTTTGTGCAAAATTGTCAAACTTAATACCTGTTATAAGAGAATACAGACTCTTGTCTACATTTCTGCCATACCTAATGAGGAAATAGTGGCAGATTTCAAGTATTCATTGACCCACCTGAGCTCTGAGTCCCCCGCATATTACATTTATGTTCAAACATCCTTGAATAGGTAAGTAAGTAGCAGTTATGCATTAAGAAACTACATATGTCTAGATAATGTGAAGAAAATAATACTTAGGCTTTTCTGCAAACAATAAATCTAGCTCCACATCCTCATTGTTGGTATTTTCTTTCACCTTACTTCACAATGACCTGTACAGTCAGGCTCACTATTAATGATGATAAAGATGTATTGAGCAACCAGGAGGGCCATGCAGAAAAATCCCTCACAGTGGGAACACTGCACAAGCACAGAACATAGCATGTGACAGGTGCTAGCAATCCACGGACAGCATCGTTTCAGATAAACACTTTTTGAAGTAGCTTTATGAGTTTATGTTTCGGTTTGCCTTGCAAACAATTAGAATTTTACCACAGAAGGCCGCACGAAAAAAAAAAGTTTAGATTAGATTGGATTAGATTAGATTAGGATTAGGTTAGATTAGATTAGATTAGATTAGATTAGATTAG